>CM028138.1:804385000-804790000 GCA_016271365.2 Neoceratodus forsteri | reverse complement strand
CCGGATCGCGGGCATCAGTATCCTCACCCCAAAGTCCAGTATCCCTGGTGGTCCAGTGGACTGAACGGAGTCTGATATCGGGTGGCATTCCTCACCCCATCCGAAATCCCTGGTGATCTAGTGGACCCCCCACCCCACCCCACAGAGCCCCACCACGCTCCCTCCATCAGCGGCGGGTGGCAGCACCCACCATCTGCCACCCGCCGACTGACAGCTCGGTATGGCTGCATGTCCATTGTTTCAGAGCATGAGCCAGTAGGCGTGCAGCCCATACCCGTACTAGTCAGTCAAGATGGCCAGCAGATTAGATTCATTCACGCTATCTGAACTTGTGACTGCGTAGTAGCTCATCTCCTAATGCAGCTCCCTCCTGGCTAATCAGTTGAGGGGTAGCAGGTGGGTGGAATGCTACCCGCCACCAGCAACAGGGGAGAACAGAAGTGGGGGTCCCACTAATCACCAGGAACGGACTTGGGGTGAGGAATGACGCCCGTGATCCGGGCTCCCGTTGAGTCCACTGGACCATCAGGGATATTATTGGACTTTGGGGGATACTGATGCCATGATCCAGGCCCCAATGGGGGGAGATTACAGTTATGCCGCGTCGATCAGGCTAATTCTGCGGTCACTGGACCACCGAGAGTTGGGAGACATTCAGTGTCCCTTATGGGGCGTCCCGCAATCGGGCTGCAGGGGGCGTCGGTCCCCAACAGCTGCTGCCTGATAGGGCGCCAGGCACAAGTCGTCGGGGATCGGCTCACCTGCATGCTAACGGCATGCAAATGGGGCCATAATCAGATGCAAATAGCCCCCTGTGTGCCTTGCATAAATTATGGCCCCATTTGCATGTCACCCTTTGAATATCGCAGATGCTGTGCATGGCGCAATGGAACTTGCGTCACTGCATCTCAATGCTCCACTCTGACCTCTTGCACTGGTGCAGTTCCACTGCACCATGCACAGTGAGGGTGGCCATGGGGCGATATTCAAAGCAGTTGCGCCATAGCACAACTCTGTTGAATAACGCCCTGGCCACACCCCTGCACAACTATTTTGAGCAGTGCACAGGCTTACCCCAAAAACTGGTGCAGTTTGAATATCTGGGCCATAGAGTCAAGAAAATATATTTCTTATATATTACTAGTCCTATACATACCATATACATCCACTGCAACAGAAATATTCAATAAATATGTGGAATAAAAAAAAAAGCCCAAATATTTAAAATATATTATCCTTATAATAGTATTATAAAATGTTAAATATATGAAAAATATATATTTTTTCCATATTGGCTGTGGAGTTAGAATAGAAAAGCAGGGGGATCTTTTGCTTTTAAATATCGGAGAAAAGGTATGCCACCTATGTTGACCTAGAAGATCTCCTTACCAGTATATCTTATTGCTGGTCCCCATTGTGCTTCTTCTTTGCCGCTTTTCTTTCTTGTTCACAGGAGGAAGGTTGCTGGTGGCATGGGGGGGTCTTCTAAGTAAGCAACGGACCGCGAATACAGTTTTGTGAGGAAGACGCCAATGGGACGGTGGATAGTGGAGAGAGAACGAGAGTGTTTGCACCCAAAGGAATGTGTATCCTACAATGTCCTTCAGGGGATTCAGTCTCCAACTACTCTTGTTGGTGTTTGTTTTGCCTTGTTTTCCCTGCTCTGAAAACTAAACGTATTTACAGTTTATACAGCTTACACTGTGTATACACTCCATATGGTTCATACGGTTCATGCAGCACATATATTGTGCTTATAGATGCTTGTTCTTGTGTTTTAAATTATTTCTGTTTTAAAGCTGTCAAGTATTTTATTTTTTAATTTTTTGTTTAAGTTTAGAGGTTTGTATGATTATAACTCTGTATATTTGTTTTTTGCATGTTTTCTGTTCCCTAATCACATGACCTACTAGAGAAGATGCATACGTTGCATTGGCATGTTTGAGTGTATCTGGTCCTGGTGTAGTGGCGTGGAGTTTAGCAGTTAACAGAACAGAACAGAATACCAGAACATTTTGTTTAAAATTTTGCTCATACCTTTTGCTCGCAACTTTGCTCTAAACTTATTTAATTTTTGGTTACCTGTATTTTATATTCTGCAAATCATCCTAGGCTGTTTGTGCTTCCTACTTGCAACACAAATCAAACAAACCAAACTGATTGTGGAGTGGATGTGGTTCATTGTGGATCTATGGACATTGCACGCTATGATTATATACTTGTGAAGATGGAGTACAGTCAGACCTGGACATTGTGGCCATCACTGAAACCTGGTGTAATGATAACCATGACTGGGAGAAGGCCATACCTGGCTACAACATATTGAGAAGAGACAGAGCAGGCAGGAAGGGAGGAGGAGTGGCACTGTATGTGAAAATGACATAAGGGCCACAGAGATCCAGGAGGAACAAAATGGGGGAGAGATACTGTGGGTAAAGCTGGAAAGGAAAATGGGGCCAGCCATCCATACAGGTGTGGTCTATAGACCACCAGCCCAGGAGGAAGAAACAGATAGGGAGCTGATGCTAGCCATCCAAAGGATGGCAGACAAGGGTGAGGTAGTACTGGTTGGAGACTTCAATATTCCAGACGTGGACTGGAGCATCCCAGCAGCAGCAGCAGCATCAACTAGGAGCAGATTTATCTTGGACTCCCTTCAGGGTGCCTTCCTCAAGCAACTGGTCATGGAACCAACTCAGCAGAAGGCAATACTGGACCTTCTGCTCACAAACAGGGACAGAGTGATGGGGGTAACAGTGGGGGAGCACCTAGGTAACAGTGACCACCAGCCATTGTTGTTTGAAATCACAGAAAGAGCAGAACCAAACCACACAAAAACACGTAGCCTGGATTTTAGGGGGGCAGACTTTGGGAAAATGGGGAGATACTTAAAAGAGGCATTAAGGGGAATGGGACAGGAATCAGGGGTTGAGGAACAGTGGGCAATATTTAAAATCGGGATTATAAGAACAACAGAATTATGCATTAAGCAGGTTAGCAAGAGGAAAAGGAAGAGGAGACCATTATGGTTTTCCAAAGAGGTAGCAAAGAAAGTGAAAGCCAAAAAGATTGCATTCAGGCAATACAAAAAGACACAGGCAGAAGGGGATAGGGAGAAGTACCAGGAGAAACAAAGGGAGGCAGGGAAGTCAGTAAGGGAAGCCAAAGCTCAGACAGAAGAACACATTGCAAAATCAGTGGTTAATGGGGACAAAACCTTTTACAGGTACATAAGTGAAAAAGAAAGACAAAGGAGGGATAGTGAGACTGAAGGGGAGGATGGGAGTCGTGGAGGATGACAACAGTAAAGCTGACATATTGAGCAGGTATTTCTGCTCAGTCTTTACTGAGGAAGAGGGGGGTAATGGGTCCGAAGGAAGTACAAGGGGTGAGAATGGTGCAGAAATGGACACAAGTCCCTTTACATGAGAAAGGGTCCTGAAGGAACTGGAAGTAATAAGAGTTGACAAAGCAATGGGGCCAGATGGGGTGCACCCCAGGGTCCTTAAAGAACTAAGAGAGGTGGTGGCTGAACCTCTGGCTATCACGCTTAGCCAATCACTGGAAACAGGGAGGTACCCAAAGACTGGAGGACAGCAGATGTAGTCCCCTTATACAAAAGTGGGAACAAAGAGGAAGCAGGGAACTACAGACCAGTCAGCCTCCTCGGTAGTGGGAAAGATCATGAGCAACTACTGAAGGAGAGATTGTGGAACATCTGGTTGTCAATGGACTACAGGACCCAAGGCAGCATGGTTTCACCAGGGAGGCATGTCAGACCAACCTCATTGAATTTTTGACTGGGTGACTGGGTGGATCAGGAGGGCAGTGGACATGGCCTATCTGGACTTCAGCAAGGCCTTTGACACTGTGCCACATAGAAGACTATTACACAAACTGGGGAATATGGGTGGGCAGGACAATAGTGTGGTGGGTAGGTAACTGGCTGGGTGGCAGGACCCAGAGGGTGGTGGTAAATGGCTGTCACTCCACAGAGGGAAGAGTGACCAGTGGGGTACACAGGGATCAGTGCTGGGACGGTCCTATTCAACATCTTCATCAGTGACATTGTACAGGATCTAGAAGGCAGAATTTCGTTCCTGATGACACAAAGCTCTGTAACAGAGTAGACACACCAGAGGGTGTAGACAGAATGAGAAGGGACCTGCAGAAACTTGATGAATGGTCAAGAGTTTGGCAGTTGAAATTCAATGCAAAGAAGTGCAAGATAATGCATATGGGTACAAAACCCTGGCACAATATATCAGTTGGGGGTGAGGATATAGCATGCACCAAGCAGGAAAGGGATCTGGGGTTGTCATCTCCAGTGACCTCAAGGTAGGGAAACAGTGTGACAAGGCAGCAGGTAAAAGCAAATAGGATGCTGGGATGTATAGGCAGGGGCATCACCAGCAGGAAAAGGAGGTCATAATTCCGCTATACAAGACACTAGTGAGGCCCCACCTGGAGTACGAGTGACAGTTCTGGAGACCTTCCCCACGTAAGGACATACAGACAGGGTAGAGAAGGTTCAGAGCAGGGCAACAAAGATGGTGCATGGATTGTATCACAAGTCCTATGAGGACAGGTTGAAGGCACTGAACATGTACTCCCTGGAGGAGAGGAGGGAGAGAGAGGGATATGATAGAGACATACAAGTATCTTACAGGGAGAAACAGGTGCAGGAAAACACTATTTATAAGTGAAAAGATGTTCCAGAACTAGAGGGCATGGGATGAAGTTGAGCGAGGATGATTCAGAGGAAACATGAGAAAGAATTTCTTCACAGAATGGGTGGTGGACAAGTGGAACACCTGCCAGAGGAAGTGGTGGGCTGAAACAATCACAGGATTTAAGATGCATGGTTGCACCAAGCACTGGGGTGGGGTATAGGGAAAGGAGTGCAGGAGAATACTCAGGGTCACATAGGGACCCTGGCAGAGGGGCCCAAAGGACACTACCAAGGAAGCAGGCAGGTAACTGGGGACCCTCACAAAGGGGACGGAGGGCAACATTCTCAGGGAAGTAGGCGGATAGCCAGTGCTGGACAGAAGGAAGCAAGGCAGGGAGGTGGATCAGACCTTATACATAGTAACAGCTTCAATTCTCTTCTTCTGCTCAAGGATGGGGGATGTAGCCACCGGCAGAGGTGGTTAGAGACGGAAGGGTGTGGGAGTGGGGGCAGGAGGCAGGGGGCCAGATAGCAGGAAGAACAGGGGGACCTGGAATGCAGGAGAATGGGGGAGCAGTAAATCGGAGCAGGGGAAGAGGGAGGAAAGCGCAAGGAGAAGGACCAGTTGGGAGGAAAGGTAAAGAAGGACCAGAAGTACAAGGATGATTCAGTAAAGAGAGCTGAGGGGTTAGGCCAGGGGAGCATGATGAGCAAGGAGGAACTAAATGGAGACAGGAAGGAAGGGAGGATGAGCCAGGCTAGTTTAGCAGATGGGGGAGAAGGACCAGTTGCGAGCAGTGAGGGGGGAATTAACAAGGTACAGAAGGATACTCAGGAGGAGGAGGAGAGGAATAGGATTGGAAGGGAGGGAGTGGCCATGGTAAATAAGGAACGGGTGGCATGTGGCACCCAGATAGGGGGAGGAACAAGGAGCCAGCTGGGTGGAGGGGCCGGTAGAAAGGATGAGGGACATGGAAGGGGGGGAAATGGAGGAAAAGGAGTGGTCAGAGTGCTCCTGCTGGGGGATTCTATGATCAGGGGTAACAAATGGGATACTAAGGGAGAAGCCTGGCCAGTTAGAACAAGATGCTTCCCTGGACTAACAGTGCACAGGGCTAAGCATGAGGTATATCAGCTGGCAAAGGACTGTGGGGGTTCCCCAGACATACTGGTCCACCTGGGCACAAATGACGTTGAGGGAAATAGCGAGCTAGAGATACAGGCAAGATTCAGGGAGCTCGCCAGGGTCTGTCATGACATAGGATGCACAGTTTCCTTCTCAGAAATCCTGCCAGTGCCAAGGGCTAGTGGGGAACACAAAAGAAAAATTAGGGAGATAAACCAGTGGCTCAGGGAGTGGTGTGAGGCCAGAGGGTATGGGTTGATGGGGGATTGGGGGGAGACCTGGAGGATAAGGAGCTGCATGCTAGAGATAGACTACATCTCAATTTGAGGGAGGGATCCTTAGTTGAAAATGGAGGAGTTCATTGGTGAAAAGTGGGTTTAAACTTGTGAAGGGGGTGGGATGGGAGAAAAGGCAGTCAAGGGATGCCGATAAGGAGGACTCTGTCTCCACCCCTGGGGACCAGGAGGATTGCAGGAAAAGACCAACTGGCAAAAGTGCAGACCAGGAGAAAACAGAACCCCAAGGAACACGAGCAGGGAAATCAAACTATAGGAAAGGGTGGAAGGTAGTCTGCTAAATGCCAGGAGCTTGGACAATAAAATGCCTGAGCTCCAGGCGATGTTAACTGAGGGAGCAGTGGATGTGGCAGCGGTCACTGAAACTTGGGCCACTGCAAGACATGACTGGGACCTGAACCTGAGGGTTACACTATGTTCAGGAAGGACAGGGGGAGGGAAGGGAGGAGGAATGCAATGATAGTAAAAACTGCATTGGCATAGGGAGTTGAGGAGGTGGAGGAACTGTGGAGGCGATTTGGGTCACCTTGATAACAAAGGGGACAGAGAGTAAAAATAGGAGTGGTGTATAGACCCCTGCCCTGGCGGAGGAGCTGGAGGACAGTCTGGTGGCAGATGTTAGGAGACACTGCAGACTGGGCAGAGGAAAGGTGGTGGTGTTAGGGACTTAAACATGCCAGGAACAGACTGGGAGACTATGACATCCTCTGTGACCAGGGAACAGAGGTTGTTGGATGTCTTTCAGCGCGTTCCTAACTCAGCAGGTGAGGAGAACTGACCAGGAGGCACGGTACTGGATGTAGTCCTGCAGACAGTGACCAGATTGGGGGCCTGGAGTAGGGACCCATTGAGGGAGTGACCATGCCACGGTCTGGTTCTGCCTGGACCTAGAGAGGTAGAAGGCTGCACAAAGACGAAGTAACCGACTTCAGGGGTGGATTTTAAGGAAATGGGAAGGATCCTTAAGGAGCATTTGGATGGGATTAGGTTCAGACATGGACGCTGATAGTAGGTGGAAAGCATCAGGAGAGGGCAGGATGCTACCAGCACCTGTGTGCAAAAGACAAGACGAAAATGCGGTAGGGCCCAAAAACCCTGTTGGTGGACCAGGGAGGTCCAGGAGGTGGTGCAGGAAAGAAAGCAGCCTATAAGAAATTCAAGTGCTCAAGGAGTGAAAGGGATCGAGGGAGTATGAGCTGTTGGCTGGAAGGCCACCAGAGGGTGAGGGCGGCTAAGGCAAGGAAGGAGCAGAACCCGGCCAGGGAACTAGGAGGGAAAAGGGTTCTTAGATACTGGGGAAAGACGAAGGTGAAGAGGCAGATTAGCAGGATTAAATCAGGGAGAGATGGGCACAAGACCCAGAGGAGCAGGCTGAGGTACTAAATGAGTACTTCACCTCAGTTTTCACCAGGAAAATTGGGATGCTGCATCATACATGGGAGGAGACAGAGATAATGAGGAGGGGGCCCCTTACCAATGGGCAGGTCTGGGGAGGGGGCATCACTGGCAGGGGTGGGGGAGGGCCAAGCAGGGAGAAGAGGTACCTGGAAGTGGAAATCACAGCAGAGAGAGTGAGGGAAGCCCTCAGTCCCTTTAAGACGGAGAAAGCACCGGGCCAGATAAATTACACCCTAGAGTGCTGAAGGAACTTGCAGATGTCCTGGCGAAACCCCTGGCAGAGCTTTTCACCATCTCTCTGAGGACAGAGTGGGTGCCCCAAGACTGGAAGGTGGCGCATGTAGTGCCTATCCACAAGGGGGGATCAATGGAGCTGGTAGGAACTACAGGCCTGTCAGCCTGACATCAGTGGTGGGCAAGGTGATGGAGGGCATTGTCAAGGAGAGGCTGGGGACCTGATAACCAGGGTGCCTGGACGATAGACAGCATGGATTCATCCCGGGAAATCGTGTCAGACAAACCTGGTGGAGTTCTATGACTGGGTGACAAGTGCCTTGGACCTGCAGACCAGTGGATGTCCCTCTTCTGGACTTCAGCAAGGCATTTGACTCTGTTCCTCATGTGGGCCTGTTGATAAACTAGGAGAAATGGGGGTGGGAAACCAGATGATCCGATGGCTGAGCAATTGGCTCCAGGACCGGACCCAGAGGGTCGGTTAGTGGGATAACTCTTCCCAAGGAGGGTCATTAGTGGGTCCCACAGGATCAGTCCTGGCCCTTCTGTTCAACGCCTATGTATCTGACATAAGGACAGGAATCAGGAGTGAGATGAGTCTCTTTGCAGATGACTGAAACTGGGGCAGTGGTGGATGGGGAGGAGGGAGGGTGGCCCTGCAGGGGACCTGGAGGCTCTGGAAAGATGGTCTAGAAAGTGGAAGCTGAGGTTTAATGCACGGAAATGCAAGGTACTCCACCTGGCCAGAAACCCAGGCCAAGTGTACACCCTGGGGAAACTACAAGTCTCAATGGCTGAGAGGGACCTGGGGGTGGTGGTGGATGTCAAGATGAACAACTCTGAGACTTGTAGGAGGGCAGCAGCCAAGGCCAACAGGATGCTGGGATGCATCGCTAGGGGGATCACCTCCAGAAGGAGGGAAGTGATGCTCCCTCTGTATAACTGCTTGGTGAGGCCGCACCTGGAGTACTGCGTGCAGTTTTGGAAGCCACACTTAAAGAGGGACATAAACCTCCTGGAGAGGGTCCAGAGGAGGGCAACCAAAATGATTTGAGGCTTGGGAGACAGGACCTATGAGGAGAGGCTCGAAGAGCTAAATATGTACACTTTGGAAGAGAGGGACCGGGGGACATGATAAGTCTTCAGGTACATGAAGAGGGTAAATGGGGAGGAACAGTGAGGGTGCTTGAAGGAAGGAGGAAGGGCCACTAGAGGGCATGGGTGGAAGCTGGAGGGGAAGATTCAGGGGAGAAAGGAGGAGGTGCTACTTCACTGAGAGGATGGTAGAGCCATGGAATGCACTACCTAGGGGGCTGGTGGAGGCAGAGACAGTGGAGGGGTTCAAGAGGGGGTGGGACAGGTACAGGGGAAGGGTTCAGGAAGCAAAATCCAATGCAGCAAGAATATCCGGAACTGGGAAGGGAGAAGCCAGAGAAGGCGAGGGGGACAGCAAGGTCAGCACCCAGGGTGGGGGCTGACCAAACGAGCAGACACGAAAGACCATTAGGCCTATTCTGCTGGCATTTTAGTATGTTAGTATAGACATAAAGGAATTCTGGAGGTCAGGGGTGGGGGGAGGCGGACTTCTGGGAGGGCAAGCTGAACTTACAAGCTCAAATGGGCAAACTGGGTGGACCATAGGCCCTTATCTGCCGACACTGTCTATGTATCTATGTATCTATGAGTAAGTTATAGTTGAACTATAAACATGGTGCAGAATTTTATAGAGAATCTTATAGAGACTGCTATTGTTAACATGTGTTGCTCCCAGGGGTGCACTGCTGCGAGCAGATAACATGGGGTTTTAGTAAAGTTTTATGCATAAACATTTGGGCACTTCTGTATTTACATTATGTTTTTTTTTTATTATTTTGTATAAACAATTAGGTAATTAGGTAATCTTTACTGCTGTGTTTGGCTGTGTTGAAACTGTGGCTTCTTTGTGTTTTACTGAAAATATTTTCTTCTCTTTTTTCTGATCATTTAAAGTGCCTTCAGTGGGGAGAAGTGTACTTCTAAACAGTCTGCATTAAGAACCCTCCCCCTCAGATGTGCGCCAGAGATTTTAAGAAAATTCTCAAAACTCCTGCACGTGAACTGGTGATGAAGTTTGCTTAAAATTTGGGTAAAGGAACTACAAGAAATTAAAGGGAAGGGATTTGCTTACAAGCAGGGCTCTAAAAAGCTTGGACTTTCTGAGTTTGGAATCTCTCTGTGTTTGGAATCCAGATTTTCTACTTCCCTTATTCTTACCCGTTTGCTTGCCTTCCGAACTAAATAAGTTCAGTCCTATTTGTGTGGTCTAGTGCTCGGTGTTAGTGTTTGGCAATAAGGATCTTCAAAGAACAGCAAGAAAATTTTTACCATCATATTAAGAATCCTTTGGCTCAAGTGTTTGTGGAATATTGTGGATGGACCTACTGACTTTATGAACTATTGCTGGTCCCCTGGTGGCTCTTAGTGAAATTTTCAGGACACCTTGTTTATAGAATTGTATGATACTGGCTGATATTGGTTTAGGTGGAGTTGAAGGGATTTACGCTATTTATGTTTTGTATTATACCCTTTTCTCAGAATGGTTAAAACTAGAAATCAAAGATCAACAAGTAAGAATCACTCTCTCTTACTGAAAATTCCAGCTAATAAGCATGCAAAAGGAGGAAAGCAAACCAAGCTAAGAGAGATTTGGAAAATAAGCTGCCCTGTGAATAAAGTATCCATGCCCTGTAGCAACATCTCTAATCGATTACTGTCCCTAAGAGACCAGGACTGGTTGGACATGTCTCTTGTATTAATAAGTGAGGCCTTAGGAACAACAGGTTTAGTGGATCTGGATAGAGCAGAAGATAGTGGTATGGAGAACAGGCAGTATATTGAGCATATCGAACAGTCCCTTAGCCCCACAGAAATATCTAGAAGGGCAATTTGATATTAAGCTTAATGTTTTTGAAAAATAACACAGAAAATTACTTGAACCTTGGTGTAACTCAGTTGTGTCTATGAATAATCTGGAAGGCACTAGACATCTTATGTTGTCAAATGATGGGTAAGATTTATGCAAGAAGGGCAGACGAAGGAAGCCAAATTGATATATTGGTTGACAATGACAGTTTGGCTACACAGATGTTGGCACAGTCAGCAAGAGTGGACAATTTAGGTCTACTTATTGTTGATTCTACGCTTTTAATTGCTGTAACATCTCAGTGTTCCCCTTTTGCTCCTGAATTAGATAATATGAGACAGCCACTAGCTGATGGAGTCAGATCATTAGCCGGTTACAGTGATGTTTGACCATTAACAATCTTAAACAGTCCTTTCCCTAATGTAACCAATATTTATTTCATATCTTGTAATATAGCTGGATGGAAATCTATATGGGTTGCTAAGGAGAGTTTGGCATTTTTAATAAAATATGAAGTAATCTGTGTTCAGGAAACATGGCATAATGAAGATTCAGCTATTACGAAAAATGGCTATGAAATTTTTAAAGTTGCAAGTGTTAGGAATAAAACATTGGGCAGATACTCTGGCAGGATTATTACTCTAAGGTGGGCATCTTTCAAAAAGTTACGCCATTGAGGGCCACAAATAATTTTTTAAGTGCACTTGTACAAACCAACAGTAAAGAAATATTACTTGTTAATTCTTACATCCCCGACGAAAATTCTTGTTATTATTCAGAAAGGATATGGTCTGAGTTTTCAGATATTTTAAATAAAGCACAGCAAATATTCCCAAAGGAGAATTACTGTACTGCTCCTGGGAGATTTTAATGCCCGGATAGATCCTTTTGATGGGTTTGTAGATCACCCACTATTTTTACATAATTAAATAGCCTGTCAAATTAACCCCCACCAGGCAAGAGATAAAATAATTAATGAGAATGGGGAAACATTGATAGAACTAGTAGAGGGAAATAGTATGTACCTTATCAATGGAAGAATTCAGGGTGAGTTGGAAGGACATTATACATTTATTTCAACAAGAGGTGCCTCAATGCTTGATTTTTGCTTTTTGGTCAGGGCAAATGGATTTTTGTCTTGGTTGTCAGGTGCTAATTAGAGCAGAAAGTGATAATTATCCTGTGAGTTTGTGCTTTCAAGAAGAATGCAAAAAAAAAAACAGGACAACGAAGGAGTGAATGTAACTGAAATAAGAAGTTCCCGATGGATTATCTGGAGATGTGATAGCGAAAGTAATGTTAGTTATATAATATTGTGTTCTATATCATTACAGTCACTAACCCTGCTTGAAGTCAAGAGCTGACTTCAAATTTATGAACAATTTCAATCTATGCTTGAGAAGATAAAAATTAAGCTAGAGGCGCCCTGTGGGAAAATAATTAATAAACTTGAGGTTACTTGGTTTGACCCTGAATGCAGAAAAAAAAAATCTGATATTAGGAAATTAAATAGAATGTACAATAAGCCCCCCCCCCCAAGGAATTTTTAAGGGAAATAAATGGTGGGAAAAAAGAGTTTGTAAAAAATTGATCATAGAAAAGAAAAAGCAGTATTTTGAAAAGAAATGGGGGGAATGCTGTGGGCAGTACAGGGTAAAGACATTAAAGCCTTTTGGACCTTAGTAGCTAATGGGGCATAATAATTTTAAGGGGGAACATCAATTCCTATAGTGCAGAAGAAAAATTGCTCGAGCACTTTAAGAAAATTGATATCACTATTGAAAACCATGTACCTGACATTAGTATTGTCTATCCTGCTTATTTTAGACCAATTACTTTAGATGAAGTTTATGTTGCTATTTATACTTTAAAAAAGTGAAAGACACCTGGCCCTGATGGGATCCCTGTTGAGGTTTACATCACGGAGACCCCGTCATGGTCTCGCTTTTTGACAGTATTTTTTTAATAAATGTGTTAATCAAGGAATTTAACCTATTTCATGGAAGGGTGCAGTTATTGTACCCTACATTTAAAAAAAAGGTCCTTTAGAGGACCCTAGAATGTATAGACCTATTAGTTTACTAGACATTAACCTAAAGATTTTTGCAAAGATAATACTAGGGTGATTGTTGGAAGAAGTTAACGGAACAGGGGGTATTTCATCTTATCAAGCAGGTTTTAGAAAAAAATCATTCAACACTTGGTAATGTAAATGTGTTATGACATATTTATTGGAAAGTATGTTAAGATATGCAAGCAAAGGATGTATGTGACATTTATAGATTATACTACTGCTTTTGACAGTGTATCAAGGGAAATGTTATGGCAGATTCTCTTAAAAAGAGGAATAAACTCCAGCTTGGTAACAATTATAGCTCTGATCTATGCCAATACCTGGTCTAGAATAAGACATGGACTTAAGGGCCAGCTTTCAGCACCTTTGAAATAAAGGGTGGTGTTAGGTAGGGCTGTGTACTAGCACATTTACTATTTTTCCTCTATATTGAAGGTATTCTAGAACATTGTAGTGAGGTGGATATGGATTCCCCTAAAATTAAGGATTTTTCTGTTCCTATATTGGCATATGCTGATGACATTGTAATGTTGTCCTTGACTAAATTGGAACGTAAAAAAATATTAGCCTATATCTATAAGCAATCAGGAGCCCTCCAACTAAACATTAATAGAAATAAAACAAAAGTGATGGTTATTGGAAACACAAACTGGATAGGGAGTTGGTATATCAGATTTGAAAGATTAGAAGTAGTCTAAGAATACTCCTATTTAGGTGTAATAATACAACAAAATGGCAATTGGACTAAACATATAGCAATGGCTTTTGACAAGTCAAAAAAAAAAACGGTAGCAGGTTTAAATAAATCTAATTATACATATGGTGGAATGATGGTGCACCCTTTGGTCCAAGTTATCCAGTCAAAAATTGAAGCCCAGTTATTATATGGTTGTGAAATTTGGGACACAAAGGACCCTAATAAATTAATGGTCCCATTATATAACTCTTTGAGAAACATCTTACGACTCGGTCATTCTTGTCCCTCTTCCTATTTGAGAGCAGAATTGGGGTTAGTCAATATTAGAGCTTTATTGCTTACAAGAAAACTAAATTTCTGGATTTGAGTAACTAATAGAAATGAGGAGGCGCTTGTCAAAAAATGTCTAAAAGGCAAATCATTTTGGCAGAGCCTAGGATACAAATTGGACCTTTGGTTAAATACTATCCTGTCTGTGATGGAGGAATATGAGCTGTCTCATTTAAAGAGAGCTATAGATAAAGGAATTTTGATAAGTATAAAATATAAAAAAAAATATGCAAACATTTTTTTACTTCTGGAATAAAAGGGACTTGAATTTGATAGCAGACTCCCACTATTCCAAATGGTTCACTGCAAACAACTACAATCATTGCTTTAAAAAGTACCCAGAAATACTGACTAACCCAGAAATTTCTTCTGTGCTGGCTGATTAAGCTTTGAGATGCCAGCCATGGCTCTGACTCCAATTTCTCGGGGGAATCTTGCAGTCCGGTTACCCTTGTGAACTTCTTGGCTGGCAGAGCTGACTGATTTAGCTTTGAGAGTCCGTTTGTGGCTGCAACTCAAATTTCGGGGGAGGGCTTGCAGTCTGATTACCCTCATAGACCCCTTGACCTTCTGTGCTGGCTGATTAAGCTTTGAGAGGGTGGTAATGACTCCAACTCCCATTTTTGGGGGAGGGCTTGTAGTCCAGTTACTGTCTCTGACCCCTTGGCTGGCCGATCTGGCTGATTAATCTTTGAGATGGCAGCTCCAGCTCTGACAAAAATCATTGCAAATGTTGCCAGTTGATGAAATCTAGCAATTACTTGCAAGCTGTCAGTTCTACAATTATTTTTTTTTATAAGGCAGGCAGGAAAGAAAAAACAGTTATATATTAGTTTGAAGCCAAACAGGGTGGAGGGAACAGCACTGTTCTAAGAAGTACTGCTGTTCTCAAATCGTTTCCAAAGCTTTACCTAACTGTAGTGTAGTTTTCTTTATAGTGGGTGCCTAAGCCCCAACTCTTGTCAAAAACTTTATGAAACTGTAGTGTAATTTTAGTGATAGTGGGTGGCTGGGTGACAACTTGCCTGACCTCCCACCCAAACCTTGTGAAATACTTGATCCAATTACAGTGTAGTTTTGGTGGGTTGCAGTTGGTACCTGACTGATCCACCCCCCCCTGCAAAACTTGTGAAACACTTTATCCATTTTCAGTGTAATTTTGGTGGGTGGCAGTGGGTGCCTACCTGAGTCTCCCCCCCAAATCTTCCGAAACACTTTATCCAATTGCAGTGTACTTTTCATGAGAGTGGATGCTTGTGAAACCCCTTTTGTCAAAAGTTTTATCTGATTGCATCAAGCTGCCTATAACTGCCATGAAGGTGATGAAAATGTGTCTGAATGGAAAGCAGGGAGAACTGGGAGATGAGAACGAAAAGCGAGGAAAGGTATGGTAACCATCCTCACAACAAGTAGCAGTTCTGCAAATATCAATAGTAGTCATATGGCCTATCGTGGGGGATATGTACATTGTAAGATTGTTAGAAGGAGAAGAACAGAGACAGGGAGTGTTGTTGGTGGCACTGGTGGAGCAGAAACTGAGGTGTACTATGGCTAGGTATCTAAAGAAACAATGTGGATTTGTTGGTCTGCATAATGCAACTGGATGTATGCCCACTGTAAGCAGCAGCTTTCCCAGTCTGTCATAGTCGGGGTCCAGTGGTGCATCTTTTCAGTGAAGCAGAAACAAACATGTCTTCCACTGCTCATGGTTGTCCTCCTCCTCCTCCTCCTCCTCCTCCTCCTCCTCCAAGTACCTTTCTCTCCCCTACTACTTATAGTGGTGATCTAGTGCCCTTTCCCAATATCTATCTCTCTCTTTAGATGTATAGAATATATTTATATATAATGTATCGGCAAGCCCCTCTGTGCATCTTGTGTAACCACATGACAGCAGCTAGAAGTGGCAGGTGGGGTGCTATCTCAGCTCCTGTACACCTGCACCAGAATGAGTACCACTGCAATTTCCTGTCCTCCTCTGCTGGCTTCCTTTTCTGAGCGTACCCACACTCCCCAAATTATAGTGGGAGTGTGTCTGGATCAGAAACAACTGTTTTTCTGTCACCTGCAGAAAAAAAAACTGTTTGGTGTATGCAGGTTCGGTGCTACGTATGGTATACCGACTCCTCGGTTTTATAAAAACAAGCTAGTAGCATGCCCACCACCAGCACAGCCAGTTACAGTGGAGGAAACTGCAACAGTGGAACTGGATATGATGTGGAAGTGCAGCATGAGGGAGACATGCCAGTGAAACATAGAAACATAGACTTTGACGGCAGATAAGGACCGCTAGGCCCATCTAGTCTGCCCATTTCCCTACCTACAGGATAGGCCGCAGATCCTAGTTAACCAACAGCCTATATCTTCCTGCCCCCCACAAGAATTGCCTTATGTCTGTCCCATGCATTCTTGAATTCTCCCACAGTTTTAGACCCCACAACTTCCTCAGGAAAGCTGTTCCATGCATCCACTACCCTCTCTGTGAAATACTTCCTCACATTGCCCCTGAACCGCCCTCCTTCTATCTTTAAATCGTGTCCCCTTGTTCTTGCAAGTCTCTTTTTCTGAAAGATGCTACCCTCTTGGACTTTTTTGATTCCCTTGAGGTACTTGAAAGTATTAGAGAAAGAGGAAGCAGAAGCAATGGACAAGGAGGAAGCAGCAGGAAAAGGCCAAGTGAGAGGTGAAGCACATGGTGAGAGCGAGGCTGGAGATGAGTGAGGAAGGAGAAATTGTGGAGAAGAAGCAAGGAGCTACTACAAGCTTTGACTAATACATCCATCCTTAAATATACTTTTTATAGCATATGTGTCCATGACCTAGGCAGAACTACACTTAAAATCTTACACATAAATACATAATCAGAATAACATTTATTTCAGTAGTACAGTATCTCCTTGCTTTTCAGGTGCCCATGACATTATGTATATATATTTATATCCTTTAACTTCAAAGCACTAAACCTATTCAAATGCACAAAACACAAGACTTTATTCTCTTCACATATTACTGCTAAACTTCAGGTCCCAGAGAGATAAAAATGTAGAGCTTCCTGGGAGCGCTGTGAAGCACACCTACTGACTGGACATACTCAGAGAGAGCTCTGGAAAAAAACAGTCTTAAACCTAAAATAAAATGTAAATACTTTGCTGAAGACCAAAATGAAACCTAGCAGTGCAATCTACTCAATGAGTGAATTTAGACCATATCATTTTTGTGTTGCTTGCACGCATGTGCAAGAAACACATTGCTTTAACAGTTAGGGAGCAGGCCACAATGCATCAAGAAATTCTGAAGATGTTATTGGCCAATCAGCTGTTTTGGTGACCAGGACACAAAACAGCTGATTGTGTGAGGTCCCATTGGCGACTGCCGCCGCTGCCTCCTCACAGTCCCCAGGAAACCGATGGAAAGCCGCCACCCGCCGTTCAGTGTGCTTTCCTGGTGAAACATTTCAATACATAAAAAATAAAAAGCTGACGGGGTGCCCAATCCCTGTTGGCATAATGCACCCCCCCATGGCTCATGTGTCCCCACCCAGCACACTGTATGGCTGACAGGGGTGTCCAATCTCCAGTCGGCTTCACTGCCCACCCCAAACAAACTTCCATCTGCCACGCTGGAAGCCCACCCCAGCATGGCAAAAGTCTCCTTGGCCAACAGGGTGCCCAATCTCCTGTCAGCCCCACTGCCCCCTAAACAAACTGCCTGGTGCCATGCTGGGAGCCCACCCCAGTGTGGCAAAAGTCCCCCGTTGTCTTAAAAAGAAAAAAAAAAGACCTAGAAGAAAAAAATGGTCCCTTATTGAATTCTCTTGCCCCTCCCCCAACCCAGCGCCCACTGTCTGTGTACCCCACTTCCCCACACCCCCACCTCACCCAATACTTGCCTCCAGAGCCCAGTGCAATGATCTTTGGTGGTTCGGGAACACGTCTGCACTCTTCAAAGTCGACTGTGAACTGAAGAAATGCCGGTAAGCTGTATGACATAAATGTTTTTTTTTTCAACTTTGATACATATCTTGGCCATTTTTGGGAATATTTTCATCAAATTTTCAACATAGGGTTCTTGTGACCGCACCTCATGAACTCAGTCACTGTCATTTTGTTTTTCAGTCCTGAAAGGTGATTTCACAGTCACTGCGTGGAACCACATTTTCAGACTGAGTAACAAAACAACTGTGACACAGTTCATGAGGTAAGCCCCCCAAAAACTCTGTTGAACATTAAGTGAAAAATTCCCAAAAATGTCTGTTTTACAAGCATGCATTGCACAGTTCCTACGCACGCTCGTAACTTTGAGCATTTTTTTATATTTTCACTCCACATTTTCAACATTGCCATTTTACCACACCTTCTTATCAACAGTATAGCTGTCATTGTTTACATCTCATCTGAAATGTGATTTCACATATGTAGTGCACAATGGTGCGGTCAGTGTGCAAAATCAATGTTCAGGATAGATTAAGAATATCACAGTGACACTGTTCATGAGATAGCCCCTATGAAAACCCTATGCTGAAAATTTGGCGAGAAAATTCGGGACAGATTAAGAAAATCAGAGGTCTTAAACTGGCTATGTTGAAAATTTGGTGACAAAAGTCCATAAAATGACTGTTACTAGTGTGCATTGTGCAGTTTCCACACACCCTTGTAAGTTCATGAATTCATAATCTTTTCAGTCCAGATTTTCAACATTGGCATTTTTCCACACCTGCTTATGAACAGTACAGTTGTCATTTTTCACACCCTGGCCGAAATGAGTTTTTGCACTTCCGGCATAGAATAGCACAATTGCTGTGGGAAATCAGTGTTCGGGATAGATTAAGAAAATCTCAGTGACACTGTTCATGAGCGGAGGTCCCAAAATGCCTATGTTGAAAATTTGCTGTAAAAAAAATCTTAAAACTATTTACATTATAGTTAATGCGTTATTTTGGTTCTTCACATTCAGCGAACTACTAGTTTTTATATTTTCACTCCAGATTTTCAACATTGCCATTTTTTTACACTTCCTCATGAACAGTACAGCTGTCATTTTTCACATCCTGTTCAACATATGTTTTTGCATTTGTGGCGCCAAATGGCGCAGTCGATGTGCAAAATCACCTTTCGACTAACAAACTGATAGTGTCACTGTTCATGCGGTGGGATCACAAAAAGCCCATGTTGAAAACTTGGAGTAAAAATACCAAGAAATGCCCAGGGTGTTAGGGTTTTCGACCATAACGTCCTACCCTGTAGGGACTGACAGGTGTCAGGTGTGTGACTTGGGATTGTTGACAGTAATGCTCATGTCATTCCACCCTCACCCTGCAGCCAGTGGCAGGCATTGAGGTGCACCTTGGACTCTTTGGCCCCAGAGTTCACCCCATTCTCCTATACTGTACCTATTTCAGCGTATTTCCTTATGGAATGAGGTGAGTGTAAAGCCCAAACACTTCAAAGCACACCTTGACACCTGTAAGTGTCTTCAGGGTATGGTAAGGGTGAAATGTCATGACCGTTATGTGCAGTGACCCAAAGGCACACCCCAATGCTTGTCCACCTCTGCAGGGTGGGGGTGGAACTGGGGTAAGTTAAATACTTCACTGTCATTCCTATAGTGCATCTGTCTAACTCCTGTACTTCCACTTCTAATGACAGCAAGCAACACTTGGCATTGACAAATGCTTGTTATAAGATGGGTCACACTAACAAAATGGCAGGAGGTGGATGAAAGAATCAGCCGACACCTGAACTGCCATCGTCTGCTGAAACACAGCCCCCACCAGGGACTAAACTTCCATGGTGAGCCTTGCAGAAATCAATGCAGGTGATTGACTGTAAAATTGAGTCAATACTTACGAGTATGATGGAGCAGGAAGCCAGGATTAATACTGTTACTACAACTGTTACATTGGCTGAATCGATGGCTACCAAGGCACTGACTACTACTTCCAAAATGATTCAGGAGACTGCGCAGCTCCACTGCCTTATGGAGGCCTTGGAAAACACGCAGTGGGCCTTGAATGTTCATATATTGGGCCTGCCAGAAAATTGTGTGGAAGAAGGACTGTTAGAATTTCTACAGTCGTGGCTGCCTGATACTCCTATCATATCTCAACCAGGGCTGCTATGAATCATAGTGAAGTGCCCATGATGATCCTGTTAATTACTAGTGGAGTCACCATTTGAGATCTCCTTCTACAGGCTGCTAGAGAGGCAGGATCCTTGCAGTTTCAGGGAAAAACTGTGTTCACCTTTTTCCTGACCTATCTTTTGCAACTCGATCAAGGAGGAAGTGATTTGATGGGATACGTACAAAACTTTGGAGCCTCAGAGTTCCTCATTCTCTTCTCATGCCTACTCACCTGAGAATACACTATGGTGGGCATACCTTTCAATACACTGACCCAGACGAAGTGGGGAAGAAGGTGGAGGAAATCAATAGAGTTCATCCAAGCAAGACACAGTGACCAGTCTGAATCAGAGGACGATGCATGAAGAGCTCTGATTTTGGGGCTTTTACCTCTTAGGAACATTGCTAGGATCAAGCACCTGGTTCTGTCCAGTGATTTGCCTATTTTTGGTCTGTGCCTTCGTGACCTCGCGCCTTGACTATTATAACTCCCTTTACCTAGGACTTCCTGGGGTTGATATCCACCGCTTGCAGCTAGTGCAGAACGCTGCTGCACGTTTATTGACTGGGGTATCAAGGAGGCCTCATATTACCCCAGTGCTGCATGATCTGCACTGGCAGCCAGTTCAGTAGTGGATCACCTTTAAGGTAGGTTTGTTAACTTACAAAGCCCTACACGGACTGGGTCCTGACTACTTGAAAGAGCTTCTGATTCCTTATACCCCTGTGTGACAGCTCCACTCGGCTGATGGGTTGCTGGAGATTCCAAGGGTTAATTTGAATTCATCTGGGGCTCAAGCTTTTATGTTTGTTGCCCCAACCCTCTGGAATTCTCTACCAAATCAGCTTTGGGAGTGCAGGACAGTGGGGAGTTTTAAGCAGGCACTGAAGACTTTTCTATGGAACAAAGCTTTTCCTGATTTTCTTTGATTTTACTTATATTTATTGTTTTATTGAAATTGTACGTATTTATGAAGTGCTTTGATAGTTTGAAAAGTGCTATATTAAATAAAGTTATTATTATTATATGCAGGCAAATAGTTAATCTAATAGTCACATGTTCTAAGACCTTGCTTACCAAGATATAAGGTCTAACTGATCAGTTGATGGGTTTATCAGACTTATCTGGGTTTCTCTGTGTTTTTGGCAAGGCACTAGTGTTGGTTCAGTCTAAATTTATGGGAGGGTAATACAATTAAAACATTGGCAATACAGCTATATGGCGTTACAGCCAGATAGCATAATTGTCCCGGGGGAATGTTGAGCACCACGTGGTTTTTAGTACGCAGTCTACACAGGCCAACAAGGTGAACAGCAGTGAGAATTTTGAGCTCCCTTAGCCTGAAATTTTTATAAATGTCTTAGTATTCATTTTCTTTTCTCTTCTTCTATTCTTTCTTTCTCTGTGTATTACAGATGCTAAGAAACATATTGTTGATTTGGGGGTCACAGCTATTCAGGCTGTTGAATATACTTGTTTGGGGATATATTTTTTACTTGAAATTGACCACCAAAGTCCTGTAGGGTGCAGCATATCATGGACAATATGTGGACTTGATTGCTAAGGAATACTCCAATTTTCGCAAACCAGATTGCATAGACTAAGTGTACTAATACATTGGATGTATCGACTGTTATTATTTGTGATTTCTAGCATGAGATGGTTGTATATTACTGTTTTATTAAAAACAATGAAATATAATAAAAAAAAAATTTAGAACTTCCCCTAGCTATTTGGGTGGATGTTTCAGCTGTGTGTGTGGGGGAAGGGGGGTATAAAATGTTTTTAAGAAACAGACACTCTAGTACCCAATATGGGTTATTCTTCTTTGAGTGACATATTTTACTTCTTTGTGGGCTTATACCTTAATTGTCATTCTTGTGTTGCAAGTGCTTGCTTTCCTCAAGTGCTGTAATTTCAGGATGCAGTTTCACAAGTAATGTATAAGGATGCAGTTTCAATCAATCCTTAATTACTTTTACTTTCCTTCTGAACCCTAAGCTCTGATAGTCAGTTGTTCCGACGTGATAGATCCACCTCATGCCCCTCCTACATGAACCAAAAAAAAGGTGGGGGTCATCTTTAGGAACTTCTCAGGTGGGGGTGGAGCTTACCCAAAAAAACACAACTAATACTGTTTCCCACTACTCGGGTTCCAGTTCTTGTACCTCCCATTTAAGAAAGAAAATAGTGCCCTTCAACCATTGACTAACATGAAAGTGTATTTATTTGAGGGCAGAAAGCATTTCTTGGAGGAGGGTAAGGCGCAGGAGACTATTTACACATTCAGTCAGTTCCACGGACAGAAGACATGACATCAGCCCTTTTGTACATGCAAAACGTCTGCAGGCTCCGCCCACTGCAGCCATAAAAAATTAGTTGGACAACAGGACACAGAAGGTAATAATAAATGGAGTCCACTTGAAAGAAAGGGTGATTTCTAGTGGGGTACAGCAGGGTTTAGTACTGGGTCCAGTCCTTTTTAATGTCTTTATAAGTGACATTGCAGAGATACTGGAAGGAGAAGTATGCCTCTTAGCACACAAAGATCTGCAACAGGGTTGATACACAAGGTAGAGTAGAAAGGATGAGAAGGGACTTAGCAAGGTTGGAGGAATGGTCAAATGTATGGCAGCTTAGATTCAATGCAAAGAAGTGCAAAGTAACGCACCTGGGAAACAAAAACCCAAGGGAAGAGTACACAAATGGGGGGAAGGTTAACAACGACAAAACTGGAAAGGGACCTGGAGGTAGTCATATCAGATAACCTAAAGGTAAGCAAGCAATGTGAGAAGGCAGTACGGATGGCTGGGGGATACTGGGAAGTGTGGCTGGGGGATACTGGGAAGTATAGGGAGAGGCATCAGCAGTAGAAAACAGGAAGTTGTTATCCCTCTGTACAGACACTTGGTGAGACTCCTTCTGGAGTACTGCGTGCAGTTCTGGAGACCCCATCTCTGCAAGGACATAGACAGGATGGAGGCAGTCCAGAGGAGGGCAACTAAAATGGTGCAGAGTCTGCAAAAGAAGCCATATGAAGACAGACTAAAAGAGCTTATTATGTATACCCTTGAGGAAAGGAGAGGGAGCATGATAGAAACTTTCAAGTACCTCAAGGGAATCAACAAAGTCCGAGAGGGGAGCATCTTTCAGAAAAAGAGATGTGCAAGAACAAGGGGATACAATTTAAAGATGGAGGGGGGACGGCTCATGGGCAATGTGAGGAAGTATTTTTTCACAGAGAAGGTGGTGGACACATGGAACAACCTTCCTGAGGAGGTGGTGGTGTCAAAAACAGTTGGGGAATTCAAGAATACATGGGACAGACATAGGGCAATTCTGGCGGGTGTAGGAAGAAGTAGGCTGTTGCTTAACTAGGGTCTGCAGCTTATCCAATGGGTAGGGAAATAGACTTGGTGGGCAAAGTAGTCCTTATCTGCTGTCAAAGTCTATGTTTCTATGTTAGTGGGTGACTTCAACCTGCCTGAGGTAGATTGGAGCACCGGGACTGTGAGTACAACAAGTGGCAGGGACTTCATGACTACCCTGAATGGGGCAAACTTAAGACAGCTTGTAGCAGAACCAACCGACATGGAGGTTATACCGGATATGGTCCTGACCAATGGGGACAGGATAACAGATGTAGAGATGGGCAGTCTCCTTTGTACTAGTGAACACAAAACAGTATGGTTTAAAGGTAACCACAGTGAAGGAGCCATGACATGCAAGGATAAAGGTTCTAGATTTCAGTAAGGCTAACTTTAAGGAGATGGGTAGAAAACTCAAAAGAGCCCTAGCAGTGGAAGGCACAGGGGGGATGTGGAAAAACAGTGGTCTAGATTCAAGAGAGTCATAACAGAAATAACAGGTCACTGTGTCAAAATGCATAGCAAGAGTAAAAGAAAGAAAAGGCCATTATGGTTCTTGAAGGTAATAGCCAAGAAAGTAAGGGAAAAGAAAAGAACTGTCAGAAGATACAAGGAAACATAAAAGGATGAGGACAGAGAAGAATATCTGGAGAAGCAGAGGGAATATGGGAAAATAATTAGAATGGCTAAAGCACAGACTGAGTAAGGTATAGCACAGGCTATTAAGAGAAAGGTGACACAACCTACTTCAGATACAGTACATTAGCAAGAGGAAAAAGAACAGAAATGGGATTGTTAGGCTGGAGAAGGAAGTAGGAGAAGGGGTGAAGGATGTCTTAGAAAAGGCTGAGATACTGAACAAATACTTTTGCTCAGTATTCACCATGGAAGGGGAGGGTGAGGGAGCAAGACCCATGAAGAGGGGTATTCAGGGGAAGGAGGTAGACACCAGCCCATTCACGTTGGAAAGAGTCCTAGAAGAACTTGGGGAAAATAAAAGTAGATAAGTCAATGGGGCCAGAAGGAATCCATCCCAGAGTACTAAAGGAACTCAGGGAAGTGCTGGCAGAACCAATGGCTGCCCTTTTCAGTGTATCAGTAGAGATGGAGGATGTACCTGAGGACTGGTGGAGGGCAGATGTGGTCCCTCTCCACAGGAGTGGAAGCAGAGAGGAGGCAGGCAGTTATGAGCCTGTAAGCCTGACTTCAGTAGTGGGGAAACTAATGGAGTCCTCCTTACTCAAGGAGAGGATTGTGAAGTTTCTGGAGGCTAGCTGGGCACAAGGATCCAGAGCAGAATGGATTCTCAATGGGAAGGTCATGTCAAATTAATATTATAGATTTCTTTGACTGGGTAACCAGGTTGGTAAATTAGGGAGGCACAGTGGATGTGGCCTTCTTGGATTTCAGCAAGGCCTTCGGATCAACATCGTCCTGCATAGGTGATTACTAAACAAATTGGGGAGCCTGGGAGTGGGTCCTACAGTAGTAAAGTTGGTTAGGAACTGGCTGAGGGACAGGACTCGGGGATGTGGTAAATGGCATGAAATCTGAGGAGGGGGAGGTGGCCAGTGGGGTACCACAGGGGTCGGTGCTGGGGCCAGTCCTGTTCAATGTTTTCATTAGCGACATTGCAGAGCATTTAGAGGGAAAGGTGTGTCTCTTTGCAGATGACACTAAGATCTGCAACAGAGTAGACACGCTGGAGGGGGTGGAAAAAATGAGAAGGGAACTAAGCCTAATAGAGGAGTGTCCAGGTTTCTGGCAGTTGAGTTTCAATGTTAAAAAGTGCAAGATCATGCACCTGGGTCACAGGAATCCAAGAGAGGAGTTCAGGATGGGTGGGGGAAATTATGGCCTCCACAAGTCAGGAAAGAAACCTGGGATTTATCATATCTGATGACCCAAAAGTGACCAAGCAGTGTAAAAAGACAGTGGGGAAAGCAGACAGAATGTTGCAGTGCATAATGAGGGGCATTACAAGCAGGAATAAAGAAGTGGTGATGCCACTGTACAGATCACTGGTGAGGCTAGAGAACTGTGTCCAGTTCTGGAGACCACTTCTCTGGAAGGACATTGACAAAATAGAAGCAGTCCAGAGAAGGTCAACAAAGATGATACATGGACTGCATTAGAAGTCCTACAAGGAAAAACTTGAGGGCCTTAATATCTATTCATTGGAGAAATGCAAGGAGAGGGGAGATATGACCAAGACTTTCAAGTACCTTAGAGGAACAAACAGGGTAGAGGTGGAAAACATTTTTCAGAGAAAACTCTGCACAAGAACCAGGATTCATGATATGAGGCTGAAGGGTGGAAAGCTCAGGGGTAATGTTATGAAGTACTTTTTCACTGAAAGGGTGGGGGAGCCTGAAACAGCCTTCCAGCAGAAGTGGTGAGGGCAAAAATAATATAGGAGGTTTAAGAGTGCATGAGATAGACATAAGGCTAACATAGAAACATATAATTTGACGGCAGATAAGGACTGCTTGGCCCACCTAGTCTGCCCATTTCCCTACCTAATGGATAAGCTGCAGATCCTAGTTAACCAACAGCCTACTTCCTCCTACCCCCTTCTAGAATTGCCTTATGCCTGTCCCATGCATTCTTGAATTCCCCCACTGTTTTTGACTCTATGACCTCATCAAGAATGCTGTTCCATGCATCTACAACCCTCTCTGTGAAGAAATGCTTCCTTACAGTACCACTAAGCCATCCCCCCTCTGTCTTCATTTTGTGCCCTCTTGTTCTTGCACATCTCTTTTTCTGAAAGATGCTACCTTCTTGGACTTTGTTGATTCCCTTGAGATATTTGAAAGTTTCTATCATGTCCCCCTTCTCCCTCCTTTCCTCGAGGCTATACATCTTAAGCTCCTTTAGTCTTTCTTCAAATGTCTTCTGGTGCAGACTCTGCACCATTTTGGTTGCCCTCCTTTGGACAGCCTCCACCATCTATGTCTTTGCGGAGATGGGGGTCTCCAGAACTGTACATAATACTCCAGATGTGGTCTTACCAACTGTCTGTACAGAGGGCCAACAACTTCCTCTTTTCTACTGGTGATGCCTCTCCCTCTGCATCCCAGTATCTCCCCAGACCTCCTTACTGCCATCTCACATTCCTGGCCCATCTTTAGGTCATCTGATTTGACTACCCCTAGGTCCCCTTCCATTTTTGTTGTTGTCAGTATCTCACCCTCCATTGTGAACTGTTGCCCTGGGTTTTTGTTTTCCAGGTGCATTACTTTGCACTTCTTTGCATTGAATCTAAGCTGCCATACATTTGACCATTCCTCCAACCTTGCCAAGTCCCTTTTCATCCTTTCCACCCAACCTTGCACATCAACCCTGTTGCAGATCTTTGTGTCATCTGCAAAGAGACATACTTTCCCTTCCAGTCCCTCTATAATGTCACTTATAAAGACATTAAAAAAGACCGGCCCCAGTACTGAACATTGCGGTACCCCTCTAGTAACCCTCCTTTCTTCACTGTGGACTCCATTTACTACTACCTGCTGTGTCCTGTTGTTCAGCCAGTGTTTTACCCAGGCTGCCACCCTAGGACCCACTCCCAGGCTGGCTAATTTGTTTATTAATCTTTTTGTGCTGGACTGTGTCAAATGCCTTGCTAAAGTCTAGGTGAGCCATGTCTACAGCCCTTCCTGGTCTACTACTTTAGTCACCCAGTCAAAGAAATCATTAGATTTGTTTGACATGACCTTCCTGCTGTGAATCCATGCTGTCTTGGGTCCTGTACCCCACTGGCCTCTAGGTACTCAACAATTCTTTCCTTCAGAAGTGACTCCATCATTTTCCCTACCACTGAGGTCAAACTGACAGGTATGTAGTTTCCTGCCTCTGTCTTGCTCCCACTTTTGTGAAGGGGAATCACATCTGCCCTTCTCCAGTCCTCAGGTACCACACCATCCTCCCGTGATTTATTAAAAAGGGTAGTTAGTGGTGTTACTAGTTCTTCCCTTAGTTCTTTTAGAATTCTGGGGTGAATCCCATTAGGCCCCATTGCTTTATCCACCTTCCGTTTTTACAGTTCTTTCAGAACCCTTTCTTCTGTGAAAGGACTAATATGACCCCCCCATCCAGAGGGCTTCTATTGACTGAATAAGGTATCCTCCCGCTGCTTTTCCATTGTGAATACTGAACAGAAATATTTGTTCAGTATCCCTGCCTTTTCACTGTCACTCTCTGCCCAACCATCTTTTTCTTTATTCAGCCTCAGTATCCCTGCCTTTATCTTTCTTTGCTCCCTAATGTACCTATAAAAGGTTTTATCCCTCTTCTTAACTGAGTTGGCTATCTTTTCCTCGGTATTGGCCTTTGCTATTCTGACTGCCTTCCCCACTTCCTTCTGCTTTCACTGGTACAGTTCTCTGTCCTGCGTCTTCCGTGTTTCCTTATACTTCCTGAATGCTATCTTTTTCTCCCTTACCTTCCCCACCACTTCTTTTGAGAGCCATGGTGTTATTTTCTTTCATTTTGATGTGTTTATCTGCTTCATACAAAGGCTTGTTGCCTCTTTGATGGCAGTTTTGATGTTTCCCCATTGTTGCTCCACCCCACCTTCTTTCCTGTTTGCTAGTGCTTTTCTGAGACACTCTCCCATTTTGGCAAAATTAGCCCTCCTGAAGTCCAGTACCTTCACTTTTGTTTGGCTTGACTCTACAGCTAAGTTTATTGTGAACCACACTGTTTGGTGGTCACTTGTTCCCAGATGGCTACCCACTTCAAGATCAGAGATCCTCTCTCCATCCCAATTTGAGAGTACAGTACCAGGTCTAAGATTACTTCCTCCCAAGTGGGCTCCAAAACTAGCTGTCTGAGGCATGCCCCCTGTAGGGCATAAAGAATGGCCCTGCTCTTGGATGTGGCTGCAGCAAAGGTGCTTCAGTTAACATCTGGCATATTCAGGTCCCCCATCAGCAATATCTCCCCTTTCTCTGCCATCCTAAGGATGCCTTCTATCATTTCCTTGTCCATTTCCTCCCCCTGAGACAGGGATCTGTATACAACCCCTGTGCAGACTGAGGAGCCATTTCCAGTCTCCAGGGTGACCCACAGTGCATCCTCTCCTCCCTGTTTACCCTTTAGTTCTGTTGCTTTGATCCCTTCCCTTACATAGAGAGCTACTCCTCCTCCTCCTCCTCCTCTTCTTCCCTCCCTGTCCCACCTGTTGATTGTGTACCATGGTATGTTGACATCCCAGTCATGGTTCTCTGTGTACCATGTTTCTGTGACTGCCACAATATCCAGGCATCCCTCTTCCATCAAGGCCACCATTTTGGGGAGCTTTTTACCTAGACTATGAGAATTGGTACTCATTACCCTCCATTTTATATGGCTTTATTTCTTTTTGCCCCATCCCTGTCCTTACTGCCTTTGTCTTTTTTTCCCTTTACCCCTGCCCTTATCCCTATCGATTGCTCTATTTTTGTGTTTTCCTCACTAACTACCCTGATTTTGTTTTTGGGGAGGGCTAGGATTTCCCTTCTCCTTTTCAGTGCCCCCCCCCCTTGGCTAGTTTAAATGCTTGCCAATGAAGCATTTAAACCTATCACCTAGGATCCTGATTCCCCTCCTGGATAGATGCAGACCATCGCACCTGTATAGGCCTACATCCCTCCAGGTGGAGCCCCAGTCCCCAATGAAGCCCAATCCCTGAGCTCTGCATCAGTTTTTCAACCAGTCATTGAATCCCATGGTGCGGAGTACCCTAGTCTTATCCATGCCATAGACAGGTAGCACTTCCGAGAAAGTTACCATGTGTGCTACTTGTCTAAGGCCCCTCTCCAACTCCACAAACTCCTGTTGCACTGCTATGATTCCATTCTCAGCCAGGTCATTCGTTCCTAGGTGGATAATGACATCCAGCTCCCTCCCCCTTACAGTTGCTCCCATGATCCTGAAGATTCATTTCCTGTCCCTCCAAGCCATGGCACCGGGCAGGCACCTTGCCTCCCCTTCCCCTCCCTCCCCCAGTTCTACCCCCCTAAAAATTGAGTCCCCCACCATGAGTTGTTACCTTCTCCTATGGGGTCCTGTGCCACCCTCCTGTTGGTCTCCATTGTGGAGGTTCCGAGCATCCTCCTTGGTCTCCACTGTGGGTGCCTCCATAGAGGAACCATGCTCCACCAGTGTGGTGAATGAACTGTGGAGAGGCTCAACTGGAGGGATGCACCTCTGTTCCACCACCCTCACCTTCCCTGAGCCCACCGTGGTCCAACCACTCCTCTTTCATGGCAACCTCTGAGGTTGTGGCGGTGGCCTGGGTAGTTCCTGGATAGGAGAGAAGATTTCCCAAATCATTGCCAGGTCAGCATGGAGACGAGCAATCTCCTCCCTCAGACTAGAGAGGTGCCTGCAAATAGGGCAGCAATGCTGTTTCCAGAATGTCTCCCAGAAGACTGCTGCTCCACAGCCAGTGCATTGCACCACTCCCCACAGGTCTATATCCCCTTCCTGTTACAGAAGTTTTTCTTTTGTTGTTTTTTTTGTTCTTGTTTTAGTGTATGCAAGGTTGTGAGTGTCTCTAAACCCTATTCAGTGTGCTGTGCCTTTAAGGATATGAACAGGTGTATGTTGTTAGCAGTTTTAGGGAAATGATGTCAGAACCCTTGCTATAAAGGAAGTTATGTGCTTGGGGTGGGTGGGGTGAGTGGAAGGGTAGGAGGGAGTAAACCTATGCCATCCAGAAACAATCAACTACAACTAAGACCCTCCACCCCATGGGTGCCTTCCTTCCTTTCAGACACTTATTTCACAGACCTTAAATACCAGGTCTAGTCACAAATGACTGCAAATATCTCCCAGCTACAGTTCCTCCCTGAAAAATTAAAGTTAAAGCTAAGACAAGTCAACCCCCCAAAACAGAAATCAATACCAGTTACTTACACAGGTCCAAAAAGTAATAATTCAGTTCAGTTTAGTCTAGAAAATAACCTCCTTTATTTAAGGAAATGCTGGCTGCTTTCTCTCTCTCTCTATGTCTCAGCAGACAGAGACCACAAAAAACTCCTGTTTTAAGTCCACAGTTCAACTAGGCCCCTTTCAGCTCCTCCCCTTAACAAATACCTATTTCACAGAGGTTAAGTACCAGGTCAAGTCTCAAATGACTGCAAATATCTCCCAGCTACAGTTCCTCCCTGTCAAATTAAAGTTAAAACTAAGAGAAGTAAACTCCAAAAACAGAATCAATACTAGTTACTCACATAGGTCCAAGCATTTATAATTCTGTTCATTTTAATCTAGAAAATAACCTCCGTGATTTAAGGAAACTCTGGCTGCTCTCTCTCTCTTTCTCTCTCTCTCTGTCTCATGTGTAAAGCAGGAGAGCCGCAGATCAAATAGGATCTGGGACTGCAGCAGAGAGTAGGGAAATGTGCAGACAAGGTAGACTGTATGGTCCTTATCTGACAACAGATTCTATGTTTCTATGTTAAAACACAGTGATCCCCAGCCATGGCATGACAGCACCCCCTGCCACATATACACTATAGTAATTAATGGCCATTGCTGACCTCGAGTCTGTTTCTATTTTTTCTGTCATAGGTTTTTCCCTATGCCAGTTATTACATTGGGAGCCAAAGTTATTTGGCCAAAGTGTGGAAGTCAAACTGAATTTTGACCCCCACCCGCCAGTTGAAGTTGAACTGAAGTTGCTGCTTAGGCACTTCACTCACCCCAGCTCCTGCATGTGAGTGTAACAGCACAGGGGTGAAACAGGAGTGAGACTGGAATCTTTGGCTTTGGCATGCATCTGCAGAAGGAAGTAGGGAATTGGGAGACTCTGTTGGTCAACTAAGGGAAGGTGCCTGTTCACTCCTGTTGTTGCATTCATGGCCAGGATAAGTAATAGATAAAAGGTTGTCCAAAACAGGGAATAGGAGGAACACCCTATTTATGATAGGTGTTAAAATGGATATAAAAAAAACATAAGGGGTAAAACTAAAAACACCCTATTAGGGATAAAGTGTACGTGAGGGACTGGTGAAATCAAATGGGAGGGCCAAAACTAGGAATAAGAGGAATACCCTATCTAAGATAGGTGTACAAAGGGGTATAACAAGCAACATAAGGGGTAAAACTAAAAACATCCTATTGGGATAAAGGTTGCACAAGGGACAGGTAAAAGCAAAAGGGTAGGCCAAGATCAGGAATAAGAACAGCACCCTACTGTATCTCAGGTAGGTGAACAAATGGGTATAACAAACAAGATTAGGGGTAAAACTGAAAACACCATATCAAGGATAAGGGTACATGAGCATTTACAAGAAACACAGTTGGAGTATGAATTGGTTAATGTTGGGAGTGATGCAGTGCAGTGGCTGTGTGGTGGTAATTTTCAGAAAGACCTTTTGGATACAGCAGTGTTCTCCCATCTGCATGCACCTTACAGGGTTAAGGAAGGAGGTCACTAGACTTCACGCCAAGTTGACGATGATTCTGTGGATATTCTCCCCCACCCAAGATCTGCCTCCATTACATCAGAGGATGCCAAGAATGTATAATAGTTGGACTATGGTGGGCTGTGGAAGCGTGGGGCTGGAGGGCTCTGAAAGGATGGTTGCGGTAGGCTGAAGGCCCGTTTTTCAATCAGAACCACAACAAAATTCCTATGCTGCTCTGACAGGGCAGTACTGTCAGGAAGAGACCCCGTGGTAGTGGCCAGGGAGGATGTGGGACACATCTGTAGTGGAGATTCCAAGGATGGGTGATGAGGACCGATGAAGAGGAAACAACTGCTGATAGGAAACTTAATTGTCAGGGATAGATTTGAGAATAGGAAGGGGGGGGCAAGTGACAGGTCAGGTGCCTATGTGGTGCCATGGCCTTGAGAGATGGGAAGCATGCCCTGGGGATCTAGGGCAGCAGAACAGAAGAGGGGGCTGGATATCATTGTCCAAATGTGTAACAATGACCAGGCTAGGGAAGTGGCTGGTATAATAGAGGGGGAGTTTAGAGAGCTGGGGCATTGTTTTATACAGGTAGTATACTTAGTGGCTTTCTCTGAAGTGCTGCCTGTCTATGACGGGGTGGGGGAGGGATCTCTGCATCAAGATCTTCAACTCATGGTTAAAGGAATGGTACAGAGAGTAGAGGCATGGCTGTATTTCAGACTGGGAATACACCTTAATGGAGAAGGGCCTATGCAGTATTAATAGCAGGCATCCATCCAGGAGGGGAACTGCAGTCCGCAATGGACAATTTCAGTGTTACTTTGATGAACATTTATCTGGCTTGGGGGGCTGGTGTGAGAAATCAGATAGGCAGAAACTTCCCCCACAGGCTAAAGTAGAGCGTAGGGAGAACCTGAGGGTAGAGGAACCCTCCCCAAAGTGCAAAGGTTAAAGGAAGCAGGGTGATAGAAAAGCAGGACCATTAAAAAGAGAGGGGGAGGGGCCAAAAGGAAAATGTGGGGTAACAAGCAGAGTGCTAACAAAGTCTGGATGACCATGTGTGTAAATGCTAGAAGTCTAGGAGAAAGATTTCAGAACAAGAGGCCATCACGACAGAGGCCAACTGGGATATTTCATCCATTACCAAGTGAAAGTGTACTGAAAACCATGACTGGGAAATGGCCATACCAGGCTATACTCCATTCAAGAAAAAGAGAATGAGAAAGAAAGGAGGTGGTGTGGTGATTTATGTAAGAGGAAGGATAAAAACAATAGAGATACAGGGAATGCAGGGCAGGGGGTACTGTAGGTCACCCTGGAGAAGGGAAATGAAGCAACTATTCACACTTGCATGATCTACAGACCTCCAGAAAGTGGGAAACGATAGATAAGGTACTGCTGGCAGTCATTGTCAAAATGGTGGTGGGGGGGTGTTGCTGTTGGGGGACTTTAATCTGCTAGATATTTTTATTTATTGAAAAGTTTAAGCAGGAAAGACATACTGATATGATAACAGCTTGTTTCCAGATGCATCCTGGAGAAAAAGGGAGAAGGAGATAGGTAAACATTAAAACTATTAAGGAATCAATTTCAATAATATAATAATATGAGAAACATAATCATAGGTGAATGCTCAGGGATAACCTGCTGGGGAATGACCTGAGTGGGCTGAAGGAACAGAGGGTGAAGCTAAAAGAGGGTATAGTCAAGGTGAGAAACCTCTGTGACAAGTAGGTGAGCAAAAGCAAGAGGGAACAGATAAGGCTATGGCTCTTGAAAGAGGTGGCTTAAAAGGTAAAGGCAAAAAGGTTAGCATTAAAAAGGTACAAGGAGATGCAGAGGTAGGAGGATAGAGAGGTGTATCAGGGGAAGCAGCGGGAAGGAAAGAAAGCAATAATGAGCGTGAAGACCCAAACTAAAGCAAGAGTAGCCCAGGCAGTGTCAAAAGGGGACAAGACACTTCAAGACACTGTAACTGAAAAGAGGAAGAACAGTGGTGATATTGTAAGGGTAAAAAGGGTGTGGGACTGTGAAGAGGGGTCCAGGAAAAGGCAAACATTCTGAACAAATACTTCTGCTCAGTATTCAAGAGGAAGCAGAATGGGTGGACAACTCAGAAATTTTGGAGGGAGGTAGACATTAATCCTTTTTTGGTGGAGAGTGTGCTGAAGGGACTCACAAATCTGAAGGTGGAGAAAGCAATGGGGCCAGGCAGAATACATTCAAGGATATTGAGGGAGTTAAGGAAGGTATTCCCTGCATCTCTAATAGTTCTCTTTAACAGTTCACTGGAAACAGCAGTAGTTTTGGAGAACTGAAGGAGGGCAGATATAGTCCCTCTACAAACAAGCATTTGTCAATGCCGTGTGTAGTTGTGCTGGAATTGGCAGTGGGAGTGGTTGAGCTGGAGACGCATAGTGCTGTGATTTTGTGAATGTGTCTCAAAAGGGGATTTTGCACAGCGAGCACACCATTGTGTGCCACAGCTGCGGAAACATGTTTTGGGCAGGCTGTGAAAAATGTCAGCTGGACTGTTGATAAGGAGATGTGCACAAATGCCAGTGGTGAAAATGTGACATGAAAATATTGCAGATTGACGAAGTTACAAGAGTGCGTGGAAAATGCTCAATGCACATTTGCAATACAGTCATTGTATGGAGTTTTGGCACCAGATTTTCAACACAGGCATTCTAGGAGCTCTGCTCATGAACAGTGTCACAGTCATTTCCTCAATCTGTCCCGAAAACTGATTTCACACAGCGGCCATGCAATTCTGTGCCAGACGTGCAAAAACAAATTTCAGGCAGCTGTAGTGTTCATAGGGAGGTATGGAAAAATGCCAATGATGAACAGCTGGAGTGAAACTATTACAAATTCACAAAGTCATGAGTGTGCATGGAGCTGACACTTACTGGTTGCAGAGACGTATCCTCATGTCTTGTTCGGGCATTGTGGCATTAACCTACAAAGTATTTCTTCCCTTACAGGAGTGCCTTCTGACTGCCCCCACAGTTTGCAGCAAACCTCTTGCATGTGCCATCCATTTAGCACACAGCCATATTTGCCACAAACTGTGGGACTTTGGCATCAGGACCCTACCTGATGGAGAATCAGTGGCAGGGTCCCTGGCACACTGACAATCAGTGCAAGGTGCTGGTGGCACAGCTTGTGCTGCCCTTTGTGAATCAGGCCCATTATATCTCAAAACATTTTACAAGCAATGCTAGACCTGTAGTAAGGTAGTAAAGTGAATAAATGAGAAGTGGCAGCTATTTCACACATCAGCACCCACACATAGCCTTGGGCAAATGCATAAACTGGTTTTAATGAACGGGGAATGTTGGACAGGTCACAGAGACAAATCCCTTAGTCTTTCAAAACGTGTCTTGGATTCTTTCACTTTCACCTGGACAGCACCATAGGTAGGTTGACGGTATCTCAATTTAACATCTAATCCATAGGATGGCACACCCCAATATTACAGCACCCCCCCCAGTAATGCACTCGAGTGCCAGCATTTTAAGGTTTGAGCCCATTCCTGGTGTGGGACTAGAACCCATGACCTTCTGACCCTGAGGCAGATGTGCTACCAGCTGTGCTACACTTTCAAATGTGGCCAGGCAGTGCAGCAAGACAGTTGTCGGGGCTAATTGAATGCTGGGGTGTATAGGGAGGGGTATCAGCAACAGAAAGAGGGAGATAGTGTTGTCACTGTATGGCTCACTGGTAAGACTTCACCTTGAGTACTGTGTCCAGTTCTGGAGGCCACACCTCCAGAAGGACTTAAACAGAATGGAGACAGTCCAGAGGAAGACAAATAAAATGGTGCAGGGTCTATATCAAACGTTCTATGATGATAGACTAACAGGCTTGAATATGTACAACTTAGAACAGAGGAGGGATAGAGGGGATATAACAGAGACCTTTAAGTACCTCATGGGAGTAAATAAAGTACAGTAGGGAGGTATTTTTCAGAAACAAAGCTCAAGAACAAGAGGACATGTTATGAAGCTGAAGGGGGGGCAGATTCAGGAGAGATGTGAGAAATACTTCATAGAAAGAGTGGTTGATTGCTGGAACAGCCTTCCAGCAGAGGTGGTGGTGACAAAGACAATGTAGGGGTTCAAGAATCCATGGGATATGCATAAAGGTATTGTAGTGGAAGGGTAGGGGGAAGGAGAAAGAGCCGGAGATCAGTTTGACTCTGCAGTGATACTGTAGGTAGGGAGTAGCAAGCATCATGGGCAGGCCAAGCGATCCTTATTTTCCACTAAATTCAATTTTTCTGCTTTTATGTAGAGCCTTTGAACCTAGTGGAAACCCTAGTACAGTGAGAACAGGTTCAGTTCTCCGTCCGTGGAAGTAAGTTGTGTGAGGCACCAGCAATGGAAACAACTTTCCCACAATAAATGCTTCACTGTCTGTTCACGTTGCTGAGCTGATGGATGGATTTTTATTTACTGCTAAACTTTATTACACAGCATGCTTGCTTTTACAGATACAAGAATTAATTTAATGTGCCTTCACACTCAGGATCCCTGCCACAAAGCCGTTTATTTGAGAGAAGCTCCACTATGTTCTCTCTTCTTCTCAGTCATGAAGGCAGAAATCTACCACATCTTTGGTTATGCCATGATCCCCTGCCTAAAGTGGACCCATTGTCTGGACACACTGCATGAGTGGCTCTACATCCTGAGCACTTATTCCCCCACCTGACTGTCCATATGACACTCTGCAGGACCTCTCTATCCTTGCTGGCTCCACAGTCATCTTTCCACAATTCCTTGTAACTCCACCTCCCATGGCATAAGAACACACACACAGACCTTGGACTTCTTGAAAAACAAATTTAATTTCAATTGAATTTATTTATTTGTATACTGTAGAGCATGTGAGCAAAAATGCCTGTTTTCACAAGCACCAGTGCAGGATGGACAAAAAACCATTGACAAATTACAAAACAGGAATACAAAGCAGAAAAGGCCTAAGAACAGGTAACCATAATTAAGTACAAGGTTGGCTGACTAAAGACAAGCCCTAGTAAACAGCAACATTGTGACAGACAACAAATAGAGTAAAATTTCCAAATACGTAAAAAATTGAGCTGTGGGAATATAAAATGTCACCTGTAGAATGCCCGCAGAATGGCCATTCCAATTCCTTGGAATTTCACAAAATAGAATCATAGACTTTGATGGCAGATGAGGACCGCTTGGACCACATAGTCTGCCCATTTCCCTACCTACAAGATAAGCTGCAGATCCTAGTTAACCAACATCCTATTTCTTCCTACCCCCACAAGAATTGCCTTATGTCTGTCCCATGCATTCTTGAATTCTCCAGCAGTTTTAGACCCCACAACCTCCTCAAGAAGACTGTTACATGAGTCCACACCCTCTCTGTGAAAAAATACTTTTTTACATTGCCCTGTGCTGTCCCCCCTCTATCTTCAAATTGTGTCCCCTTGTTCTTGCACATCTCTTTTTCTGAAAGACACTACCCTCTTGGACTTTGTTGATTCCACTGAGGTACTTAAAAATTTCTATCATGTCCCTCCTCTCCCTCCTTTCCTCAAGGGTATATATATTAAGCTCCTTTAGTTTCTCCTCATATGGCTTCTCTTGCAGATCATGCACCATTTTAGTTGCCCTCCTCTGGACTGCCTCCATCCTGTCTATGCCCCTGTGTAGAAGGGGTCTCCAGAACTGGACATAGTACTCCACATGGGGTCTCACCAACTGTCTGTACAGAGGGATAACAGCTTCCTGTTTTCTGCTGGTGATGCCTCTCCCTATACATCCCAGAAACCACTCAGTCCTCCCTACTGCCTTTTCACATCGCTTGCCAAACTTAAGGTCATCTGATATGATTACCCCCAGGTTCCTTTCTATTTTTGTTGTTGTTACTACCTCCCCCGCCATTGAGTAATCTTCCTCTAGGTTTTTTTTCCCAGGTGGATTATTTTGCACTTCTTTGCATTTAATCCAAGCTGCCATACTTCTGACCATTCCTCCAACCTTGCCAAGTTCCTTCTCATCCTTTCCACACCTTCTTGTGTATCAACCTTGTTGCACATCTTTGTGTCATTTGCAAAGAGGCATACTTTTACTTCCAGTCCCTCTGCAATGTCACTAATAAAGACATTAAAAAGGTTTGGACCCAGTACTGAACCCTGTGGTATCCCACTAGTAACCCCCCTTTCTTCAGAGTAGACTCTGTTTACAATTACCTTCTGTGTTCTGTTGTCCAGCCAATGTTTTACCCAAGCTACCACCCTGGGACCTACTCCCAGGCTGGATCATTTGTTTATTAAACTTTTGTGTGGGACTGTGTTAAATGCCTTGTTAAAATCTAGGTAGGCCACGTCCACATCCCCTCCCTGGTCTACTACTTTGGTCACCCACACAAAGAAATCAATTAGATTCATCTGACATGACCTTTACGCAGTGAACCCATGCTGCCATGGGTTCTGTGCCCCACTGGCCTCTAGGTACTCAACAACTCCTTTCTTCAGAAGTGATTCCATCACTTTCCCTACCACAGAGGTCAAACTGACAGGTCTGTAGTTTCCTGCCTCTGTCTTGCTCCCACTTTTGTGAAGGGAAATCACATCCACCTTCCTCACACCATCCTCCCATGATTTATTAAAAAGGGTAGTCAGTGGTGTTACTAGTTCTCCCCTTAATTCTTTTAGAATTCTGGGGTGAATCCCATCAGGCCCCATTGCTTAGTCCACCTTCAGTGTTAGGAGTTCTTTCAGAACCCTTTCTTCTGTGAAAGGACTGGGATCAACCACCCTATCCAGAGTTCTTCTGTTAATTGGATTAGGTACCTCCCCCTAACATAGAAACATAGAAACATAGACTTTGACAGCAGATAAGGACTGCTAGGCCCATCTAGTCTGCCCATTTCCCTACCTACAGGATAGGGCCACAGATCCTAGTTAACCAACAGCCTATATCTTCCTGCCCCCCACAAGAATTGCCTTATGTCTGTCCCATGCATTCTTGAATTCTCCCACAGTTTTAGACCCCACAACTTCCTCAGGAAGGCTGTTCCGTGCATCCACTACCCTCTCCGTGAAATAATACTTCCTCACATTGCCCCTGAACCGCCCTCCTTCTATCTTTAAATTCTGTCCTCTTGTTCTTGCAAGTCTCTTTTACTGAAAGATGCTACCCTCTTGGACTTTGTTGATTCCCTTGAGGTACTTGAAAGTTTCTATCATGTCCCCCCTCTCCCTTCTCTCCTCAAGGGCATACATATTAAGCTCCTTTAGTCTCTCCTCATATGGCTTCTCTTGCAGACCCCGCACCATTTTAGTTGCCCTCCTCTGGACTGTCTCTATCCTGTCTATGTCCTTGCGGAGATGGGGTCTCCAGAACTGGACACAGTATTCCAGATAGGGTCTCACCAACTGTCTGTACAGAGGGATAACAGCTTCCTGTTTTCTGCTGCTGATGCCTCTCCCTATACATCCCAGTATAACCAGCCCTCCTACTGCCTTCTCACATTCCTTGCTAACCTTAAGGTCATCTGATATGATTACCCCCAGGTCCCTTTCCTGTTTTGTTGTTGTTACTACCTCCCACCCATTGTGTATTCTTCCCTGGGTTCTTGTTTCCAGGTGCATAATTTGCACTTTTTGCATTGAATCCTAGCTGCCATATGTCTGACCATTCCTCCAACCTTGCCAAGTCCCTTTTCATCCTTTCCATGCCTCCTTGTGTATCAACCCTGTTGCAGATCTTTGTGTCATCTGCAAAAAGGCATACTTTTCCTTCCAGTCCCTCTGCAATGTCACTGATGAAGACATTAAAAAGGACTGGACCCAATACTGAACCCTGCGGTACCCCACTAGTAACTGCCCTTTCTTCAGAGTGGACTCCATTTACAATTACCTTCTGTGTCCTGTTGTCCAGCCAATGTTTTCCAGGCTACCACCCTGGGACCCACTCCCAGGCTGGTTAATTTGACTATCAATCTTTGTGTGAGACTGTGTCAAATGCCTTACTAAAGTCTAGGTAGGCCATGTCCACAGCCCCTCCCTGGTCTACTACTTTGGTCACCCAGTCAAAGAAATTTATTAGATCTGTCTCGGACATGACCTTCCTGCTGTGAACCCATGCTGCCTTAGATCCTGTGTCCACTGACCCTAGGTACTCAACTATTCTTTCCTTCAGAAGTGACTCCATCACTTTCCCTACCACAGAGGTCAGACTGACAGGTCTGTAGTTTCCTGCCTCTATCTTGGTCCCACTTGTGTGAAGGGGAATCACATCCGCCTTCCTCCAGTCCTCGGGTACCACACCATCCTTTCATGATTTATTAAAAAGAGTAGCCAGTGGTTTCACTAGTTCCTTCCTTAATTCTTTTAGAATTCTGGGGTGAATTCCATCAGGACCCATTGCTTTGTCCACCTTCAGTTTTAGGAGTTCTTGCAGAACGCTTTCTTTTAATGAAGGACTGGGATCGACCCCCAATCAAAGTGCTTCTGTTAATTGGATTAGGCACTTCCCCTCCTCTTTTGTGAATACTGGCAGAAATATTTGTTCAGTATTCCTGCTTTTCACTGTCCCCCTCTGCCCACCCACGTTCATTCTATTCAGCCTCACTATCCCTCCCTTTGTCTTTCTCACTCGCTGATGTACCTATAAAGGTTTATCCCCCTTCTTAACTGAGTTGGCTATCTTTTCCTCAGTTTGGGCCTTTGCTATTCTGACTTCCTTCCTGCTTCTTTTCTGCCTTAACTGGTACACGCTCTCTGTCCTGCTCCTTCTATGTTTCCTTATACTCCGAATGCTATCTTTTTCTTCCTGACTTTCACAGCCACCTCTCTTGAGAACCATAGTGGCTTTTTCTTTCATTTTGATTTGTTTATTTGCTTCACACAAAGGCTTGTTGCCTCTGTGATGGCAGTTTTGATAATTCCCATTTTTGCTCCACACCTCCTTCTAGTCTGTTTGCTAGTGCTTTTCTAAGGCACCCTCCCATCTTGCCAAAGTCAGCCCTCCTAAAGTCCAGTACCCTCACTTTTGCATGGCTTGACTCTGTAGCTGAGTTTAACGTGAACCACACTGTTTGATGGTCACTTGTCCCCAAATGGCAACCTACTTCTAGATCTGAGATCCTCTCACTGCCCCATTTGAGAGCACGAGGTCTAAGATTGCTCCCTCATGAGTGGGTTCCAAACTAGCTGTTCAATGCCTGCCACCTGTAGGGCGGCCAGAATGGCCCTGCTTCTGATGTGGCTGCAGCAAATGTGCTCCAGTTAACATCTGGCATATTCAGGTCTCCCATCAACAGTATTTCCCCTTCTCTGCCATTCTAAGAATGCCTTCCATCATACCCTGTCCATTCCTTTCCCTGACATGGGGTCTGTACACAACCCTGTGCAGTTTGTGGTGCCCTTTCCAGTCTCCAGGTGACCCGCAGTGCCTCCTCTCCTCCCTGTTTACTCTTTTGTTCAGTTGCTTTATCCTTCCTTTACATAGAGAGCTACTCCTCCCTCTTCCCCTGCCTGTCTCTCCTGTGAGTTATGTACCCTGGTATGTTAACATCCCAGTCATGGTTCTCTGTGTACCATGTTTCTGTGATCATACGATATCCAGGCATCCTCTTCCATTATGGCCACCAGCTCAGGGAGCTTGTTGCCCAGACTATGGGCATTGGTACTCATTACCTCCATTTCCTGATGGCCTACCCCCTTTGCCCCATCCCTGTCCTTCTTGCTTTTGTCACTTTCTCCATTTACCCCTGCCCTTCTCCTATCGACACCTCCATGTTGGTGTTGCCACACTTACTACCGTGATTGTTTGGGGGGCTAGGATTTTCTGGTCCTTTCCAGTGCTCTCCCTTGGCTAGTTTAAAAGCTTTCACAATGAAGCATTTAAAACCTATCACCTAGGATCCTGGTTCCCCCCGGGACAGATGCAGCCCATCATGCCAGTATAGGCTTGTATCACCCAGGTGGACCCCAGTCCCCAATGAAGCAAAATCTCTGAGCTCCACACCTGTTTTCAACCACTGATTGAATCCCATGGTATGGAACACCCTAGCCTCTCCTATGCCATAGATGGGCAGCACCTTCGAGAAGGTTACATGCAGTGCTACTTGACTAAGGCCCTCCCCAATTCCACAAACTCTTCCTGCACTCTCTAATCCCTTTCTTAGCCAGGTCATTTGTCCCTGGGTGGACAATGACATCCAGCTCCCTCCCTGTGCAGCTGCTCTGGCAATCCTGAGGATTCGCCCCTGTCCCTCAAGCCATGGTGCCAGGCAGGCACCTTATCTCTCCCTTCCTTGCCCAGTTCTACTTCCTAACAATGGAGTCCCCCAGCAGGAGTTGTTTCCTTCCCTGCAGGGTCCCCTGCCACCCTCCTGTGGGTCTCCTTTGTGGAGGTTCCCAGCATCCTCCTTGGTCTCCACTGTAGGTGCCTCCATAGAGGAACCACACTTTGCCAGAATGGCATAGGATTTGTGGAGAGGTACAACTGGAGGGATGTGCCTCAGTTCCTCCACCCTCACCCTCCCTGAGCCCACTGTGGTCCAACCGCTCCTCTTTCTTGGCAACCTCTGAGGCAACGGCAGTGGCACTGGTGGTCCCTGGATGGAAGAGGAGGTCCCACAAATCCTGGCCAACTCAGCCTGGAAATGAGCAACCTCCTCCCTCAGCCCAGAGAGGTGCCTGCAGATGGGACAACACCTCAGTCTCCAGAATATCTCCTGGAAGATTGCTGCTCCACAGCCACTGCACTGCACCACTCCAATCATGTCTTATTTCTGTCCCTTAACTGTTTGCAATCCTTACTCTTTCGTCTGTTTTTTCTCTCTCTCCTTACTTTCTGCCTCTCGCCCCTTTAAGCTCCTGATTGTCCTGTTCTGAGACAAGAATATCCTATATTCTCAGTAGACCACTTACTTGTTCAGAGGAAGACTCCAGCAGCTAGGGGGCTGAGAGCTACTCTTGCCCTTCTAGGATGGTGGGTCCTTGGTGGTTCTGTGATCACTCACTTCCTGCCCCTAAACAGGAAGTTCCTGTTGTCAGTCAAATCCTGTGCCTATAAAAATAGAACTAGCTTTGGTTGGGGGGTGCAGGGGAGGGAAGGAGGGCAATATAGTCCCAGTAGAGAAGTTCAGTCACACAGCAGTCCTTTCTCTTGGTGTCTTCTGCCAAGCTATTAGCAGAATCTTTCCAAGGCAGTCTTTAAATGTAGCTTCCTTCTAGCTAAGCCACTCCCCCTACTTACCAGATCTTTCTACGAGTAATTTAAACCTCACAGCAGTTAAGTCCTTTCAGTCACCTGAGATTTACACCTAGATGACTTTTCAGTTACCCATTCAGTTCAGTTAACCCAAACACACACATTTTTTTTTGTTTTGTATGTTAGTTTTTTACCCTAAATTAAAGGTCCAAATACAAAAGTTCTTCTATTTTAGTCCCAGTAGAGAAGTTCAGTCACACAGCAGTCCTTTCTCTTGGTGTCTTCTGCCAAGCCTCCTCCTCTTTTGTGGATACTGAACAGAAATATTCATTCAGTATCCCTGCTTTTTCACTGTCCCTCTATGCCCACCCGCTGTCCATTCTATTCAGCCTCACTATCCCTCCCTTTGTGTTTCTACACTCCCTGATGTACCTATAAAAGGTTTTATCCCCCTTCTTAACTGAGTTGGCTATCTTTTCCTCAGTTTGGGTCATTGTTATTCTGACTTCCCTCCCTGCTTCCTTCTGCCTTAACTGGTACAGCTCTCTGTCCTGCTCTTTCTATGTTTCTTTGTACTTCCTAAATGCTTTCTTTTTCTTTCTAACCTTCCCCGCCACCTCTTTTGAGAAGCATAGTGACTTTTTCTTTAATTTTGATTTGTTTATTTGCTTTACACAAAGGCTTGTTGCCTCTGTGATGACAGTTTTAAAGTTTCCCCATTGTTGCTCCACCCCTCCTTCCAGCCTGTTTGCTACAGCTTTTCTAAGGCACTCTCCCATCTTGCCAAATTCAGCCCTCCTGAAGTCCAGTACCCTCACTTTTGTATGACTTGACTCTCTAGCTGAGTTTATCATGAACCACACTGTTTGGTGGTCACTTGTTCCCAGATGGCTATCCATGTCTAGATCTGAGATCCTCTAACTGTCCCCATTTGAGGGTATGAGGTCTAAGATTGCTCCCTCATGAGTGGGTTCCAAAACTAGCTGTATGAGTCATGCTCCCTATAGGACATCTAGAATGGTCCTGTTCTTGGATGTGGCTGAAGCAAAGGTGCTCCTGTTAATATCTGGCATATGGGATGTTCATGAAAAGTCCACAGAATTTCACACAATTTTATTTCAGGTATTTCATTATAATTTAAAAGTACGCATTGCACTGGCCGTGATTGCAGCGGTTAGTTTACTTGGCATGACGCCAGTGACCCGAGTTTGGGAACGAACTTGGGGTCAGTGGGGAGTCGGGTTGGGAGAAGGATAGACATCCTACAGACTGCTCTCCTTCTGGGGAGGGTGGGTAGTGTTCTGTGCAAGACAGAACCCTGGTGGAGGCCAGGAGTCGTGTAGCTGCCGGCGCTTGAACACAATGGAGCTTGGGGCAGATGCTGTACATCTTTGCATGTCCCCACCTCCCAGAGGAAAATAGAAAATTAGGAGGGGCAGTTCCCATGAAGACCTCCCTGGGCTTCAATTAGCCACCATCACCAGCACTCCCAAGCAGTTACTAGTTCTGTGGCACCGGAACTGGGGAACCGGTGCCATGGCCCCACCCTCTGGGGGTAAGCCGGGGGTGACCAGGAGAATGCTGGCAATCAACGGTTGGTGGGAGCACCAGGGGCCTTGATCAGGGCAGAAGTATGATGGAGGACCTGACAGGTAAAAAGGGAAAAAAAAGATAAGAATATGTATTCAAATAACACCACATTTGGAACGTAAGCAGTATCCCATGGCTTACAAATGTACCATATTACAGAGTTAAACATTAAGAGTTAGCAAATAACTATGGCTAGGAAGGAGGGGTGGGTGGGCGGAGGCAGAGAGCAGAAGGGAAGGAGAGGATTTGGAGGAGGGGAAGGCATAGGGTGGAGGAGAGGTGTCTGCCTGGCCTGACCCAACCAGAATGCTGGGATCCTGCCTGCACCAGGTGGAAGTCAAGCACAAATAGAAGGGAAGAAGGTTGTAAACAGTGGGAGTTACAGCACGTCAGGAAGAGGAAGAGAGGGAAGAGAAGGGTCTGCGAAGACCCTGGCCACTCCAGTTTGCTGTGGATCTGGCCTGCACATGGCAGGTAGAGCACTACAGAAAGGACACAGGTTGTGGCAGCAGAGGTAGAGCACAACAGGAGGAAGTAGGCAATGGGGAGTAGGCTTCAGAAGTACCAAGAGAGAGGGAGGTGGGAGAGAAGCAGGTCCGAGACTCAGCCCTTTCAAGAAAGAATGGGGTGGGGGTAGGAGGAGAGAATTGTGTTTGCCTATGTTCTGGACCCCTCCAGGATGCAGAGAACCCTGCCAGGGGCCTAGGCCAAGCATCAGTGAGTGGGTAGTAAGGGTAAAGTAGTGTACAGAGGAGGGAACGGGAAGGTGGGAGTAAGGTGGAAAGAAAGGGGTGCTGGGGTGAGGATATAAGGGGATGGTTTTGCAAGAGATAGGTAGGTGTGAACCTGAAGCAGGCTTATAGGGGAACAAGTTAAGGAGGATTGTAGCAGGAGCAGCTAACAGAGAGAAAGTTATGTAAGGCAGAGGCAAGGGAGTAGGAGAAGAGGAGTGTTATTTTTGAGATGGGAAGGAGTTCCAGATTTTAGGAAAGCAATGGGAAAAGCCTGATTAATAATGATATAAGAAAACATATTGTCCAGCCATGGTGGACTTCTGGCAGAGATCCAAGGATCCATGACTGGTATTGTGGAGGGAGTAGGGGGGATGGGTGGGGGTAGAGAGAAAGGAGGTCAGATAATAGGGTAGTGACCCAAACCAGAATTTAGTCATAAATCTAGTGGAGTGGATGAGGTATCTGGATAAAAGGAATGAAAGGGATGTGAGGGAGAGGGCTTTGTAGAGACTGCAGTGATGGATCTCTGGGGGATGACATAGAGCAAAATGGCAGAAGGACTGAAAGCGGGTGTCCACTCTTGCAAGGACGGACTTCTGAATGGCACTATAGACTTTTTAATCAAAATAAAAAGGGGGGAGGATAATTTTCTGTGCAGTTGTGTGGCAAGCATGCAGTGGAATGCAACTGCAGTTTCTGAATAGAGTAACGAGTTAGAGGTGGAATTTCATTTGGATTGCTTTCAAATTTACAGAGAAGTCCAGGTGCTGTTCTAGCCAGACCCTAAGGTATCTAAATAAGGTTACATTCTCTAAAAGTTTCCCATCCAGGGTGTGTAAGATAGTTTGGGGATAGGGTCTAGAGAGTCTTTCCCCAGTGCTAAAGGTCATAGAGGCAGTCTTTTTGTTGTTTAGGAACAGCTGGTTGGCATGGAACCAATGATGAACCTTGTTGAGGTCCTGTTGTAGTCTAGATACCACATCTGGCTGTGAAGCACCAGAGGTGTAAAGGATGGTGTCATCCGCATACATGTGTATTTCTGCTGAAGAACAGATAGTAGGTAGGTCATTCAAGAAGATTGAAAATAGAATTGTTCCAAGTACTGAGCCCTGTGGGACACCAGTAGTGATGTGGAAGGGTGGGGAGAGGGAGGTGCCAATCTTGACTGATTGCTTTCTATTTTCAAGGTTGGAGTAGAACCAGGGGTTGGCTAATGAAGACAGATTGGCAGCTGTTAGTTTATGAAGGATGAGGGAGTGCAATACTGGAGGTTATACTGGAAGATTTAGAATAGCAAAAGGTAAAAGACCACATAAGCTATTCTCACTATTCAGTGGAGGCATTCGAAGTTGCCAACCGAAAGACGTTTATCTAATCTTGCCTTTAAAGTACTAAAGCTTGTTGTCTCCACCACCTCCTGTGGCAGTCTATTCCATTCAGTAAAACTTCTAGGTTTAATATTATACCTCTGCTGGTCAGTTCTAGATTTGTTCTCCACCAATTGAAGGTCATGTCCCCTAAGGCTATATTTTTGTGTCCTAAAATGCAGGTGAAATTCTTCCCTAAGCTCTTCATTGTGTAATATTTTATAGAACAGTAACAAGTCTCCTCTGTTTCTCTTCAACTTTGTTGGCCATAATTGCAGATTCTTCAACCTATCCTCATTATGGCATAAACCTTAAACCAGAAATCAATTTAGTAATAGCCCATTGTGGCCTTTCTACCAGGACCTTGTTCTTCTTCAAGAATAGACTCCATCTTGATGAACCATAGTCCATAAATGGCCTTACGAATGTTTTATACGATGGCAACATTATGCTGCTTTCCCACAAATAGAAACTCCTGCAGATGCTCTTTTAGTAATGGCCTGGCAATGTGCGCCACTCTTTACACTGTCAGTGACGTATACCCTCAAGTCCTTTTCCTTCCTTAACCAACTTCCTTGTAGATGGTAGTCTTGATGAATATTGTTCCTCCCTTTATATATTACTACACATTTCTCCAAATTCAAAACCATTTTATTCCTTGTTGCCCATTCTCCAATATTCATCAAATCTTGTCCAAATGCAAGCCTCTCTTCAAAGGTATCCACAACTCCCTCCATCTTAACATCATCTGAAAATTTACTAGTCTTATTTAAGCTTTTTATGTTCAAGTCACCTATAAAGACACCAAATGACAAGGGCCCCAAAATGGACCCGTGTGGCACTCCACTCATAACCCTCACCTCACCAAACAAATAGTTGTTCTCCCTCATCACCTGTATCTGATCCATCAACCACTCCCTAATCTATCTCACTATGGTTTTCTTTATCCCCAGTTCCATCAACTCTGTTATCAAGATTCCATGGAGGACTTTATTAAACACCCTACTAAAGTCCAACATAGCCACATCCATGGCCCTCCCATCATCCAACTTTTCTATCACATAGTCATAGAAAGTGATTTAGTGTTGCACAATCTGTTTTTTATAAATCCATGCTGTAACCTATCCTATAGTCCATTTTGTTTCAAATATTCACTTATTTCTTAAACTATTATTCCCTCAATTATTTTCCACACCATGGAAGTTAAACTGACCAGTCTGTAGTTGGCCATATCCAATCTGACTCCCTTTTTAAAAATATGCACCACAATGGCTGCTCTCCAATTCTTAGGCACACACCCTTCCTTCATGGACCTTCATGCAAAATCCACAATAATTGGGGCTACTTCCTCTCCCTTAAAAATCCTGGGTTGAGCCCATCATATCCTGCTGACTTACCTTTTTTGAGGTTCTGTATTTTATTCAGAACTTTTTCTGCAGTAATTAGCCCATCTAGGTTAACATTCCTGGTCTATAGTAAGTCCTTCGTCTGATCTAATTAATGTTTGGTGAACACTTTGCTAAAAATGGTATTAAATCGTCGTGCCATGTCTTCTGGTTCTGAGATATTTTCTCCTTCCACATTAATTGGGCCTACCTGTCTTTTATTATCTTTCTTGTTATTAACATAGGAGAAAAAAAAACCTTTTATATCATTCTTAAAGTTTGCTAATCTGAGTTCTATTTTAGGCTTAGATCTCTTAATTTTCTGCTTCAAACATCTTACTATGTTTCTAAATCCTTCCCTATTGTTATTTGTCTGATGTCTCTTCATCTTCCTATATTGTTTCTTCTTTTTCCTGATCAGACACATAATTGTCTTATTTAATCATGTTGTATTTTTATTTCTGTTATTATATAACTTTTTTATTGGGACATATTGCATTATTAATTTGTTAATCATCTGCATAAACAAATTACAGGATGCCTCGACTGACAATTCTCTTGTTAGATCCATCCAGTTAATTTCTCTCAATTGCTAAGTAATTAGCTTTATTATATAACGTGAATTGTGGTTCCTTTTATACTGTTTTTCTATAAATCTGGAATGTTACTACATCGTGATCACTTGATCCGGGGGGTTATAACCATATTATCAACATCCTTTCTTATATTTTTCAGTACAACATCCAAAACATTACTCCCTCTAGTTGCTACATGCACACTTTGCTATATTCCTACTGCTGTAAACCCACTATATATTCTGTCTTCCCTTGGATCCATATTTTCACCTTCCCAGTTAATATCTGGGATATTCAAATTACCCATTACTAGTATATCCCGCTTTTCTGCCATATCTACTATGTACTTTATAAATATGTCTGCATCATTACTATTGGCATCAGGTGGTCTATAAAAAATTATTAATATAATTGTCTTTCCTGATAGTCTTAGGACATCCAACTTAATAGCCTCAATATTATAAATATCTGTGGCAAGTTCTATCTGTTGGTATTCAGTTTGTTCCCCTATATATATATGGCCACTCCCCCTCCCCTTCGTTCAAGTCTATCTTTGTGTATAAAATGATAACCTGGTATACCTTTATTCCAGTTATTATCCTCAGTCCACCATGTTTCTACAATCCCAGTAATATTATGTTGTTTGTCACTCAACCTAATTTCTGAGTCAGTCGTATTTTTCCTGTTAAGGCTCCTAGCATTCAGAAACATAATTTTTACTTCCTCATGTTTCTTGGATCTCTCATTTAATCTACTAGATTTCTTGAAAGTGTTTGGGCATATTGTAGAACCTGTCATCCCCCTCTGTACTAGTTTAAACAGTTTTCAATTTCGGCTTTAATTCTGTTCCCCAATATTCTACTACCCCTGAAATTTAGATACACACTTTCCTTACTGTACACATTTTGTTTGCCATAGAAAGTATCCCAGTGCTTCAAGAAGTCGTGACTACCTTCCTGTGCTGACTTCTTTAGCCATACATTTGTCAATTTTATTTTTTTCTGTTTATATACTGAAGCTCTGGGTTCTGGAAGTATCTCTGAAAACATCAATCACAATCCTTTTCTCTCAACTTATTTCCCAACTTGATAAAGTCCTTTTGTATTTCTGGTAGTGGTTTTCTATTTAAATCATTTATACCCACATCTATTATGGCAACTGGGCATACACCTGCCCCTTTAAATATGTTATCTGTCATGTTATATAAATATTGAGCCCCTGAAAAGCTGCTCCCCATAACATTCTCCTTATCATCTCTACAAATATATGTATCAGTGTATTTAATGATAGAATCCCCTATCACTATAATTTGTCTTTTATCCTGTGATTCTACTGGGGGGTTGGGGCTATTATATTCCATTTCAGCCATTTCCTCCTGTGTTGGGGAGGGAGTTCTATTAGTGGTTGAAAACTATTACTTTGTTGTATCTCCACTTGACTGGGAGATACAGTTCTTAAAGGGGTTCTGCCTCGTTTCTTTCTTTTTACCGAGGTGACTTTGCACCACTCATTGTCTTCTCCTTCAATGTCTTTCTCAGTACCCTGTGATTTCTTTCTTTTTGCACTAGACTGCTCCCCTACTTGAACTTCCCCACTAATGCCTCCTTTATTTAAGCTGGACAGGACTTTTAATTTATTACACATTTCAGTTTGACTACTTTCTAATTTCTCTAACCTTATAAGAAGTAAATCAATGCTTTTCTGAAGCTCCATATTTTGTGTGCATTTGTCACATTCAAATACCTCATAATCTGAGCTTTCAGTCACCATTTTGTACATGCCACAAGATAAACACTTCACACACAGGTCTCCATTTGTTGAAATAGATTCAGCCATTTTCAACTGTAGGTTTGTGTTGGGGGGATGCTCACCTATTCTGTTGACAGGCACTCCCTAGAATGCTCACCTTACATGTTAATTATTTAGTCCCTCACTGTGCCACTCCCCTTCCCATTTCCATGTTAACACGCTAACAGTCCTTAGCCAGGATGACAAATATTATGGAGGTGATCTACCCTTGATCCATACTGGTAAGTGTGGAGTCAGTGAGCTGAATGAAAGTGGTGGTATCAGAGTGGGACTTTCTCAACCAGACAGGAAAGGGATGAAAAAGGAGGAGGAGGAGTCAGGATAGGGAGAGAGTTGGGAAAGCATAATGTGCTCCTCTAGTTTAGCTAAGATGGGGAGTAGGGAGATTGGGTGATAGTTGTCAGAGCTGGTGGGTCACCCCATTTGGGAGAAGGATGAATGTTGAGAGTTTCCAGGTTGAAGGGACAGAAGCAAGAGAGAATGATAGGTTTAAGAGTGTGGCAAGGGGGCATGAGATATTGGGGGCAGACAGATAAATAAATCTGGAATCCAGCTCATTGGGACCCTTCCCCTTGCAAGGGTTTATAGCTAGGAGTCTCTTAAGGACTTAATTTGGGGAGACAGGTGAGAAGGAGAAAGGGGGACAATATTGGGGCTTTGGGGGGAGATAATGGGGGTTGTGGTGGAAGCAGAGGAGAGGGGACTGCCCAGGTCTGATGATGAACAGGAGGTGAAGAAGGTGTTACAGATTGCCGTTACAGTGTTGGGGTCTGTAAAGATGGAGTTCCTTCCTTGAGGAGTAGCATGGGGGGTTGAGTAGGGGGTGAGAACAGAGACTGGACAACTTTCCAAAATTTGGAAGGGTGGTTTATGCTGTAGTGAAAAGAGGTGGAGAAGTATTTAGCTTTGGAATATCAAGTGGCTCTGGTGCATATGTTTCTAAGGTATCAATATGTGAGATGGCTGGCCTGGTGGCACTGAGGGTTGAGGCCCTGGATGCCACACCTTGCGCTACACTGGCGACCCAGGTTCTGAAACGAGCCCGGGCGCTGGGAGTTGGCTTGGGAGGGGAGATGGATCAAGCGTCCAGATGACTGCTTTCCTTTCCCAGGGTGGGATCCAGGGTGTTCTCAGTGCATTAGTGGCCCCTGGTGGAGACCAGAGGTACTACTTGTGTGGGATCAAATATCAGGGGACGAGCGTGGTGGGCATCTACAAGGGCAGCCTGCATGCTGAAGCCATTGCACACCCGCACTTGTGAGGGAAAGTTAAGAAGGAAAAAGCCTCCTACATCGCCGGTGAGATGATGGTGGCCCCAGGGGAATCATCCACATCCCAGTCACTGGCTGAGATGCACCCGGATCTCTCTCCATGGGCCGACCCATCGGCCACAGGTAAGGCACCTCACACTTAAGAGCCAACTACCAGGGGAGGGAGGAACCAGCCCCTGAGGGGATAACAGGAGTCAAGCCTGCCTGTGGTCATTCGGGGGATGAGATCCTGGGAGATGCGGGGGTTCAGGCTGGGAGTTATGGTGGATTCCAAGTGGGCACTCCTGAATGATGCCCAGAGGTGTGGGAGTATAAGTAGAATAAAAAAAAAATGTGTGAATAGCTGTATGTAGGAACCAGATGTCTTATGGATGTTCCAGGCTTGGGCAGGCATGCATGCAGGCAAGTAGTTCAGTGGTAACTCAGGGGAGGTGTGATCCTCTTACCCTAGTATGTTTGAGGGGAGCATACCGGTTCTAGACTCCCAGGAATTTGGAACAGAAGTAGGTGAAAGCATCATCTATAGAGGTTGCAGTGAAGATTAGAGACCAGTCGGTATGCCCCCCCAACAGTGACACCAACACTGCGACCTACAAACCTGCTGACAAAATCAACAGTTTGCTGACAGGTCGCTGTGTTGGTGCACCTGACACAGTGGCATGCTGTCTCCTGGTGCTGCACCCCCTCCCTAAATCCACTCTGACTGGAGCTGGGAATCCAAAGTATAGAGGATGAGGGGGACATAACCCCCTGATGAAAAAGCAGGTCCGAGAATGCAATGGGATTTATGCCGACCACATCTTGCGGTCAGCATAAATCCTGTCGATATGATGCCAATCAAAAAAAATTTTTCGGAACCAGCATTGTAGTACCAAACCAGTCTATATGGGCTAGGTCAGTTAGGAGAGAGGCTAAATTTAGTGAATGATGTGAGCATAGCAAAATCATTTGGGGGAAGCTTTCGTATAATGGATCTTGTGAATGCAATAAATCATATGATGATCATACAGGGAGTCTGGAGGGTTGCCAGAATCAGTTATGCAATGAGGGTATGAGGTAAGGGCCCAGTCTAGGAGATGTGGTTATGGGTTTTGAGGTTGAGATGAGATGAGAGGGCTCTGTGATTAATTGTGTTAGATTGAGGGAGTGAAGTTCGGAGCACATTTTACAATAGGTAGGTGAGAGCCAGTCCAGGATAATATCACCTAAACGTATATGTAACAGCCTCTCTTGACTCACCTCACTATTTCCAGTGCCCTCAAGTCTTCCCAGTGCACACCTCAAGGGGCCACCCTGAGGTCTATGCTAGAAAAATGATACTGGAATAGTAAGTGAGCTTGGTGCCTCCACCTGGGGTAGTGAGAGGGAAAATCTGTGGATAAGCTGTAGGTTAACACCCCCCAGGAAAATATATTAGCTGCTCCCACAATACCTTCCCCACACAATAACAACTCCCACTATTTGCAATGAACCTCAGTACCAGAATGTAACATTAACAATTAACACTTTTTATTATGTGGGAAAAAGAGAAAAGGAAGATAAATAGCACTACAAATTTATCAACAGTTACAACACTTTTGATCCACACAATACCCACCTTCCACCTATGGGTGTACTTGGTTTCCCAATGGCAGCTGCCTACAAAGTCTAGAAAGTCCCTTGGGTAGGTATCGCACCACCATGTAGAAGATGCAGGGGATCTTTTGTCAGGTCCTGAATAACTTTTTTAACAGATGCAAATCTTTTAAACTTTTGACTGGGTGCAGCTTTGGTATTAGTGCAGTCCTGTTCAGGGGCCTTTGTATGCAGTGTTCACCTGGAAGACTTCTCGACACGTTCCTCTCCAGTGGTTTCCTATTTGGTCTGAGTAAGAGCAGGCTGGTGCCTACCCAGACTGATGCTTGACAAACACTTTGCTGTGCTGCAGATGCTGTGGTTTTCAGGCTGTGACCTTTACAATTTCTTCTTTTCACTTCTGATCTCTGCTGGCTCTTTCTGCACTACAGGACAGTCAGTTCTATTTCTCTCTGGCAGCAGATCTCAACAGTCTCTCACACTAGCTGCAGAGTCTAACTTTCTTACACAGAGCCGCATGTTCAAATCTCAACAGCAGCTTTCCACTTTCAGCAACAAAGTCACCCGGCTGTAGGTTCAAATCCCAACAGCAGCTTTCAACTCTCAGTAACAAATTCAGTCAGCTGCAGATTCAAATCTCAACAGCAACTTTCAAATTCTTGGCAGCAAACTCACTCAAACACAGGTTCAAATCTCATCCTGGGAACTTCTCACCACAGTCCAGTTCCTTTTCCAAGGGCTATGGTCTTTCTCAGGCATTTTGCAGCTTGTCCAATAGTGTGGCCAGACAAGGCCTTTGGCAAACAGGCAGGCCTTCAGGGCTAGCAAGTCCCTGTTTTTTCCCAAAAGTCCACTAGCAAGCGCAGAAGCCCTCTGGCAGATCCTTGGCTCCTGATTGACTGATGTCCTCCCAGGCTCCCAATCTGCCCTCTGACCTTATTCCCAGCAACCCCCTTACTTCTGTAGTTCCAAGGGGGCTGCCATGTTTGTTTACTTTTTTCAAACCTCCTGCCCCAAATTCTAAGTCCCTTGATACCGAACAGTTTAACTTTACTATATTTTCCCCCACGGTTCTAGAGCAGTACCTCTGCCTTTTAGACCCCATGCAGAGTTTAATATGTTTATTAGATTTCCTACCTGTTGCTGCTGCTGAAACACTGACCCCCAGGCAGCAAGCATGCTCATTAATATTTATAACCTATCCGGTCACATGATGGTGGTCTGAAGAGTAGCAGCAAGCAGGCTCATTAATATTTATAACCTATCCGGTCACATGATGGTGGTCTGAAGAGTAGCAGCAAGCAGGCTCATTAATATTTATAACCTATCCGGTCACATGATGGTGGTCTGAAGAGTAGCAGCAAGCAGGCTCATTAATATTTATAACCTATCCGGTCACATGATGGTGGTCTGAAGAGTAGCAGCAAGCTCCCGATGCTCCATACCTCTCCCTCTGAATCCTATAGCTAACCCATAAATCTGGCAGAGTAATTCACCGAAAACACCAGGAAGTGGTGAAGGAACATCTCCTGATCTCAATAGGGCGGCAACAAAATGGAGGTTTATATGAGGAAAGCGCCCCCGCGACACTCTCCACCTCCTACCCCAGAAAAGGATAAGGCCGCAAAATGACCAAAACAGCAGGCCGCTAACAGGACTAAAACCTCAGCTGGAGCCACGGCCCTCTCGGAGGAGAGATTTATAGAACTAATGCGGCTGATGCAGGACTCAATCGAGAGTATCTCTGAAGAACTACACCAAATCAGATCTTCGGTGGATAGTTTAACAATCAGAGTCGGAGATTCAGAAGCCAGAGTAACATCCCTAGAAAAAAAACAAAATAAAACTGAAATAGATGTTACAAATGCATCAAGGAGAGTCAAAAAATTAGAGGTGAAGCTAGAATATTTGGAAGGAAGGAGCAGGTGAAACAATCTTATAATAATTGGCATTCCTGAGAAAGAAGAGGGTAGCACCCCAATTATTTTTCTGCAGAAGTTTTGTGAGAAAATCACGAGACCCTCCACAAATGGCACTACATATGTGATAGAGAGAGTGCATACAGCACTTTGTCCTCCACCACTACCTGGCTCCCCACCTCGGCAGCTCATATTCAAACTCTTGAACTTTCTTGACAAGCAACACATTCTTTCACAAGTTAAAACTTTACAAGAAGTGCTATGGGAAGGTTGGAAAGTACGCATAACGCAAGATCTGCCCCAAACTGTCCGAGTGAAGAGGCAAAAACTACATCCACTCATTTCGAAGCTGATTGCTGTGGGGAAACTGTTTAGAGAAAAATACCTGGCGGTGCTTCATGTCAAGAATGGGGATAAATGGTTGACTTCTGAGTCTCAGGAACAGGCCTCTAGTGAACTCAAGGTACTCTTTCATGATCTATTCAAGTGACTCAGGTAAAATATCAAGATGGTGCAAATCCACAACAATATATGTAATGGGACTTTATTGAAGTTTGTCTAATGGAATATTGCTTTGCTCTGAACTGTGCAACCTCTTCAGAGAATTATCTAGTGATAGGCCACTTTAGTTGGCATAAACGCCGACATAAGAGGCCATGAAAGACCTGTAAAAAAAGTGGCCGAATAAAAGCTTCAATAGGGGAGCGAGTAGTCGTAAGCCTCCACACGTCATGGCAGAAGTGGTGCAACTATGTTATGCAGCACAAACTGATATCTATAGAGAGGATGCCGCTGCATGTAAATACATGGAAGCCTAGTGGAACAGTTTTTAACTTTAGGACGGTTTGCATGTTTATTTTGATTGATACCAAATTCTAAAATAGCATGGTGGTGCTAGTTTAGTACTACATTACTAAAGAAGGGAGGTAAATAAGAAAATTCACTGTTGTGTTTAGGATCTCAATGTAGCCTACATAGTGACCTATGATTTAAATGATTTAGATTTAAATATGGATATAATTACTGTTGGATTAACGAAGATGTGCGGGGGGGAGGATGGAGCGTGAGCAGTCTGATCATAGACTTGTGCTAAAACATCACCTGGCGGTAAAGTTGGGCCAGTGCGGTTAATTGAACTGGGGGTAGTTAATGTTAGTACTGGGGAAAATTGTATACTTTGTTGTTTTTTGGGATCGGGAGGAATATCAGGCAGGGATCTTTGTTAAATGTTATGATTGGGTGGGGGTTACGAAGGGAGGGAGTGCCAAATATGTGTGTTCATTAGTCTACAAAGGAGAAGAAAACAAGATGGGGACAATCTCTGCATATTCTTATAGCTCAACCTTAGTCCACCTCCAACAGTCTACTAATGAGTGGACCATATAATATTCTGAGCTGGAATGTTCGAGGGGCCCTGATAGATGTAAACGACAAGTGATACTAAAGCATCTCCTGTATCTCAAAACAGGAATTGCCTGTCTGCAAGAAACACATCTCAGAAGGGAAGACACCTCTTTCTTATGTAAAAATTGGGTTGGCCAGACTTTTGGAGCAGGAGTCTCCACAAATAGTTGGGGGGTGGCTATCTTGATTGGTAAAAATATCCCCTTCCAGCTAGAAACAGAGATATGGGATCCTAACGGACGTTATATTCTACTACATGGAACACTGGCTGCTCAGCCAGTTTTGCTGGTTTCAATATATGGTCTGAATATAGCCTTTCCCTCTTTTTTTGTCCATCTCTTGGGCCTGCCAGTCTCTCATTCACCCAAGGTTATAAATTTGGGTGGAGACTGGAATATCACTCCCCAGCTGCAGCTAGACAGATCAGACTCCAGAAGATGTGGTTTGTCCTCCACTCGGTGAGCATTGAAAGGCCTCATGCATGGGGCTGGACTGATAGACATATGGAGGGTCCTGAATCCCTCTGAAAGAGGTTACACTTTTTTTTCACCCTCACATCGAACCTGCTCCAGAATTGATTTTTTATTGCTAAGTTCTCATGCTACGCCAGGGGTTGTGGATGTGACTATTCACACAGGGGTTATACCAGATCATTCCTCCATTTCCATAGTATACTTGGTGGGTCCAGAGGTCAGAAGGGATATCTTATGACTACTGAATAACCAACTTTTCCAAGTTCAGACAACTGTGAATCATGTCAAGGACTTTGTCTCCCATTTCCTAGCAATCAATATAGGTTCTGTACCTAAAATTCAGGTAGTCTGGGCAGCCTTAAATTGTGCCTTAAGGGGAGAATGCATACGTATGTCCACCACCAGAGCCCATCAATTCAGGGCTAAAATAGACAATTTATCGCAGCTAATTAAAACTGGGGAAAAAAATATTAGTACCCGCTCACCAGACCAGGACTGGATAGAGCTTCATAACTTGCAGGCCCAATTCTCCAACCTTATGTCCCAGAAGGCAGAGCTCTCTCTCAAAAGGACAAAGATTAAATACCTCAAGTCTGAAGAGGGAGAGGGAGAGTTGGAAAATTGCTGGCTATCTGACTCAAGCAGGTGGAAACAGCCAGGTTTATTCCTGGCCTACGCTTTGATACAACTGGCCCTATTATCACAGATCCTAGAGAGATTGCTGAAGGTTTAAGAAGATATTTTCAAAACCTATATACAGTCCATGAGGAGGAGGATAAGCCGACAAAAGAGGAAATAGAACAGCATTTAGCGCTAACCGAGCTTCCTGATTTACCCCCCTCTGACACTGCTCCCTTAGGGTGCTGTATTCAGACATGGGAAATAGAACAAGCCATTAAACAGCTCCCCTTGGATAAATCCCCTGGACTGGATGGCTTCCTGAGTATATCAGAGCTCTCCCCATTATTGACAGACGTATTTAACTCGTGGTATGAGAATGGACTAACAGAACATAATTTTTCAGAAGCCCTAATAGTAGTCATCCCTAAACAGGGGAAGACTTACAATACCCAGAAAATTACCACCCCATTTCCCTTCTTAACTCCGATATTAAAATATTAGCTAAAGTACATGCAAATAGGCTGGGGCCTAGCATGGGTAAGCTTATTGGCAATGAACAGGTAGGGTTTATGGCCATGGCAATCTTCCAGCGATCATATGTGTAGATTATTACATTTGCTTTCAGTGGCCAAAGAATTGGATCTCTCAACGATTTTACTAACATACTAAAATACTAATTGCCAGCAGATTAGGCCTTACGGTCTATTGAGTCTGCTCGAACCTCAGATCCCAAGTTGGGTGCCGATGCCCTCCCCCCTTGAGTTCCAGAAACCCCTATCATCCATCCCCCCCCCCCGAGGCCAGGCCATCATCTGATACATTCACTTTCTGTGTCTATCCCACTCCCTCTTGAAGCCCTCCACTGTGGATCTCTGAACCAACTCGCCAGGCAGCGCATTCCAAGAGTCTACCACCCTCTCAGTGAAACACCTTTTCCTCTTTCCCCCCTCACCCTTCCACCTTCCAACTTCAACCCATGCCCTCTGGTGATACCCCCCTGCTTTAGTCTAAAGATCCCCTCCATGTTTACCCTATTTATTCCCTTGAGGTACTTGAAGACCTCAATCATGTCCCCCCGCCTCTCCTCTCCTCTCCTCCAATGAAAACAGGCAGAGCTCCTCAAGTCTGTCCTCATACGTCAAATCCCTAGTCCCTATTATCTTAGTTGCCCTCCTCTGTACCCTCTCCAGGAGCTGTATGTCCCTCTTCAAGTGTGGTCTCCAATACTGCACACAGTACTCAAGGTGTGGTCTAACCAGTCCCTTGTACAGCAGCAGAATCACTTCCCTGCTCCTAGAGGTGATCCCCCTTATGATGCATCCCAACATCCTGTTTGTCTTGCTAGCTGCTCTCTTGCACTGCTCAGAGTTATTCATACATGCATCCACCATGACCCCTAGGTCTTTTTCCCCTGTTGAGGCCTCCAGCTCCTCCCCTCCCAAAGTGTACCTGTGTTTAGGGTTTCCCCACCCAAGATGCAACACCTTGCACTTGGTGATGTTGAAATTTAATTTCCATGTGTGAACCCAGTTTTCCAGGGTGTCCAGGTCCCCTTACAGGGCCAACCTCCCCTCTTCCCCCTCAACTACTGCTCGCATCTTGGAGTCATCAGCGAAGAGACTCATTTCACATTCTATACCCTCCCTGATGTCCGATATGTATGCATTAAACAGGACCGAGCCCTGTGGTACCCCACTACTGACCTCTCTAGGGTTCGAGAGCTCCCCACCGATCACTACTCTCTGGGTGCATCCAGCTAGCCAGTTTTCAATCCATCTGACCACCAGAGGGCCTACTCCCAACCCCATCAGTTTCTCCAATAGACCACTGTGGGGGACAGAGTCAAACACCTTGCTGAAGTCCAAGAATAATACATCCACAGGCTTTCCCCTGTCCAATTCTGATGTTCCCATTCGTAAAACTCCACAAGATTGGTTTGACATGATCCACCTGGCACAAACCCATGTTGCCAACTATCCAGACCTCCCACCTCCTCCAAGTAACCCCCAAATCATTCCTTTAATATACTCTCCATTAATTTTCCCACCACTGAGGTCAAACTGATGGGTCTATAGTTACCTGGTACTTCCCTCGCCCCCCTTTATGGATTGGCACCACATGTGCCTCTCGCCAATCCTTAGGTACCCTCCCTGTCTCAAGCGACCTGTTGAAGAGCTCCACCAGGGGTGCAGCAAGTATGTCCACCAATTCCCATAGTGCTCTCGGATGAATGCCATCTGGCCCAGGAGATTTATCTTTCTTTAGGGCCTTAAGGGCTAATCACACCCTTTCAGTGGAGATAGCATCATCCATCCCCTCCACCTTACTGGCTTTTTTATCCTTATCCTGATGTGACACCCCTGGGGCACTTCTCCCTCCCTCTTGCTCCATTTCTGTTGCTCCCCTGATCCCACTCACTACCGCTTCTATCCCCATCGTGCCTTGCTTTGTAGATATCCCATCCCCCTTCCTAGTGAACACAGAGGCAAAGTACTCATTTAATACCTCTGCCTGGTCCCTCGCCTCTTCCACCCAACCTCCTTCTGATCTCAATTTGCCGAGATGGTCCTTAGTTTTTCTCCACTCCCCAATGTACCAGAAGAACCCCTTTCCCCCTCCATGTATCCCCTGTGCCAGCCGCTACTCTTTACTGGACTTTGCCCCCCTCACCATCTGAGTGACTTTTCTAGATGCAAGATGGTACATTTCCTTATCCCTATCCCCTCTTGTTGTTTTATATTTTTTGTAGGCCACCTTCTTTTCTCTGACTGCTACCTGAACCTCACTGGACCACCAGCATGGTTTATGTGACCTTGCTCCCTTACGTTTCACCTTAGCACAGGTCCTGACTGCCTCATGAAGTCCCCGTTTTTGACCTCCCATTTCTTTTCCACATTTGTCATTGACGTAATCCCCTTCAAGTGATCCTTAAGAATATTTACCATGCCCACAAAGTCAGCCCCCTGAAGTCCACTGCCAGTGTCCTAGATCTCTTCCCCCCTTCCCCCATGCTTATTTGAAACCAGACAGTACTGTGGTTGCTCCCAGTCAGGGGATCCTCTACAACTAGGTCCCTTACCAGATACCCATCTGCCAGAACCACTTCCAGGACATGCCCCTCCCTTGTGGACTCCATCACATGCTATGCTAAGAACACATCCTGGAAGCCATCCAGCAGCCTCTGCTCCTTGGCAACCTTAGAGGACACGGTTCCCTATTTGTAGCCGGCATATTAAGGTCCCCCATCAACACCACTCCTTCCCCTTTTGGTCCAGACTAGGCAATGATGTTGTCCAGCAAACCATCCTCCAGAACATCACCCATTCCGGGGGACCTATATACTACACCCAGCTTGACCTTACCTCCTGCTGGGGTTCGTACGGTGACCCATAAGGCCTCCACGTTTCCCTCTGCCTCTTTTACCCTAGCAATTTCTATATCATCTCTTATGAACATAACCACTCCACCCCCTCTGCCCTCCTTTCTATCCTTCCTAAGCACAGTATACCCCAGCACATTTAGGTCCCAGTCATGGTTTTTGTTGGCCCACGTTTCCATTACCACCGACACATCCACCTCCCCCTCAAACAGCATGGCCTGGAACTCTGACAACTTGTTTCCCAAGCTCCTGGCATTTACTAACACCACCCCTTATCCCCTTTGTTGAACCCCACCCAGGTTCCTTATACTTCCATCCTCCCTCTGCTCCTCCTGAAACCTCCTCCCCCAGTCTGTCCCCCCCCTTGGGTTTGAAGGCTACTCCCCTCATCTGGAGGAGAGGGCTTCTGGTCAGTCCCTTCTTATCAATGCTACTTCCCTCTAGATTGTTAGTTCCCAAATGCACCAGGAAACCTAGTTTCCCTCCATAATCCCTAACCAGTTCGTACACCGTGAACTTTGCTCTGTGCACTGTCAGTCCAGAGATACTCATTACCTTCACCTGGCTATGGCATCCACCCCCCTGTCCCTCCCAGTGGATACCCCTAATCATCGAGTCTCCCAATAACAGAACCTTAACACCGCCATCATCCTTATGGTTACCTCCACTATGTGCTCTCAACCCCCCAACCCCCTTTATTTATGATCTCAATTCCATGGGAATCTTCCTGCCTTATTAGAGACTCCTTGTCACCCTCTCCTTTCTACCTCCCTTGTTATTTTGCCCACTTAACTCAGACACCCCCTGAATAGGTGTCACCTTTAACCCTCTCTTATCCGAACCATTTATCCTGGCCCTGATGGTTTCCCCTTCCCCCACACCACCATCCTCGCCCCTTGTAATAGTACCCCTACCTCAAGAGACCCTCTGTGGGTCCCCTTTACCTAGGGCCCCATCCTTGGTACAGACTCCCCTGCTGAAGGGAGGCCTCTTCCCTGCCTCCTTGTCTCCCAGTTTCTCTCCAGTCATGCTCTCCTCCCTCATGTCTGAAATATGTTGCATCTCCCCCATCTGCTTAACATTTATGTTTCCCCTTCTCCCTCTGGGACTATTTCTATCCTTTCCATTGCCGGTCTGTGATGCCCTATGAGCATCCGACTCCCTCCCCCGGCCTCTGTATCAGTTTCCTCATTTCCACCAACCCCTTCCTCCCCCTCTAGGTTGCTTAGTAGCTCAAATTTATTGTAACACTGTATGCTAGCCTCCATCAAATAACCTGAGTTTTCCCCGACTGCCCCTCTAAACTGCCCCTCTTCCTCTCCTCTTGCCCTGTTCTCCTTAGGAGCTCCCTTCCCATAGTCTGCTCTTTTAGGCTTCCCCCCGACAGCCCCTCCCTTCTCAATGTCTGCTCTTCTAGGCTTCCCCACAACAGCCCCTCCTGACTCTTCCCCCTCCACTCTATATTCAGAATGTTTACCTCGTACATTTTCCACTTAGTGTCAACATCCCTATCTAAGGGTCCTCTATCTCTAATATCCCCCCTCCTACTTGCTGTAACATAATGTCCTGTAATTACTGAGTATTGCCCCAGCCTCCTCTCGGCCCCACCCTTCTGACACCCATATCCACACCCCTTATCCTTGGACACTCCCCCAACTCCCCCAGCTTACTCCTTAACCAATATACTTCACTCCTGATACAAGATAGCTGTCTACAGAGTGGGCATCCTCCCTCTCTCCAGGCCCAATTGAGAATTACTGCCATCCCACAGCCTGTGCAGCCTACAACCCTTCTGAAGATGCTTGCCATGGTGGAATGTGGCCACCCTGTTTGTCCCTCTCTGTTCATAATGGCACACACCCCTTTTCTCAGTCCCTTCCCCCTTGAATACAGTCTCTGTCTATACTGACTGCAGTTATTTACAAACCCAATTTCAACCCCACCAGTAAAGTTTCCAAGTCTCACAAACACATACAGTCCAGTGTGTGTCCAGTCCCACTAACAGTGGGTGTATGCAGACATCAGGTACCGTATGATGTCACAGGCCCACCAGTTCCTGTTGCTTCAAATTTCAGTCACAAACAAAATGCACAGCCCTTCAATACAACCCCCAGTGGCTTTTCAGTATTTAAGAAAGCCTACAAAACAGGGTGGTGGGAGGGCTCTACCACCATCAGGCTAACATCACATTTAAATATCACTTCAATTATCACTGCCAAACAAGTGTTCCCACACCCAGCACACAAGCCCCAATAGTTACAATATCACAGCCCAAGTAACAGTTCTAACTCAAAGTTGTAATTTTTAACACACAGAACTAATTTCAAGTACAAAACTATTCAAATATTTCAGTTAAAACAGAAGATAAAACCAAACCTCTTTCCTGAACAATCTCCTACTTCTGCTCCCAGGTGGGAAATGCTGAAAAGGCCTTTGACAGGGTCTCTTGGGATTTCAAACAAATCAATCGCACACACAAACACACACACACACACACACACACACACAAAAAATACATAATCATGTGGGGAGTAATGCAATGTAATGGCTGTGGGGCAGCAGTCTTCCGGGAGTCTTTCTGGAGGCTGAGATGCTGCCCTATTTGCAGACAACTCTCTGCCCTGAGGGAGGAAGTTGCCAGTCTTCAGGACACACTGGACAGCAGTAAGAGAACCTTCCCCCAGGCCAGACTGGATGGTAGGAAGGGAACCCCCCCATCCAAGGAGCACCAGAGCCACCACCACTACCTCAGAGGTTGCAAAGAAAGCACAGCAGTTGGACCACAGTGGGCTCAGGGAGGGTGAGGAGGGTGGAACAGAGGCACACCCAGCCAGTTGTTCCACTCCACAATCCATACACCATTCTGGGAGCACAGCTCCCCTGTGGATGCACCCACAGAGGAGATTAAGGAGTCTGAGGACACCTGTCACAAGGGAGGCCCACAGAAAGGAGGCAGAGGATGCCACAAGGAAAGGAAGCAGCTCCTGGTGGGATACTCAATTATTAGGAGGATAGAACTGGGGGGAGCTGGGAAAACTGAAGTAAGGTGCCTGCCTGGAGCCATGGCTTGGAGGGACAGGAAGCGCATCCTCAGGATCACGAGAACAGCTGCACAGGAGTCTCAGCTAGACATCATTGTCCACCTAGGGACAAATGACTTGGCTCAACATGAGATTAGAGCAGCGCAGAAGGACTTTGTAGAACTGGGGAGGGGCCTAAGACAAGTAGCGCACACAGTATCCTTCTCAGAGGTGCTGCCTGTAAATGGCATGAATGAGGCAAGGGCACTTTGCACCATGCAGTTTAATGAGTGGTTGAAAAAATGGTGTGGAGCACAGGGGTTTGGCTTCATTGGGACTGGGGTTCCACCTGGAGGGACACCAGCCTATACTGGCAGGATGGTCTGCATCTGTCCAGGAAGGGAACAAGTCTTTTGAGCAATCGGTTTAAATGCTTCATTGGCAAGCTTTTAAACTAGTCAAGGGGGGAGGCACTGATAAGCAGCAGGAAAATCCCAGCCTCTCCCTACAAAACAGGGTACTAAATGGGAAAAGGACCGAGGTAGAAAGGTCAGTGGTGGATGCGGCAACAGAAAGTAAAGCCATCAAAAAATGGAATGCAATGAGTACCAATGCACGTAGTCTGAGTAACAAGCTTCCTGAATTAGTGGCCTTGATGGAGGAGGAAGATCTGGATATCGTGGCAGTCACAGAATCATGGTTCACACAAAACCATGACTGGGACATAAACATATCAGGATACACTATCTACAGGAGAGACAGAGAGGGTAAAAGAGGAGGAGGAGTAGCTCTTTACATAAGGGAAGGAATCAAAGTAACAGAACAAAAGAGAAAACAGGGAGGAGAAGAAGCACTGTGGGTAAATTTAGAGACCGGCAAAGGCACCACAATCCGCATAGGGGTTGTATACAGACCCCCTTCTCAGGGGGAGGAAATGGACAAGGGAATGATAGAAAGTATACTTAGTATGGCAAAAAAAGGGGAGAGATTGCTGATGGGTGATCTGAATGCCAGATGTTAACTGGAGTGCAGTTGCCGCAGCCACTTCTACGAGTGGGGTTATTCTAGATGCCCTATGGGGGCATGCCTTAGACAACTAGTATTGGAGCCCACTCGAGAGGGAGAAATCTTAGACCTGGTTCTCTCAAATGGAGATGAAGAGGGATCACAGATGTAGAAGTGGGTAGCCATCTGGGACTAGCGACCATCGAACAGTATGGTTCACAATAAACACAGCAATAGAGTCAAGCCATACAAAGGCAAAGGTACTGGACTTTAGGAGGGCTGACTTTGCCAAAATGGGTAAGTGCCTAAGGAATGCACTAGCAAATGGGCAGGAAGGAGGGTGGACTAACAATGGGAATAATAAAACTGCCATCACAGAGGCAACAAGCCTTTGTGTGAAGCAAATAAACAAAACTAAATGATGTAAGAAACCACTATGGTTCTCAAAGGAAGTGACAGTGAAGGTTCAAGAGAAAAGAAAGCTTTCAGGAAGTACAAGGAATCATAGAAGGAGCAGAACAGAGAACTGTATCAGTTAAAGCAAAGGAAGCTGGGAAGGCAGTCAGAACAGCAAAGGCCCAAACCGAGGAAAAGATAGCCAACTCAGTTAAGAAGGGGTAAACCTTTTATAGGTACATCAGGGAGTGAAGGAAGGCCAAGGAGGGATAATGAGGCTTAATAAAGAGGGGAGGGTGGGCAGAGGGAGACTGTGAAAAGGCAGAGATACTAAACAAATATTTTTACTCAGTATTTACAAAGGAAGGGGGGTTACCTAGAACAAACAGTAGAAACACACTGTATACAGAAGTTGATACCAGCCCATTTACAGAAGAAAGGGTTCTGAAAGAACTCTTAAAACTGAAGGTGGACAAAGCAATGGGGCCTGATGGGATTCAACCCAGAATTCTAAACGAACTAAGGGTAGAATTAGTGACACCACTGACTACCCTGTTTAACAAATCATGGGAGGATGGGGTGGTACCCGAGGACTGGAGGAGGGCAGATGTGATTCCCCTTCACAAAAGTGGGAGCAAGGCAGAAGCAGGAAACTACAGATCTGTTAGTTTAACCTCAGTGGTAGGGAAAATGATGGAATCACTTCAAAGGAAAGAATTATCAGTATCTAGAGGCCAGAGGGCACAGGACCCAAGGCAGCATGGATTCACAGCAGGAAGGTCATGCCAGACAAATCTGATAGATTTCTTTGACTGGGTGACCAAAGTAGTAGATCAGGGAGGGACTGTGGACATGGACTACCTAGACTTTAGCAAGGCATTTGACACAGTCTCACACAAAAAATTAATATACAAGTTAGCTAGCCTGGGAGTGGGTCCCAAGATGATAGCCAGGGTAAAAAATTGGCTGGAAAATAGGACACAGAGAGTAATAGTAAATGGAGTCTACTCTGATGAAAGGGGGTAAATAGTGGGCACCGCAGGTTCAGTATTAGACCAGTCCTCTTCAATGTCTTTATGCTTACATTGCAGAGGGACTGGAAGGAAAAGTATGTCTCTTTGCAGATGACACAAAGATCTGCAACTGAGTTGATGCACAAAGTGGGGTGGAAAGGATGAAAAGGGACTTGGCAAGGTTAGAGGAATGGTCAAATGTATGGCAGCTTAGCTTCAATGCTAAGAAGTGCAAGGTAATGCACCTGGGAAACAAAAACCCAGGGGAAGAGTACACAATGGGGGGTGAGATACTAACAAGAACAAAAATGGAAAGGGACCTGGGGGTAGTCATATCAGATGACCTAAAGGTGGGCAAGCAATGTGAGAGGGCAGCAATGAGGGCTGGGGGGATATTGGGAGAGGCATCACCAGTAGAAAACAAGAAGTTATTATCCCTCTGTACAGACAGCTAGTCAGACCCCATCTGGAGTACTGCATGCAGTTCTGGAGACCCAGTCTTCACAAAGACATACACAGGATGGAAGCTGTCCAGAGGAGGGCAACTAAAATGGTGCAGGGTCTGCACCGGAAGACATATGAAGAGAGACTAAAGGAGCTTAATATGTATAGCTTCATGGAAAGGAGGGAGAGGGGGGACATGATAGAAACTTTCAAGTACCTCAAGGAATCAACAAAGTCCAAGAGGTAGCATCTTTCAAAAAAGTGTGCAAGAACAAGGGCAAATTTGAAGATGTGAGGGCAGCTCAGAGGTAATTTAAGGAAGTATTTTTCACAGAGAGGGTTGTGGATGCATGGAGCAGCCATCGGAGAAGTCATGGAGTCAAAAACAGTGGTGGAATTCAAGCATGCATGTGACAGTCATAAGGCAATTCTAAGGGGTTGGGGTAGGAAGAAGTAGGCTGCTGGTTAACTAGGATCTGCAGCTTATCCAGTAGGCAGGGAAAAGGGCAGACTGGGTGGGCCAAGCAGTCCTTATCTGCCATCAAATTCTATGTTTCTATGTTTCTTTTTTACTGTCCTAGAGGGCTATGGATTACTAGATGAGTTCATTAAATGGGTCAGAGTATTATATACTTCCCCATCAGCTTGTGTCTGTTGTAATGGTGTTCTCTCAGAATCTTTTTCACTACATCGTGGTATGAGACAGGGCTGTCCTCTGTCTCCACTGCTTTTTAACTTATATTTAGAACCTCCTATTTGATGCTTGATCTCTTCTCCACACCTTCAAGATACTGAGATAGGAGTGCAATGGCATCTCTTATCGACTTATGCCGATTATTTGTTGTTACATCTGGTAGAACCCAGGATGGGTATCTCAGCTTTACTAAAAGAAATTGAACTATTTTCCAGAGTTTCCTTCTACAAATTAAATCTCTCAAAAACCAAAGTCTTACCAATGAATTGCAAGACTACGAAGGGAGACACAGCAGGCTTTGGCCTGGTGTGGGAGTCAAAGTCCTTGACATATCTAGGTATTAAAATAACTAGAGAAATATCTACAATGATACGGGAGAATTAGCACAGTAAAAATGAATGTGCTCCCTAGACTTCTCTATCCTATGGTTATGCTGGGCTTCCTCCTTCCTAAGTCATGGTTTGTTTGTCTACAGAAATTGTTGAACTTCTGTTTATGGAAAGGGAAAGGGGTCAGACGGGCGTACCTAAAGTTAACTGCTCTGAAATTACAAGGGGGTCTCTCCCTACCCTCCTTTTTAGTTACTGCAGTGCCCAACACGTTAGTAAACTACGTTACTGGACCCGCATAATAGATCAGCATGATACAGGGCCATACTCACCTCATTGGCTTGCCATAGAGAAATACTTGGCCTCCAAAACTTATTGTACCCTAACATCTCTGGCTTACTCTTCTCCGAAATGTCTTCCTGAACCCCTAAGGGTTACCCCAATGGGATGGTCCTTTAGGGCACTATGCCAGCTCCAGAGACATTTAACCCTCAAGTGGCACAAATCCCTTGAATTACCAACAGTGGGCAATCCTAATTTCAATATTGGAAATAGACCTATCTCTGCTACCTATTGGGCGCCTCTGGTAGACTGTAAACTACTGGATATTGCCTCTAGGGGTGAGATGCTTCCTTTTTACCACTTTAAACAGCACTTCAACATACATGATAGACACCTTTTTAAATATTGGCAAATTAAACAGATTACAAGTTCCTTTTTGAGGAATACACAGGGATGTACGCCTCCAAAAACAAAACTTTCTTCTCTCTTTCAGGTGGCTGAAATGCCACATCCAGTATCCAAGATATATAAACTGATGCAATCCATAGATACTCATTTACCACAAGGTTTATGCTATTATTGGGCTCAAAAATTAGCCATTGCAGCAGATGTTCATACTTGGAAATGCATTTGGTGTGGCACCTATAGATTAATTGAGCAGGACAGACTGCGGCTGGTGCATAACCTTTAACTTACTCCTGAAAAATTATAGAAGATAGGTAGATTACCAACTTCCAAATGCCAGAGATGTTCAGAAACTGAAGGAGACCTATACCATATGCTATGGACCTGCCCAAAAGTGTGCCCTTTATGGTATGCCATTAGAAGATCTTTAGACATGCGGCGGAGACTTGAGCCACTGTTTACACCTGAGGTATGCCTACTTAATAGCTACCCTCAGGGTACACTCAGGGTTCAGAAAGCTCATAAGGCCCTGGTATCTGCTGTGACAAAATTAATAATCATGAGATATTGGAAGGAGGAGTTTTTGCCCCCATGTATTGGAATGGCATAGAGAGGTGTTACTGGCTTTACAGTTGGAACAACATAGTGTGTCAATGGCTAATCGACTTCCAGACTATTTAAACAAATGGGGCTCCCTGGATACCCTACTTGCTGTTTGAAAGCCTTAGTCTCTTAGACCAAACACTAAGAAGTATGGTCCCCCTTGTTAAAGCTAAAGCTTGTTATATTTGGCACAGGGGAAGGGGCGATAGTTTGAGGGGTAGCTAGATTAGCTTGAATAATGTTGATTATTGGTTTAACTCTGTAATAATCCTGATGAATGCAGTCTCTTTGTCAAATAATCTAACATGAGAAATGTAACCCTGACTGCTTCTTATGTACTTCCCGAGGTATAGATACAACTGAATATAGAATACTGAATTAAAAAAAAATATTTATAACCTATCCTCACTGATATTTGTGACATGCCCCCAAAACGCCATTGGCACTCTTTAAATAAACATTTTTGGGGCTTCACAGGGGCTTCCTCTGTGTCTTCAGATCCTGGTTTGCTTAATTTAGGTGTCTGGGGGCATCAGAGAGGCTGTAGATAAGCTGCAGTGATGGCGAGAAAACAAACAGGTGCAACTGCACCTGTCCGGACTGCAGCTCCACACATTTGCAGTGCAACAGCTCAGCAGCTTAACAACTTAACTCCTCTAGCCCCATTCACACAAGAAAAACATTTCAGGGCCTAGAGTAAGATATGGGGCTTAAAGGATCCTGGAAATGGTGACAGTGAGGAACGCAGAGGGAAAACTGGAGCCGCAAGCAAGGCAAGCCCACAGAGTTGGGGGACTTACATGCTGTCTCCCCAAAACCTTTTCATCCTCAACAAGCTATTACAGTTTCAAACATTTTAACTTTAGAAACATTTCTAGGTAGACATTCAGCACCACACTGTTTAGGCATTTCAGGCATAACATTAACTCAATACATTTTCTTACTAGACACCTGGATCCTATCTAGCAAGTCATTTCTCCTAGTCTTCCATATTAATGCAGTCACAACAACAGTCTCTAACTAGACAATAAACAGCTGACTAGACATGTTAATAAACACATATACTTCTCCACCATTTTCATTCTACTACACATGGAGGATATCTTACTAGCACAATGTGCTTGTGTGCCACTTGCAAGGGGATCTTGGTGGAGGCACCAGGGTGGTCAAGATTTAGGGAAGGCTTAACCACTCTACTAGACTTGCAGGGGACTACTGTTTCTTCCATAGCAATAGGGTGCACACTGCCTCATCCAAGTACTGTGTCCAGCTCAGGGGCCCAGTCTAGAATAACAGGGCTCTTATCAGTCTTTGATGACCAGTCCTCCTCCGAGGCCTCTACATCCATGTCTGCAAATGGTGTCTCTTGCTGTTTAACTGGTGCATCTCTCATCTCTAGAGGTTCATCATTTGGGTCTATGCCATACAAGCCTTCTGTCTCTTGACTATTTGTTTGTGGCCAGTCCATAGGAGTCACTGTTTCTCACGATAATGCTGCAGGCAGTTGATACCAATAGATAGATAGATAGGTAGATAGATAGATAGATAGATAGATAGATAGATAGATAGATAGATAGATAGATAGATAGATAGACAGACAGACAGACAGACAGACAGACATATACTTTATTTCTATAGCACCCATCTCTGAGGACTCTGGGTGTTGCACAATATAAAAACATATATTTCATACAAAACATTAGAAAAATACAAAAAAATAATTGGGAGCATACACTTATCTATCCATCCCATAATCCAACTAAATTTAAAAACATCATTAATAAAAAGCTTGCTGGAATAGATATGTTTTGAGGCCCTTCTTAAAGGTTTCTACCGAGGGGGCCTCCCTTAAATAACCAGGCAAGGAGTTCTATAGGGTAGGTGCAGCCACCAAAAATGCCCTATCTCCTGAATGTTGCAGCCTACACTTCTTCATTCTGATCAACAGCTGTACTGTTCAATGGTTCAGGTTATACATTTGGTTCATCACTCAGTACTGAAGCAAGAATATTGACAATCATCTTGTTTCTGTCTCTAGTCTGGTTCCTAGTTCTGGCAGGTTTCGGTCTGGGCTCTGGTACAGTCTTTGGTATAGGCTTCAGCTGACTAATGGGCAAAAGGTGGTTGCTGTGAACAGTCTTAACAATTCCACATCTTTGCTCTTGTCAAATATGGTACACAGGCAAATCAGTCAACTTTTCAGCCACCACACAGGGCTCTGAGAACCACAGGTCAGCTATCTTGTGCTTTCCACGAAGTCCAAGATTTCTGATGAGAACTCTGTCTCTCACTTGTAACACTTGGTTTCACACTTTTTGACCGTAGTGAGTTTATTTGCCGCACTGACTTTTCCAGCAGCTTTGGCAGCCAATTTATAGGCATCTTTCAGCTGTTTTTTTCATCCGTTTGGTGTAGTCCAGGTAAGATTCAGTTGAGGTTCTATCAGCAGACACTATAAATGCTAAGTCAATTGGCAAATAGGATTCTCTCCCAAACATGAGCAGGTATGTTGAGGCATCTGTAGCTCTGTTTTGAGTACAATTATATGCATGCACCAGCTTTGGGATGCACTGACTCCAAATTATTTTTTGTACCGGGTCCAGTGTACCAAACCTGTCCAGCAAGCTATAATTAAATCCTTCGGGTTGTGGGTCCCCTTGTAGATGGTAGGGCATGGTACAGGATTGCTGAATGCAATAAGCAACAAGAAATTATTTCTCTAGGCTGCTCTGAAAGCGAGTGCTTGGTCAGAATGAATATGCTGAGCTATGCCATAATGGGTCACAAATTCATCAAGCTTCTGAACAACAGTTAAGTCAGTGTGATTTTAAGTTGGGTAGTCCTGAGCATACCTTGTACAGTGGTCAGTAATGACTAGGATGTGGCTATAACCTTTACTGTCTGGTTCCAATGACAAAAAGTCCATACATACCAGTTCTAATGGTTCAGTACTTTTAATATTTACAAGCAGTGCCATTATCTTAGGCAAAGCCTTTTTCTAAATACACCTGGCACAGTTCTTGCAGTGCTTCTCCATGTAAGATACCATTTTGGGCCAATAAAATCAGCTTTGCACAAGGTTCAGGGTGCGCTCAAACCCAAGGTGTCCCATGTCATTGTGAACTGCTCTGAGGACAACTTTATGGTATTTCCATGGCAGCACCAACTGATGGCAGGCAGTCATTGTTTTAGGATCTTGCACAGTTCGGTACAGAAGGCCATCTGTCAAAGACAATGTTTTGCATTCTCTTAACAAAATGGAAAGTCAGGATTGTCATTTGGCACTGTCTATGGTCCTTCTCCCTTTTCCAGAGCTGAAATTACTCTTATTTTATTGTTTTTTTTTTAAATTTATTGAACATTTTAGATTTACAACCTTTGAGTCAGAGACTCATTTCCAAAGCCTCCACATCATTATACAGCTATACAGTAAGTAGGATAACTTAACAATTAGGTAAACAGAAGAGTTACAGCAAGTAGGACAACTTAATTAAGCAGAAGAATTACAGGAGTACATAAGGAGTCAAGTGCATACTTTACTAAGTCAAAGCCTGGTATAATCAGGTATTACTAGGTGAAAGTGGGATACATACCACAGTAGGAGTAATAACAGAACAGGTGCTAGTGAAGGGGAAGTGGGAGGAGAATATATTGCTGAGGAGAAAGAGATGGATCTCTCAGCAGTTGCAGCCATTGGTGGTTTGAAGGTGATCCTTAAGGAAGGTTTCAAAGTGGCCAAGCTTGGGTTCAGAGGTAATTGGGCAAGGAGTGGCATTCATCCTGAATGGGGCTCTGTAGGCAAAAGTACGCTGCCCAAGAGTGGTTCTGAAGTGGGGGACAAGAAGTGGGAATTTAGTGGTGCTGTGGGTATTTTTTATTAGGGGAGCCAGTGACAGGAGGGGAGAGAGCACAGGGTTGGAGAGCCCAGCGGAGATCTTTTTAGCAGTGAGGCAGGTGTGGTATTTGAGTCTATTGTTGAGGTTAAGCCAGCTGGACTGCTGGTAGAGGGAACATGTTTGGGTGGTGCGGTCACATCCTAGTACAAGGTGGAATGCTTTGTTGAGGGTAATCCTAACTCTTTGGAGGGATGTGTTGTCGGCCACACCATAGGACTAGGATCCCTAATTGATTATGGGACTAGGATCCCATAATCAGTGAGGGCAAGGATGGAGGAGGAGGCAACTAGACAGCGGGCATCAGGGGTGAGGTAATGTTTGACACAGTGTAGTAAACTAATCCTGGTGTTGATATTAGTGCAGAGTTGATGAATGTGACCATAGAAGTTGAGAGCAGGGTCAGTGTTGATACCGAGGTATTTGATGGAGGTAACCTGGTCCAGGGGTTGTGACAGAATTCAGGATACAGACAGTTATGCCTGCTCTGGCGGTTGGCAAATAGCATAACTTTTGTTTTTTTTTGTAGGCCACAACTTCTGAGAAGGTTTTCTGAAGTGATAGTTGAAGTTGTAGGGGGTCTGAGTGGGAGGTGAAAAGGACCACATCATGAGCATACAGTATCAGTTGCTCAGAGCAAGCTAATGGGAGTGTATTCAGGAATGGGCTGAAGAGGAGGGGCTGGAGCATGGAATCCTATGGGACCCCAGCACCTGACAGGGAGGGAGGAGGAGAGAGAGGTGCCTATTGGGACTTGTTGAGTTCTTCCAGTGAGGTAATTGGAGAACCAGTTTGAGGTTTCAAGGAAGAGACCTGAGCTGGACAGGGCAGAGAGAAGGAGGGAGTGATTAACGGTGTTGAAAGCTTTCGACAAGTCCACAAAGACAGCCCCAGCGAGGTAGCCCTTGTCCAGTGCTAGGTGAAGAGGGGATGTGACCTCTAGCAAAGCAGAGGTGGTGCTGTGGCCCTGGCAGAAATTGTGCTGTTGCTGGTATAGCAGATTGTGCTTAATAAGTTGTTCAGTAAGTTGGTCAGAAACGATTCTTTCTAGAGTTTTGGATAGGGGAGAGAATAGAGATAGGATGGTAGTTACCAGCATCTGTGCGGTCACCACCCTTGTGGATAGCTGTGATGACTGCAGCCTTCCAGATGGATGGGAAGGTCCCAAGACCAAGGGAGTGGTTGATGATGAAGGTGAGGGGGATCTGCAGCTTATCCTCTAGGTAGGGAAATGGGCAGACTAGGTGGGCCAAGCTGTCCTTATTTGCTGTCAAAGTCTATGTTTCTATGTAGTCAGGGGTGTCACTAGTTCTACCCTTAGTTCTTTTAGAATTCTGGGATGAATCTCATCAGGCCCCTTTGTTTGTCAACATTCAGTTTTAAGAGTTCTTTCAGAACTCTTTCTTCAGTGAATGGGCTGGTATCAACCCTCCTGTCCAGAGTGTTTCAGTGTTTCTGTTGTTTGGTTTAGGTACCTCCCCTTCTTCATTTGTGAACACTGAGCAAAAATATCTATTTAGGAAGGGGAAATTGTTTAACCAGGAAAGGCACAGTAAGCCAGAGCTTGTTTCCAGGTGCAACCTGGGAGCACAAGGAAGTTAAGTGACTTGCTCAGGGTCACACAGTATGCAAGTGGAAGCTGTGGGATTCAAACCCAGGTTGGATCTGCTGGATGTTACCAGATTTGCAGCTCAGAGATTTAGACCACTGCACTATTTAGTATCTCTGCCTTTTCACAGTCACCCTCTGTACATACATACCCTCCCTTTTATTAAGCTTCACTATCCCTCCCTTGGTCTTCCTTTTCTCCCTGATGTACTTATAAAAGGTTTTATCCCCCTTCTTTACTGAGTTGACTATCTTTTCCTCAGTTTGGGCCTTTGCTGTTCTGACTGCCTTTCCTGCTTCCTTCTGCTTTAACCAATACAGTTCTCTGTCCTGCTTCTTCTGTGATTACTTGTACTTCCTGAATGCCATCTTTTTCTCCCTAACCTTCCCTGCCACCTCCTTTGAGGATCATAGTGATTTTGTACATAATTTTGTTTTGTTTATTTGCTTCACACAAAGGCTTGTTGCTTCAGTGATGTCAGTTTTGATTTTTCCACATTGTTCTTCCACTCCTCCTTCCTGCCCATTTGCTAGTACATTCCTTAGGTACTTACCCATTTGGCAAATTCAGCCTTCCTAAAGTCCAGGACCTTTGCCTTTGTATGGTTTCACTCTACTACTGTGAACCATACTATTCGATGGTTGCTAGTTCCCAAATGGCTACCCACTTCTAAATCTGTGATCCTCTCTCCATCTCCATTTGAGAGTACAGGGTCTAAGACAGTTCTCTTCTGAGCGGGTTCCAAAACTAGTTGTCTAAGGCATGCCCCCTGCAGGGCATCTAGAATGACTCATATCTGGTATATTAGCTGCCAGATTTTCTTTCTCCCTGGAGATTTCTTTGCATCTCTGCAGGTGAGAACACAACTGTAGAGGACCTAAGTTTTCCTTAATTTTCCCCCAGTATGGTCCTCAGGAGAGGAGATACTCTGTAAATATAGGAATACCTCTAATCCTATGAAACAATTTATGGCCTCTTGTTGTGTTCTCTATCTGATCTGCTATAACGGATGGAATTCAGATAGATTGTAGATTTGGGAGGGACCCCATGGATCAAAGGGGACTAGAATCAGACTCTAAAGCTACAACTGAACTGCTCAGTCAGCAATAGACTGAGACAGGTTGCCTTTACCTACCTTGACAGAACTTACTTCAGCCCTTCCTTTGTCCACTGTATCAGTCCAGATAAGTGCAATTCAGTCCCAAGTGTATACTGCAGTATGAAACCCTCTCCGGACATGGTAAGGGCCTGCCTCAGTATTCAGTCCTTCTGGAGAAAAGCAACTAAAATGTTGTCCAAATCTCTTGGCTTCCCATTATATACTGAAGCTGATAATATCTTGCTGGGCAGACAAATGCTGGGCTGTGAGGGCAAGATATACAAGCAACCTTTATAGAAGCTGGGTATCACAGTGGGGAAAAATGATAGTCCAGTGCTGGAGCCAGGACTCACCCCTAATAATAACACTATTGGTAGGGCCCTTCTTAGACTGCATGAGGTTAGACAGAGTCCAATATACTGCTGTCCACAAGATACACCAGCATAAAACAATGTGGTCCCCCATAGAGGAGGTCATATCATCTTTGTGGTTTCCAGAGTTCTGATCTCAGCTGGAGTAACCTAGGTAGCTGGCCTGGAGTGGATTTACCCAGACAGTATTATGGGATAGAAAGCATTCATCTCCTTTACTGAATCACTGTCTGATGTGCCAGCTGGCATCTCCATGCAACTATGAAATAAAAACATCGGGCAGGGTTTTCAAAAGGTCATTAGATCCTCACAAGCTGTGTCAAACAACAAACTTGAATCAGATATTGGTGCACCAAATACTGTGTGCCATATTTTGCAAGAAAAGTGGTCTGTGTAACAGAGTTCCCAAAACTGATGCAAGAGGTTCACTGCATCAACACAATGGCATAAGGGATGGGAAAGACACAAGCTGCACCATAATAAATGGTGCAAGTTGAGTAAAAAAGGGTGCATGTTAACTCAGACAAATGACTTAAGGAATGAAACTGACACAAATTGAGTACAAAAATAGTGCAGACGGTGTACAAAAATGGTGCAAACTGAGTAAGAATGGTGCAAACTGAATAAGAATGGTGCAAACCGAGTACAAATGGTGCAAACTGAGTAAGAATAGTGCAAACTGATTAAAAATAGTGTAGACTGAGTAAAAATGGTGCAAACTGAGTAAAAATGGTACAAACTGAGTAGAAATGGTGCAAACTGAGTAAATTGTTTTTTATTGTTTGGAGCATGTCCCTTTTGTCATGCCTGAGGCTTTGAAAATCCATCCAATCATGTTTGTTTATTGGAAGTGCAACTACATATGGCCATATTTTCAAAGTTGCAGGTATGACTCTAGAGACATGCGCCAAACAACAGCGGTGCAAGGGAGTCTAGCATCAAACATTGCACTAGACCCAGTTTTCAAAGGAGCACTATGTCAAAGGCAGTCTGCCCTACATCAAAGATGACTGCATCAGCCTTGCACCATGCAAATGGCAGAGCCATTTCTTAAGCTGTCTTGCACCACAGAAATGATGCAAGACTGCACCTGTGGGAATTTCAAAGCTGCACCACTGACACTGAACGTGTCAAAGTACCATCAGCTGCTAGACCAGCCAGAGCTGGTCTGAGGGACACTAGAGCATATAAAGTGACCCAAAGCAGGTGGTCAGATCTGACTATGCTAATGTTAAGGGCCAGTATTCTCCTGCAGGACTAGTTTAGAACATTTTAAGGGCTTCATTTTGGCCATTTCATCTGCCGTTTTGTTTACTTAGCTTGTGTCATTCTAGTCCTTTGTGTCATTTGTTTGACGCAGCATGCATAATTTTGGTTACTCAGCTTGCACCATTTCTACACGGTTTGCACTATTTTTACTCAGTTTGCACCATTTATACTCAGTTTGCACCAGATTTACTCAGTTTGCAACAGTTTTAATAAGTTTGCATCAGCTGTACTCAGTTTGCACCAGTTGCACTCAGTTTACACCAGTTGTACTCAGTTTGCACCAGTTGTACTCAGTTTGCACCATTGTTGTACTCAGTCTGCACTATTTTTGCACTCAGTTTGCATCATTTTTGTTCCTTCTGTCATTTTTCTGACTTAACACGCACCATTTTTGACTCAACTTGCACCATTTATTTTGTAGCAGCTTGCATCATTCCCATCCCTCATGCCACTGTGTTGATGCAGTGGACCTCTTGCATCAGTTTTGGGGACTTTGTCACACAGACCACTTTTCTTGTAAAATATGGTGCACAGTACCTGGCGCACCTAGACTGGACTCAAGCTGGCTGTTTGATGCAGTTTGCGTGGATCTAAGGGCCCTTTGAAAATCCTACCCCTACTGTATACTAATGAGTTCTGTAACAGCCTATCAGGACTCTGCATCTCTCTCTCAAACTTTCTCTCTCTCTCTCTCTCTACTTCAGTTGAAGTATTAACCTGTATATATTTCTAAGTTGCGCTGCTTGCTAATAAAAAGTGCTTAAAAATAAAAGATGATCACTGCTCCTAACATTATTTATCCCATCAGTAATTTGCATCAACATACTGATCAAGGTTTTATTTTCTGCAATAAACAGGTGAATGTTGAACTTCTTATAGGAGGGAAAAGCCCCTAGAATTAGTTTTCACAAACTAACACAGAGTAAATTTAAAGGGTGGATTCAATCAGCCGGACATTAAAACACATCACTTAGCTTTTGCTGTGAAACAGATGTCAAGGTGGCTTGGTGATGCACATATCTCTAAAAATCCATTTGAACTAACTACAAATCACAAATATAAAAGCACATATAAAGTACGATCTGATTATCTGTTTACTAAACAAGCAAATATGGTTAAATCAATCAGTCTTCTACTACCTACAGTGAATTTCTTAAAGTAAAAGCGTATGACTCCCAACTTCCCAGTAAAACTCATGCCTTTGTGGGACAACTTCCAAATTCTATTTGAAAATTATATATGAAAATAAAGAATCGGGGAAAGAATGATTGGGAAAAAACGAATACTTAATGTAAGAGACATTGTAAACCCAGAAACAAACCAAATATATACCTTCCACGAATTCAGAGATAAATCGGTTGTAGGAAGATGGGAAGGGTGGATATACCTCCCAATCAGGAAAGCCACAGAAAGAATTGTAGAAGACAGTTTGAGAATTCAGGATAAATCTGACTGGGAACATCTAGTGGAAATGGTTGGGAGGAAAGGCGGGGCAGGACTTATTTTCATGAAAGCAATTAACAGTGACATGGATCTTACAGTAAATTCTACAGAGATAGTGGAAAAAAGAACTTCAGAGAAATATAGACCCATGACGTTTGGGAAAAATAATGGGATACTGCATACAGGACAAGTCAAGTAATTAAAGGGAGAGAAATACAAATAAAATAATACATAACATATATTATTCACCCAATAACATTTCTAAAATACAAAATAAAGGGGAAAGGTTTATGCTGGTGATGCCAAAGCCAAGGAACCAAATTCTGACACATTTTCTGAAACTAATTTGTCTCTAAACTATGGCGTAAGGGTATAGCATTTCATTGAACAACTACTCCAAATAGTTATTCTCTAGATCCTAGAGCTGATGTTCTGGGTTTTGGGTGACACCTTCCTGGCCCCAAATTTGACCATCCCTGGGGCAAAAACAACTCATTTTGATGAAATGGAAAATTGTTTTGGTCCCCAGTTTTCTGAATGGATTCAATACATGGGCAAGCTGGCAAACTGCAAGCACCTATGCTATAGAGCATTGCGAAAAACAGAAATGTGCAATCTGATTCGGAATCCCTTTTCCTCTGCTTTCACAGATGCTCTCTCTTTATGTGCTTTGCCTTCATATTGACAAAGCCTGTTGCATACTGACACAATTGTAAATGATTGGTGTAACTTATGCATTGTATAGTAAACCTTGCATAGATTGTTGATTGTTGCTGTAAAGCATTGTAGCATCCTTTAGCAGATACTCTGTTGTAAATTGCTCTGCTCTGTTGATGATGAAGAACCTTTGTAAATGAGCTATGTTAGCTCAAGGGTGTCTGTCTGAACTAAATAAACAAGTGATGCCACACAACAGTGCCATCTACTGTCAGATGAGCAGTAGAGGGACTGTTTTACATAACTACACTTTTTATTATTTTTTTAATTTACATTTAACACTTTTTCAACATACTTTTACATGTTATTTAAAATTTGCAAGTAGACCCCATTTTTGAAGTGCAATAATACCCACTATGGTGGATGGTGTGGTCTATACCCACCCCTCTTCTTCAGAATTCTGCCTCATTGTGCACCAAGGTGAGTGAGTGTAGCCCAAAACTGCCCGGCTTGTTAAATATTATTGCTTGCATAAAAAACATATAAAGTCAAAAAAAAGTTACAGTAACCCACATTCTTGTAAGTTGTTACTAAAGATTTCAATCAAAGGGTGTGGGGCGTGGCTGTGGGGAGGTGTTAAAACAGCTTAATCCACAGACTCAGGTACATTATTTCATTTACTGTACAAAATGGTTCTACATTTGGTGAAATGAAACCTCACAGTTTCCATTTCTCCATTGGCGGCTTTGTATAGAATAAAGTGTTGGTTATTGAAAATCATTATTTTATAGATGCTAACGTCAATGGATAAAATAGAACAATATTTTAATTACATTGTTATTTGGTCTAGTTGTGTGGTGAAAATGCCATACATTGACAACTGCCATTTTTCTATTACTAAGTATTTAATTTGTGCAATTTCCCAGGAAAGCAGAGAGTGCAGAACACAAAAACTACAGTTCTAATACTTTAAAACAAATACTCCCAAAAACGTACTATTATGGAAATGCAGACATTATTTCAGAAAATGTGAGACTGCTGATATTAATCTTAAAATCCTTACGGCATATCTTTTTGACAAATTTTCCAAATTCTTTGCAGTTTTGTTGTTGCATTTTGCTGAATAGATGACTGTACATGCTGTGAAGGTGTTACATTCCTTGAATGTTCTGGGCATATACCTGCATTTTGAATTGCTCTTTAAGTAGTGGTGCTATGTATCTAAGATATTGTATGTAAACAAGGAGAAGTCACCCCCTCTGAACAAAGGATGGGGCCAGCTGATGCTATAAAACTACTGGCAAATTTAAATTCTCCCCTTGCTTCTCTAAATACTTGGCAAAACTAGCCCACATTAAATTTTCCTGAATTCCATGACTGAATATCATGTTTTACTTTTTTCCCCCTTGGTGGGATGAATTTTTTCCAGTTCTTCCCCCTATCTCTCTGCGGCCCCCATTACAATGATGGAGTCACACTGCTAACCCCACCATTCATTTTGGGTGAGGACAAGCTGTCGCCACCATAACAAACACCAGTGGTGCTCCTGTAACTTTCACTTGGAAATTACTCTGATGGTATAAGGTAGAAATGGTGACTTCAGTTTAAGATGTGAACTGCACAGTACAGAGTATAATGGGAAATGCTTCAGTTTTCATGAAAATTACCTGTAAACCAACCTTTGTAGTCATTTGTTTGGTAAATGCTTTCTTCTCTACTTTCATTTCTCTATCTGCCTAGCTTTCCATGTACCTGCCATTACACAGATTACAGTATGTCACACCTGTAAACTTACCTCCTTGAAGTTCTGATGCCTGTCTTCCTCTGACTGTATCTTTTCTGATGCTCATTTACTCCACAGTAAGTGTCCTCAGTTGCAGACTGAAGCTCCTCATATGTATTTTCTAGCTCCATAATCTTTGACAGTTTCAGAGTATGGTCAAGTCTAGATACAAATTTAGAATAGATGACCTTGCGTTCTGTTTTTATCACCCTGTTCAGGATGTGTTAGCTAGCAATGTAGTTCATTTTTAAGTTTTGGGAGGAGCTATGCAGCAAACAAGGCAATATCAGCTCATTAAAATGTTCTTGCAGTAAAAGGCAAGACTGAAAAGAGGACGTTGAGGAACTGTCGATGACAAAAATAAATTTGTTGAACTGCAGTGAGTAAAGTCAGAACTTTGTAGGAAAGAATACACATTTATGCAACTAGAAGGAAGTAGCAGGCTAGAAAGGATATGTGTTGCTTCTGTATCGATGGTTACAAGAAAAATTGTGATTTTCCAAGAGCGAAGCTTGCAGGCAAATCATGCTTTTAAAAAACACATCCAGGTGGAACAGTTACTGTTCATGGGTGCTGGGGCAGAGAGATAAGTGTGTGTGTGTGTGTGTGTGTGTGTGTGTGTGTGTGTGTGTGTGGTTGGGGTGGGGGATGAAGTTCAAAAGGGAAAAATGTAAAGAAGACAGTGATTGTAGACCACTGTTTTTAACACATGTAAATACTATATTAGCACATTTTAAATACAAAACACATGAGAAATATTGCATTGCAAAATCAAATTTGAAAGTCATTTCATAAATCTTTGGCACTATGAATTCAAATGGAAACAAACAATCAAACTTGGCATCACATAAATGCAAATCTAGTAGGTACCTTGACACAGCGGTGAGCTTGGCCAGTTGTAGTGAACCCACATGATCAAAGACTCCAGAAATGACTTACTGCATTGCATGTTTTTAATAAAAAATGCATTAAAGCCACATTTCAAATATATTGTTGTATTACCAGAAAAGGGCTAATTATTAGTGCTTCACTAATGGACAGAAATGCAACCCAGTAAATCAATGTGTAATCTTAATTACAATAATAATATTTGGATATCTAAAGACAAGGGCTTGAATCTCCAGATTCTGCAAAAATGGCCAGGGGTATTCACATCTGAAGGGAAAGGTATCTGGCAGACATAGATAAGGGAATATAATAAATTGCTTCCTGATAAACAGTCAAAACAAATTAAAAATAATGCTTATCATCTAATAAACTGGGGAGTCTGGGAGAGGTTGCTGGAAAGGTTGCTAGTATTTTTTTTTAATGTAGTAAGAGACTATGGTGTTTTTTTTTTAACTTTGTTTCCCTACAGTTGTACGCCTCCTGGGCATCTATCAGGTGAGGACCCACATGGCCTTACCACTGTGCCTCCAGAACCCTTCCCATGACCAAGGAATTGGGTGCTGGATCACCCTTCTCCCATGGAATTGAACAGTAGGAGGCAGGGATCATGGAGAGTTAAGTCAAAATCAGGGCCAGCCTTGGGTGTATTGGTTCAGATATACTATGTGATCCTGAAACTTGGTATGCTGACTTTTGGCATACCAAGTAAAATGACCTGAAATGCAAGGGCCTGAGTCACGGATATGCCTGACATACAAATTCGGGGCATGTCACTGAACAAAGTGTAAAATGCAGTGGCTTTGCACACCACACCCCCATGTGGGGGGTGTTGCCCCCCACACCCCATAACTAATCTTTAAAAATAACCTTTTAGCCCTCTCTAGGTAGACATGCGGCTAGTCCTTTGGTCCCCGCATGAATCACATCACTCCCGTGTCCTCCCAGCTATCTTAAAATGTGGGTTACCAAAAAGAGGTTGGGTGGTATCTTTATGTAGGCAGAGTTTAAGAAAAGAGCAGAGTTGTATATGCATGATAAATGATGAGCCCAGGGGAGTGGACCTAAATGGGTGGGAACATTTCCTTTTAGGGAAATAAAGAAGAGACCAGATATCCATTCCCAGTTCTGAGCACAAAGAATATTCTATGTGCAGACATTGTGGGTTATATGATTCCGGGTGGTTTGCACCTACCCAGTGAGACATTCTAGTGAGGTGCACAGCCAAGTTATATAAAAAAACATTAGGTACCTGTAACCCTCCATCTTGCTTAGCACACAGACGTGTTTTTACTTTATGGTGTTTAGTCTTTTCTCAAGGTCAAGACTATCTGCAGCACCAGCACCAAGCCATTTCTGGGACTTCTCCCAGCCTCTGTTTTTGTCTGTGAGCTTCTGAAGAAAGATAGCCGAGCATTGCAGGTTTGGGATGGGGACTACTGAACAGCCTGGATAAATTGTCTATACTATTCCCCCATTATAAATAAGGGCACAGGGTGGGACCCTGAGACCCACTACTTTACTAAGATGGCCCTTTGGAGCAAGATGGAGTCAAGCTAGGGGAAACAGAGTCAGGGGCTTATAGATGAAGTTACTGGAAAGTGGAAAGGTGCTGGCAAGAAAGACACAAGCAGGAGATTTATCAACATACGATTGCATGAGAGGACACGGGAGTGATGTGGTCACTGTGGAGACCAAAGAAGAACTAGCCACATGGCTACCTAGAGAGGGCTAACAGGTTCTTTTTAAAGCATTCTATTCTTGTTGTTTACTATTCTGATATTTTTTTTTATTATTCTTTAGTAATCAGGTAAGGACCACTAGACACAGTACCTGTTTCAGGGGTGACCTAGGAGAATTGTTGGGGTGGTTAAGTGACTTTTCCACTTATCCAGGGTCACACAGGTTGCAAGTAGAGTCTTTGTGAATCAAACCCAGGTCTGGTGCAAAGTACCCTCGCCTCTCTCATGCCATTGACAGGCAGCACCTCTGAGAAGGATATTGTGTGTGCTACTTGTCTTATGCCCCTCCCCAATTCTACAAAGTCCTTCTGCACTGCTCTAATCTCATGATGAGCCAAGTCATTTGTCCCTAGCTGGACAATGACGTCCAGCTCAGACTCCCATGCAGCTGTTCTCGTGATCCTGAGGATGCGCTTCCTGTCTCTCCAAGCCATGGCATCAGGCAGGCACCTTACTTCAGTTTTCCCTGCTTCTCCCAGTTCTATCCCCTAATAATTGAGTCCCCCACCAGGAGCTGCTTCCTTTCTTTGTGGTGTCCTCTGCCTCCTTCCTGTGGGCCTCCCTTGTGACAGTTCTCCTCAGCCTCCTTAGTCTCCTCCGTGGGTGGATCCACAGGGGAGCTATGCTCCCCCAGAATGGTGTATGGATTGTGGAGTGGAACAACTGACTGTGTGTGCCTTTATTCCACCATCTCACCCTCCCTGTGCCCACTGTGGTCCAACTGCTGTGCTTTCTTCGCATCCTTTGAGGTAATGGTGGTGGATCTGGTGCTCCCTGGATGGGGGAAGTTCCCTTCCTACCGTCCAGTGTGGCCTGGGACAAGGTTCCCTTACTACTGTCCAGTGTGGCCTGAAGATGGGCAACTTCCTCCCTCAGAGCAGAGAGTTGTCTGCAAATAGAGCAGCATCTCAGCCTCCAGAAAGACTCCCGGAAGACTGCTGTCCCACAGCCATTACATTGCACTACTCCCCACATTTTTTTGTGTGTGAGTGTGATTGGTTTGTTATATAGAAATATATATATTATACAATGTGTATGCTTATATTGTCAGTGCAGTGTGCTAGAGAGGATATGACAGTGATATGCACCTTGCACCCATGAGGAAATTATGTCAGAACCCCAGGTATAAATGAACTATTTCCAGGGGTGGGTGAGGTGAGGGTGGGAAGGGTTGGGCCTAAACTGTGCCCTCACAAAACAGTAAGCTAAAAGCTCTGACTCACCACTGCAATGAGTGCTTTCCTCTCAGCAAGATGCCCTACACAACAATTTGACAGAGAACATACCCTGCTAATCAAACAGAGAAAAATCCACACATCCAAGTCAGACACAGGTAAACCTCCCCAGCCCCAGAACAGGCCTGGTGGTTTGTGCTCTGAAAGCAGTCAGCCTCAAAATAAGTCAGCTGTGCTTTAAACTCTTCCTGCAATGAAAATCTTAAAAATTGTAACAAACAAATGTAAACCTAGATCCACCTCCCTCCGTTGCTTGAAAAACTGTCTTTTCCTGTTTCACACTGCAGGTTTTGCTATGACAAATCCTTAACCACAGTAACTTATTTCAAAAATAGTTTAATTATCACAAACTCCTACGCACCAGTAAATTATTTAAAAATAGTTTCTGTCCCAAAATCCTAGTAGTGAATCCAGCGACCCCCAAGGGACAACCAAAATGCAGTATTCAAACACTTGTGAAGTTACTTCCAAGATAAGCAGAGTCTGCAAGCTCCTTTTTCAACTCCTCAGCCACCTGTAATTTATTTAAAAATAGTTTAACTGTCAGAAAATCCTAGTAGACAATCTAGCTACCTCCAAGGGTCTACCCAAATGCAGTATTCAAATTCTTCTGGAGTTACTCACAAGATAAACAGAGTTTGCAAGCCCCTTCTTGGTTAAACACTAAATAAATATGTGAATAAAAAGCAATTACCAAGGGTATTTAGTTTCACCTCCCACAGAATTAAGCAAAAGTGCATGTTGTTGCAGATATCAAGTGCAATATAGAATTTCTCACACAACTCACAACTGCATAAAGAAGTAGTGTTCTTCCAGGTCAAGAAGATGTGCTTTGTGTCTTCTGTCCAGGAAGGGAACAAGTCTTTTGAGCAGTCAGTTTAAATGCTTCATTGGCAAGCATTTAAACTAATCAACGGAGGAGGCACTGATAAGCAGCAGAAAAATCCCAGCCTCTCACTACAAAACAGGATACTAAATGAGAAAAAGACCGAGGAAGAAAGGTCAGTGGGGGATGCTGCAAAACAAGGTAACGCCATCAATAAATGGAGAGCAATGAGTACCAATGCCCGTAGTCTGAGTAACAAGCTTCCTGAATTAGTGGCCTTGATGGAGGAGGAACATCTGGATATTGTGGCAGTCACAGAAACATGGTACACACAAAACCATGACTGGGAAGTAAACATACCAGGATACACTATCTACAGGAGGGACAGGGAGGGTAAAAGAGGAGGAGGAGGAGTAGCTCTTTACATAAGGGAAGGAATCAAAGCAACAGAACAAAAGGGAAAACAGGGAGGAGAAGAAGCACAGTAGGTAAATTTGGAGACCGGCAATGGCACCACAATCCGGACAGAGGTTGTATACAGACCCCCTTTTCAGGGGAGGAAATGGAAAAGAAAATTATAGAAAGAATACCTAGAATGGCAGAAAAAGGGGAGATATTGCTGATGGATGATCTGAATATGCAGATGTTAACTGGAGTGCAGTTGCAGCAGCCACTTCGAAGAGTGGGGTTATACTAGATGCCCTACAGGAGACATGCCTTAGACAACTAGTATTGGAGCCCACTGGAGAGGGAGCAATCTTAGACCTGGTTCTTTCAAATGGAGATGAAGAGAGGATCACAGATGTAGAAGTGGGTAGCCATCTGGGAACTAGCGACCATCGAACAGTATGGTTCACAATAAACACAGCAATAGAGTCAAGCCATACAAAGGAAAAAGTACTGGACTTTAGGAGGCTGACTTCCAAAATGGGTGAGTGCCTAAGGAATGCACTAGCAAATGGGCAGGAAGGAGGGTGGAAGAACAATGGGGAATAATAAAACTGCCATCACAGAGGCAGCAAGCCTTTGTGTGAAGCAACAAAACAAAACGATGTAAGAAACCACTATGGTTCTCAAAAGAAGTGGCAGTGAAGGTTCAAGAGAGAAAGAAAGCATTCAGGAAGTACAAGGAATCACAGAAGGAGCAGGACAGAGAATTGTATCAATTAAAGCAAAAGAAAGCTGGGAAGGCAGTCAGAACAGCAAAGGCCCAAACCAAGGAAAAGATAGCCAACTCAGTTAAGAAGGGGGTTAAAACCTTTTATAGGTACATCAGGGAGCGAAGGAAGACCAAGAGAGGTTAGTAAGGCTTAATAAAGGGAGGGAGGTGGGCAGAGGTGACTCTGTAAAGGCAGAGATACTAAACAAATATTTTTGCTCAGTATTTACAAAGGAAGAGGGGAGGTACCTAAAACAAACAGTAGAAACACTCTGGATACAGAAGTTGATACCAGCCCATTTACAGAAGAAAGGGTTCTGAAAGAACTCTTAAAACTGAAGGTGGACAAAGCAATGGGGCCTGATGGAATTCATCCCAGAATTCTGAAAGAACTAAGTAGAACTAGTGACACCACTGACTACCCTCTTTAACAAATCATGGGAGGATGGGTGGTACCGAGGACTGGAGGAGGGCAGATGTGATTCCCTTCACAAAAGTGGGAGCAAGGCAGAAGCAGGAAACTATAGACCCGTTAGTTTAACCTCAGTGATAGGGAAAATGATGAATCACTTCTAAAGGAAAAGAATTGTCGAGTATCTAGAGGCCAGAGGGGCACAGGACCCTAGGCATCATGGATTCACAGTGGGAAGGTCATGCCAGATGAATCTGATAGATTTCTTTGACTGGGTGACCAAAGTAGTAGATCAGGGAGGGGCTGTGGGCATGGCCTACCTAGACTTTAGCAAGGCATTTGACACAGTCCCACACAAAAGATTAATATACTATTAGCCAGCCTAAGAGTGGGTCTCAAGATGACAGCCTGGGTAAAGAACTGGCTGGAGAATAGGACACAGAGAGTAATAGTAAATGGAGTCCACTCTGAAGAAAGGGGGGTTACTAGTGGGTACCATGAGGTTCAGTATGTAGCAGTCCTCTTCAATGTCTTTATAAGCGACATTGCAGAGGGACTGGAAGGAAAAGTATGTCTCTTTGCAGATGACACAAAGATCTGCAACAGAGTTGATGCACAAGGTGGGGTGGAAAGGATGAGAAGAGACTTGGCAAGGTTAGAGGAATGGTCAAATATCTGGCAGCTTAGATTCAATGCTAAGAAATGCAAGGTAATGCACCTGGGAAACAAAAACCCAGGGGAAGAGTACACAATGGGGGGTGAGATACTAACAAGAACAAAAATGGAAAGGGACCTGGGGTAGTCATATCAGATGACCTAAAGGTGGGCAAGCAATGTGAGAGGGCAGCAAGGAGGGCTGGGGGATACTGGGATGCATAGGGAGAGGCATCACCAGTAGAAAACAGGAAGTTATTATGCCTCTGTATAGACAGCTGGTGAGACCCCATCTGGAGTACTGTGTGCAGTTCTGGAGACTCAATCTCCAAAGACATAGACAGGATGGAAGCTGTCCAGAGGAGAGACACTAAAATGGTGCAGGGTCTGCACCGGAAGACATATGAAAAAAGACTTAGGGAGCTTAATATGTATAGTCTCGAGGAAAGGAGGGAGAGGGGGGACATGATAGAAACTTTCAAGTACCTCAAGGGAATCAACAAAGTCCAAGAGGGTAGCATCTTTCAAAAAAAGAAGTGTGCAAGAACAAGGGGGCACAATTTGTAGATCGGGGGATGGCTAAGAGGTAATTTTCACAGAGAGGGTTGTGGATGCATGGAACAGCCTTCCGGAAAAGGTTGTGGAGTCAAAAACAGTGGTGGAATTCAAGTATGTGTGGGACAGTCATAAGGCAATTCTAGGAGGTGGGGGTAGGAAGAAGTAGGCTGCTGGTTAACTAGGATCTGCAGCTTATCCATTAGGTAGGGAAATGGGCAGACTGGGTGTGCCAAGCAGTCCTTATCTGCCATCTGAATCTATGTTTCTATGTTTCTATGCTGGTTGTACCAAGCTAATTCACAGCTCATTACTCTTACCTCTAGGATATACAGTATACTACCAGCCTAATAGTTTCTATTGTCCACTCCAGTCCCAGACAATAAATATAGACCATTATTTGTGGTGTTCAGAAATTAGAGAATAATGCATATGAGGGAATATGTTATTTTAGCAGTATAGGAGCAGGACACAGTATAGCCCAGTGGGTTAATGCTCTGAGATGCAGATCTGGAGACCTAGGTTTGAATGCCACAGCTGCCTTGATGTATACTGTGTTATCCTGAGCAAGTCACTTAACTTCCTTGTGCTCCCAGATTGCATCTGGAAACAGGCTTCAGCTTAGTGTACTGCCCCTGTATAAACAATGTTTCCTAGCTGTCTTTACACACTCCAGAGTAACAGTATGTGTCCATAAACTTTAAGAGCTGAGCTCTACAATGTTAATTCAGATTGTGAGTCTGTGACACTGACATTACATGCGGGAGTGTAAAAAATTAATTGCCAATACTGTACCTCCTAAACAGTCAAACTCACTTCATTTTTTATAATTCCTGGTTGCACTGTTTGCAGTTTAGTGCATTTGTTTATTTATTTATTGAAATGTGTCACTAGGAAGGTACACTGAACAACAAGTTGTTTGTCTCCTGGTGTGAACTGGGGGTGGGGGGTACAGTTTGAAGCTGAATTAGATCTACGGTTTACATTAACATACTGAGAAAATGAACATACATGCATTTGTGACATGAATGTACAGTTAAATAAAAATAGATCTTTGCAGAATATGCACACAATTACAATTGATATACCTCTGGAACACAGTCCAGAGATTTAACACAGCCATGTTGCCAGCCCCTTGCATGATTGTGTCACAGTTAAGAGACAGCTGATTTAGCAATTATTGAAATGAAATGAGGTGCAGTGAGGGGACATTTAAGCGGGTCGACAGGGGGACAGAGGAAACCAGCTGGGGGAAAGCAAGGTTATAAGCAGGGAGAGCATTGCAATAACAAGTGAACAAAAGTCAGCTGTGAGGAGAAAGTTAGCCAAGAGCTAGTTCAATTTAGAAGCAGCCCAGACAGAACAAAAAGTGCAAGTCATTTGCTCAAGTGAACAAATTTCTTTGTAAGTGCGGTGGGGTAGACAGGAGTGATAGAAGGGAGGGAGGTGGGGGAAGGGATGGGGTAGGGAAGGACGAGTCATGCCTAGAGTTGGCCCCTTCAGAATGTAGAGAAACCTGTCAGTGGCAGAACAATGCACATATTCATTACTTTGTCCTTTTTCTCACTAAGAGACTGCTGACCGACAGCTTAGGAAAGTTTTTCATTTCCATTATGTCGATTGAGAATGCAGTCTGTCGATATCAGGAAATTAAAGGTTAGGCAGGCAATTCATCAATCACTGTCAGTGCCCCCAAGCAGCCCAAGCTAACTAAGCAAGCCCCCCCGAACCAAAGACCAAGCCCCAATCTCTCCTTCCGACTCCCCCAAAAACTTGTTTTGTCAGGGCAGCCTGCAAGTCAGGGCCCTTGTCACCCCTACAGCCCTCTGGTTTCAATCTGGGTCAACACATTCCTCTTTAGGGAATTTTTTGAACTAAGACTGTGATAGACTGGTCAGGTAGGTTATCAACAATCATCACAAATAAATAATCCCATTCACACTTGACTCACCATCGGACTCACCAGGTGCTGGTGTGACCCAGTGTCCGCCTCACACCCACCTCAAATTTGTCTGGTCTGGTGGTCTAGAGTCCTTTTGTTCAATTGTTTGTCCCACTACTACTCCTTTCTTGAAGGGCAGGCTGAATCTGTGTGATTGGATTTGGCACGGTGGATGATTGCTGTCTTGGCTCGGCCTCTCTCGAGTAGTAGGCAGCAGCAGATGATTGTTGGATGGATTGGGGGGCTGGGGATAACAGTAACATGCAGCACTGATGCCAACTCACTCAAGAAATAACTTGATGTCTTGACAGTCATGACAGAGGTCCAGTCTCCAGACTGCATATACCCTAACCTGCGCTGACCGCTCTACTCCCACTCTGTGGACCAGGACCATCCTCCACCCACCCAGTCCCAGACAGATCCAGCTCTGATGAGTGCTGCTCACTCTCTCTCATCTCTCTTGGCAGAGTAGACTCTGGTGCTGCTGCTATTGGTTGTCAGCCGGTCATTGACAACCATGACTCCTGCTGCAGCATGCACCATGCCTTACACCCCCTGCCCAGCAGCAAGCATTCCATTTGTCATGGGTGTTGGATGCACATGCACAGTATGCAGTGGATTTTAAAATCAGTGCAATGCTGCATGTTGATTAGGCTGCTCTGTCTTGGGGGAGTGGTGAGACAGATTGAGTTCCGAGGGGGGGCACAGACTGACATTGAGTTCCAGAGGGAGGTGATGCCCAGAGCCATTGAGCTAGCCAGACCAATTTTTTTTTTCATTTATTTGATTTCTCAGATGCCCCCTAATGGCTGGAGCCCCTGATAAAAAATAAAGATTACATACCTACCGTAATTCTTGATCTTCTCTTATATCTTCACCATTCATAACTGCTGGATGTAAGCCAGAAGCATGCACCCGCTACAGGAGTCTTTTTTTTTTTTTTTTGAGGGAGGATTCGGCACCGATGGCACCACCCACAAGAATGACGCACTGTGTGGTGTGTGAGGGGTAGCCATTAGGCACCGTAGACTCCTCCTCCATCCCAGTTCTGTAAGCTGGAGAGGCAAAATAAAAAGAATTAGAAGGACAAGAGTGAGACAAGAGAGCCAAGGGATAGATGAAGATAAGGAAACAAACTGAAAAAGGAATAAGCCAAAAAGAGGACAGGAAAGAGGAGAACCCTAGCCTAAGGGGCCGCAGGACCTCACTCCTTGGGTGGCTCTGAGAGAGGAACAAATAAAGGGAAACAAAGAAAGAAGGAAGAAGAAGAAGGATAGTGGAAGGAAGGGAAATGCTGCCACAAATTTTTGGTGAAATTGGCTTGAAGCTTATCAGCTCAGAGCTAAAAAGCAAGGGAGCAAGGATCCCTTCAGACAAAACTGGTTTAGATGGTTCAACCAAACCTTCACTCAGCTTGGATGAGAGAGGCAGATTTCCCTACACACCCCACTATCTTATGACCCATCACTCAAGCTGAGAGCTCACAGATTGCAAGAGGCAAATAATCTGTTCCAGAGAGGAAAGAGCCCCCAACTGGGTGTATGAGAAAGGACCCCACTGGTACACAGCCATATGATAGTACTGGGGGGGGGGCCCTAAGATAGGGTAACCCATTTTAGAAAGTTGAACAAAGACAAAGAGGGAAACTCCTTCTGACTTCTTGGTAAAGGGCAGAGGCCAAATGGTACCAGACCACCAGTTCAAAAGTGGTACTTTTTTTGAATAGGGCTAGAATTGGCATTGACTAGCCCTGGCCTGGCATTCACAAGGCAAGATTCAGGGACACCAGCTAGGTCCAAAGACCAAAGAAGAGGACTGTCTCAGAAACTAGTTCTGTTGGCTGGTGATTGAACTAATCTGTCCTGAGGGTAAAGTCTCCAGAGGGAACAGCTCCCAGGAAAACCAGAAAGAGTTCCCTCAGATGGAAAAGACAAAGCAGCAATCAATCTCCTCCTTCTTCAAATCCCTCACTGCATTTTAAAGAAGACCGGAAGGGAGTCACGTGATGCGTCAAGAGGATTAGACGCAGCTCTTTGGGTCTCCGCCTCGACGAAAACAAATCTACAGTAAAAAATTCCCTTTCAGCTGAATCAACAGTACACACTTACTTAAAAGGACTGAGACTGCAGACGGCGGTTAAATTTCAGTTTTCGCTTTACCGGGGAACAATGGAAAGTCCCGAAATGGAGTCAGACGCAAAGCGGCCTCGCCGGAGTTCTTCGCCGATAATGCCGCAGGATGAGATTTCACCGGGCAAGATATATGAGGATCTCTCCACAATAAAGAACGCTCTTTTTAAATTGGTGGATGAGATGGCAGAATTCAAGCCAGCCCTGACGCAGCTTGCTAGGAGGGTAACAGACGCAGAAGCCAGGGTCTCATCGTTGGAGAAGAAACAGGAGAAATTGGGCCTTGCAGCTATCGAGAATAAGAGGGCTATAACTAAGCTGGAGGATCGATTGGATGATCTTGAGGGAAGGAGCAGGCGAAATAATTTAGTATTATTGGGGCTCCCTGAGGGCGAGGAAGGCACTAATACTGTCCTTTTCCTACAGAAATTTTTAAAGAAGTCAGTAGGACCCTCACCCAATGGTCCGGAATACATGATAGAAAGGGGCCATCATGCCTTAAGAGCCAAGCCCCCTGCATCGCAACCACCTAGGCCTGTAATTTTCAAATTATTGAATTATCTGGATCGGGAGTTCATTTTGAAAGAATCATGGAAGCTAGCTACATTTCAATGGGAAGGCAAGAGACTTTGGCTGGTTCCTGATCTGACATGGAAGGTGCTTCAGGCTCGAGCCAGTTTCAGACTCATTACCTCGAAGCTATGGGCCGCTGGAATTCGCCATCGAATGCTGTATCCTGCCAAGTTAGAGATCACTCTAAAAGAAGGGACTAGGTGCTTTGAATCAGTAGATGAAGCACTGCAAGTTCTTGCAACCTCTCTACCTGATCTATTCAAGAATGGATGAGATTCCAGGACTCTTTAGGCCACAATGTGCTATGTTACCTAAAGGGTATGCAGTGGACTGTAACAAGTTGGGGATCCGCTGTTCAGAATAGAAAGCCAGAATATGCATGACTTACAGGAACTGTTTCATTTTCATTTTGTGGACAATATCTTATAATTCAGTAATCCAGTATTTTAGGGGATAATTACATTGGCAAGGGAGAGTTTACGTATTGTTCTAAGAGGTGAATAAACCAGGTGATATATGCTTTAGGTTAACAAGAAAATATGACCCTTAGGGGACTTAAGATTCAGATTATATTTTAGAGGAGCTAAGTTCAGTCAAGTGGCCTGCTAAGGTAACAAGGGCTACAGGAACTCTGCATTGACCACAGGATAAGGTTTACTACTCTCCCTTATTTGGCAGCTGGCTATAGAGGGTTGATGCTGGTGGGTTGCTTGAACTTCTGCTGGGCCTTAAATAAGCATCTGATCTTTTGCGGGGTTACCCTTGGGTAATTAGGCATTCTGTGGCCAAGTTATTGATCTAGGCAGGTTTAACCCTTGACCCTACTTCCTAGACCCCTTATGGGGCTAACATGGTGCCCTTCGGATCGTGGATACCCTTGGTAACTAGTTTCAGTGTCTTTAATACTAAGTATGTTTCAACTAGCTAATTTGCTCTCCCTTAAGTAACAACTGTTTTTGCTAGTTATGATGTCAATTATCAAAGGAGTCCTTATAAGGGGACTGGGAACTGTAGATATGTATCCAATGGTTCATTTACTTATTATGTTGGAGAGGGGATACCCATCCTCTATGGCGTGCCATGGACCACAGTTTTAGGAGTTGGCTTAGGGCCAGAGGGCCCGCCCTTGTGGAGGTCCAAGAGAAGGCATTTTCTTTGTTGGGGGGAATGGGGGAAGGTGAAACTGATTCTTTATTTTTGTTGTTTGGGGGGAGGCATGGCAGCTATCCACATCTTTTAATGATCAAGCAGGGATATACACCTGGCTAGTCAATTGAATATCATCTCCTGGAATGTTAAAGGGGGAGGGACAACTGGAAAAAGAATATTCTACTCCATCACTTGGCTCAACTTGACCCGTCCATAGTATTCCTTCAAGAAACCCATGTTCTGTCTGACCGTCTTCATTGTTTTAAAAAAAAGTGGGTCAGTCAGGTTTTTGGCACCGGTTTCTCCTCAAGTAGCCGAGGAGTAGCTGTGCTGATAGCAAAAGGGGTTCCCTTTACATCTTCTGAGACTATCTCTGATCCGAAAGGAAGGTTTATTGTAGTTTCAGGTAAATTGGGAGGAGCGAATTTGGTTCTGGGATCAATATATGGCCCTAACATTGATTCTCCATCCTTTTTCATACAACTGGCCACAATCTTAGCTCCCTTTAAAGATACTCCTATTATCCTAGGGGGTGATTGGAATTTAGTTCAGTCCCACAGCTTAGACCGTTCTTGGTACAGATCCTTGCATTTTTCCCCAGCCCAACGGGCTTTGGTGGAGTTCAAAGCATCTTTTGGACTAATTGACCCCTGGATGCTGTTTAATCCAACAACTAAAGATTTTACTTTTTTTTCTTCTGTGCATAAATCTTACTCTAGAATCGATTACTTTTTGGTCAGCCAGCATTACTTGGTGACAATAGGAGAGGTTTTACTCCTACCTCGGGTTATTTCGGACCACTCCTCAATTAAACTTAGATGTTCCCCTCTGTCTGTCCCATCTAGATCTTATTCGTGGTCACTAAACAATAGCCTTTTAAAGGACCCCCCTACACTAGCTTGTTTTCAAACATTTATGGTTAACACCATAGTGGAGAACTGGGGATCCCTCAATGCAGTAGACTTAGTTTGGGCTGCTTTAAAGGCCACTTGGAGGGGGGAACTCCTTAGAATCGCAACAGTGCATAAGGCAAAAAATAGATTTTTACTTAATAATTGCCTAAAAAAAATCTCTACTTTAGAAGCTGTTAATGAGGCCTCCAGAACTATAGATCAAGAACAAGAATTAAGTAGTCTGCGGATCTGGTATGTAAATACTTTAAGTGAGAAGGTAGAGAACTCTGCCTCTAAACTAAGAGCAGCATATATAGGGCGAGGTAGCAAGTCTGGCAATCTTCTGGCCTGGTAGTTAAAACAAAGAGCAGAGGAAAAATGGGTGGCAGCTTTGAAACACCCTGTCACGAATAATTTGATTACCGATCCCGAGGGCATCTTCGATATTTTCTATAATTATTATAAAGCTCTATATTCTAGTCAACCTCTCCCCGTACAGAGTGAACTTAAAATGAAAGAGTTTTTGGACAAAATATCTTTTCCACAGATGCCCGAGGAGTCGATACGATCACTAGTAGCTCCTTTTTCAAAAGAAGAAATTGCAAATGCTATTGATTCATTAAAATTAGATAAAGCCCCTGGCCCGGATGGTTTTACCCCTTTTTTCTTTAAGACCTTTAAGAGTAAGTTGATTCCACTGTTGTATCAACTCTATGCCTATTGGCAGAACAATGGGGTAAATGACAGATCCCTTTTTGAAGCCAGGATAATTCTGCTACCTAAGCCAGATAAGTCTTTGGACCCAGCAAGTAATTATAGACCTATCTCTCTATTGAATATAGATATTAAGATTTATGCTAAAATTTTAGCTAGTAGACTAAAATTAACATGGATTGGGTTGTTGAGTCCGAGGCAAGCTGGTTTTGTTGCAGATCGATCCTCGGCAGACCATTTTAGAAAGCTGTTTTATTTAATTTCTGCATCTGAAAGCCCGGACGAGGAGGCCTCTTTAGTATCGTTGGACACAGAAAAGGCCTTTGACAGGGCGGAGTGGGGATTTATGTTTGCAACATTGGCTAAATTTGGTATCCCAGAGAAATTTATCCACTATATTCGGATTTTGTATGACTGTCCATCTGCAAGGGTCCAGTGCAACAACTTAATTTCGGCCACCCTCCCCCTTATGCGAGGCACTCGCCAGGGCTGTCCTCTTTCACCCTATTTGTTTAATCTGTATTTAGAGCCCCTGATAAGAACCATTCAAATGAACCCCTTAATACAGGGAATTAGTATAGGTAACTTGGAATTTAAGGTATCAGCATTTGCTGATGATTTGCTGTTACATATTAGAAATAGTACTACCTCACTTCCCCACCTGCTTTCAGTAATTTTATGTCTTAGTGAATTTTCCGGCTATAAACTTAATAGAAATAAAACAATGGTTTACTCACTATCCTCCCATCTTTGTAAAACCTGGTGTTCTTCCTTAGGGTTACAGTGGCAGTCAAGTTCTCTACTCTATTTAGATATCCAGATTTCAAAAGACCTTGGGCAATTGGCCAATTTAAATTTAAACCCCTATTTAGAACTATCAGGGAAGACATGGAGAGATGGACAAGATTTCCTCTGACCTTTTCAGGTAGAGTTAATACATTAAAGATGATGGTACTACCTAGGCTTGTTTACCCTCTCTATAATCTGAATATCTACCTCCCCAGGTCATTCTTTGACCCGCTCTACAAGCACTGCTCAGATTTCCTATGGAGGGGCAAACCCCCTCGTAGGGCCTACGCCAAGTTAATTTTTCATCGGAAGGTAGGTGGCCTTCAGGTACCAGATTTTTATGCTTACTACCTAGCCATTCATGCGACCAGATCTGCTTTGTGGCTACGAGAAGGAGATACCCCCTCACCCAGCTTCGCCCTGGACCAGGTGGTTTCCAGGCTTGTGAATTTGGATTTAGAATCTTTCCTATATCTACCTTGGTCTAAGGTTCCTAACCAAGCTAGGAATACCCCCTTGGGTTGGGACATAAAAGCTTTACACCAGCTGTATTCAAAACTACATATTCCTTATATCAATGATTTATCTCAACCCCTTTTGAGAAATCCCAATTTTTTTGTGGGTAATAAACCTATTCCCAGGTTTATACATGACCCTTGTACCAAACCCCACATTTCGGATTTATTTTCTGGTAATATACTTTCCCCCTTGCCTTATTTGGTGGATAAGTTTGAGGTAAAGTCCGTGGACCTTTTGCGACTTTTTCAGATCCAAAGAAGTATTTTTTCTCATATACGTAAGAACAAGGTATCTGGGGAAGCTGGCAATCTAATCCGGACACTGAAGGAAATAGTCCTATCTGGCAAACCAGTCTCCAAAATATACAAGTATATCATATCAAATTTAGATAAAAAAATATCACCAATCTCCCACTATTGGGAAGCTAACCTGGCCATGAGTTGGTCAGACGAGACCTGGGAAAGAATATGGATGAATGTTTACTCATGCATTAAACAGGACAGACTGAGAGAGATTCAGTTTAACCTGTTGCATAATCTATATTTTTCACTGGCCAAACTGTATAGGTTGAAGAGACAGTCGTCTCCGGCCTGTACTGATTGTGGCAATCAGTTAGCTACTACTTTTCACAAAATCTGGGCCTGCCCTAAAATAGTCAAGTTTTGGCAAGCTGTTAAAGGCTGGATACAACCATATTGTGATTTATCACCTCTTTTTAATGCAGAGATTTGCGTTTTGGTGAAGTGTGCCCAAACTATATCTAGTACCCAGAAATACCAAATAGCTCTGGTGGCCTTGGTAACAAAACTACTGATTCTCCGCCATTGGCAAGGCAACTGGACTCCTTCCTTCAAAGAATGGTGGGATGAATTCCTGAATGGACTAAATGCTGAGAGGTCAGTTTCAAATTTCCATAACGCTTCAGCCAGATTCTCTAAATGCTGGGGCAGCTTTCTCCAATCCTTGAAAGAGAAATACGGTTATTAGTTTGTCTGATTACTATTCTTCCTATTTACCAAATTTAACTTTGTTGCCAAGGTTTCCATGGAACCTTTTACTCTTCTTTATCCTACAAGTCTATTTCCATAGCTGAGTGTCCCTTCTCCCGAGCACACGCATACTCATCTACTAGCCAAAGATTCATCTTTCAGTTGTGATGATTCTACTTCTTCTCAGGTTTTCTTACACCGAAGATGTGGATGGCTGCCGGGGGAGTTGGGGATGGAGGGATGGGGAGGGTGGGTTATTCTTTACCCTTTGTTGAGGGTATTGTTTGTACCTGGATATATTATGTCTGTTGTCTAATATAAAATGTTTTGTTTACAAAATAAAGTGATTTGCCAAAAAAAAAGAAGACCGGAAGGTCCCGAGGAACAGGGGCTGTAACCCCCAATGGCCTCGAGGAGGGAGGGTGAGCAGGGTAGGGGAGATGCCCAAGAAATGAGGCCCATGAGGGGAAGGTGGGTTGGATTCAGTAATAAATGGTGAAGATACAAAAGGAGAGCAAGAATTACAGTAGGTACATAATTTTCCTATCTTTCCTTGTCAATCTTCACCATTCATTACTGCTGAGTGAGTACCAAGCCCCCCCCCCCGGAGGGGGCCTGATTTTCAGCCCTGAGAGAACAGATCCCTCAGCCTCCCACTGGTGGAAAGTAGGAGGGGGAGACCCTAACCAATAGACTGAGGCAGTCTAAGATTGCTGAGGATGAGGGGTGTCCCCCATGGTTGGGGGGATGGAGGATGCCCCTGAAGAATCCTCCTTTCCCTGCTGGAAAACAGACAGATCCCCCGGACAGTGGAGGAAGTCACTCTACACTGGGCAATGTGTGACAGTTTGGACAGACAAAGCCATGCCATCCCACCTTATGCAGATTGCTGTCCCTGCCAGTCTGGATGCCATCTCACTGGCATCATAAGACACCCTTGCCTCATACCTTGCAGGCTCCAGACCCTGTGCAGACAGGGCAATGGCTTGTCTAGACTGCTCTGTATCAGACATAGATGCAAGAACCTGTGCCAGCATCGACCACAGATGCCTGTTGCAGGCAGCGTGGTGTGCCTGATGTGAACCTATACACATCAGCATGTGAGCTAAAGAGAAGACTCTTTGTCCCCACTGGTCAAATTCTGCAGAATCTGGATCCAGGGGTCGATCATGTGTCAGGCGGCTAAGCCCAGAAGGAATGCCTAGGGATGTCAAGTCTGAGGGCATTTGAGGTAGAGAACCTAGAGACTCGTGGGGGACACAATAACATCTCCTGCAGTCTGCCGGGGCTGGAGAAGGGGCAGCTGGAGACTGCCAGGTGCAGATAGACACTTCCTGGAAAGGGATTGGCCAGGAAGGCACCACAAGGTGGTGAACACTGAATTCACTAAGGAATGCATGTATCTGCCACTCGGTATTGTCCCTGTGAACAAAGGAATTATAGAGCTCCGAGACCAACCTCAAAAGAAACTGCTGATATTCCGTGAAATCAGCTTCGGAGGACAGGTGGATAGGAAGTTCCTGTTCCTCAGAAGAGGAAGATGAGGAGGAAGTGGAGCTCGAATGATTGGAAGACTCCTGCGGTGGGGTGGAGAACAGGTGGAAGACCTGTTCATCCATCGCCCTAACATATGAGGGAGAGGCCGACACAGTAACTCTGAATGTCTTCCAGATAAAGGGTCCCGTAGGACCCACATGGCCTGGAAGAGAGGGGGTGGCTGCAGAGGGATGGGCAAAGAGCACCTGACTGTATGTGCCCAGCCTCTGCCAGGGATCTGAGATCCAGGGTGCAATGCCACCATGACTGGGGACCCTGAGACCATACCAGGTTGTGAAGAAGAAACCTGAGAAAGCAAACCCTGGAAGAGCCCAGAAGGGGAATCTCCCCCGTGACATGACCGAGGTTGCATGTGTCCAGAAGGGCAGTCCTCCATGTTGCCACTAAAAGGTGTCCTCAAGACTTCAAAGGAGAGATGGGGTTCAGCACTGCAACTCCTCCCCATACCCCGTAGGGCAGTAGGGATGTGCTGCCGCTCCTCACCCTGAACTCTCAACCACTCTGACTCAGAGGCAGCCCTCTTCCTCAAAACCAGCATAGGAGCCCTCCGCTCTGTGGACCCCCAGAGGGAGGTCACAGAAGCAGAGTCCTCTGCCCCTTCCTGAGGGGCCCTAGCAGCACCAGAAATGGCAGCTGTCTGGGCCTCCTCAGAAGAGGGCATCCCCTCTCAAATCCCGGAGCTATCACCCCCAAGGGATCCCAGGCTATCCTGAGCCATGGGACCCCCAGAGCAAACCTGCTCTGGGGACACAGGAAGAGGAACACTGGGCTGCCTGACACCCTGGCCTACAGAGAGTTCCAAATCCAAAGAATCGGGCTGCGACTCTTGGTCCACCTCTGACACATCACCTCTGAAGAGGGGTTGAACAGGGTAACCCCCAGAGAGGCAACTCCAAAGACATCCCTGGCAATGGCACTGGGAGAGGCACCAACGTAAGCCACAGTGTCACCAACAGTGCTGCCCAAGTCCCCTGCTCTGCGGTCAGCACCAGAACCCAACGCAGTGCCACCAACAGCGCCATCCGAGCCTCTTGCACAGTGGATGGCAATGGAACACAGAAAGGCACTGTTTGGCAGTATCGAGGGTCAGCCAGTGCTGGGTCCCACAACTGGGGGCCACAACATTGGGGTAGCCTTCACTTCCATGGAGGTGGCTGCTGTGACTGCACTAATGATGAGATCTCGGGAGGAACTGCACCGCTCCTCTGGTGCCAAAGAAGAAACCTCCTCCTCAGCAAGGCTAGAAGTGGAGGAGGTTTCCTCCTTGCTGGGCTGTATAGACCCAGGAGGGGACCCAGAGGAAGGATCAAGAGATCTGGCCTGGGAAGCCCGAGGGCAACCTCATCCTCCAAAAGTTGGTGGAGCCTTGCCAATCTTGAATGCAGATTTCCAGTATACGGTGGTCCATGGAAAAACAGGCGTCACAGTGATCCATATCATGGTTGAGTCCCTGGCACCAAAGGCAACCATCATGTCAATCCTAGATGGAGAACTGCTGGCCACAAAGGCACCGATGCATAGGGGCATGGCCTGCCTTAGATTTACTCTTAGCCCCCGAATTGGACATGATGTGAAAATAGTCAAAAAACAGCAAAGATCCCAACATTGTCAAAATGAAAAATAAATGAATGGTTTTACCATCTTCAATGGCATCAGGATGGGAACCGGGATGTAGGAGTCATCGAAAACGGTGTTGACAATGATGAGGCCTAATGGCGTTCTAGATAAACTTTCTGATTTGCACAGCAGGTGTGGCCCTGATGGTGGGAGAAACAGAACTGGGATGGAGGAGGAGTCTGTGGTGCCCAATGGCGGCCCCTCGCACACCACATGTGCATCACTCTCATGGGTAGTGATGTCGGCGTCGACTCCCCCCCCCCCAAAAAAAAAGACACCCATAGTGGGTGAGCTCTTCCGGCTTATACCCAGCAGTAATGAATGGTAAAGATTGACAAGGGAGGATCTGCACTGCTATAATGGCACACCCCAGGAGTGTCTTACTGCTCTTCTAAAATAATATTTAAATAAATGGCTTAAAATGAATGAAAATAAGAAGGAAGTATTTTAAAAAGATAAACATTGTACCTCTTATTGAAATATGCTTCCATTTTAACTCTGAATACAAAAAATAGTCCCTAGTCTGGTAACTGTGGGATTAGCTAAAAACTTAAAAACTTAATGAAAACTGATTGTAGCGCACATTTTTTTAAGAAAAAATGTAATATTGCATTTTAGATCAATACAAGTGCTGTTTCTTAATGGAAATGTGTTCAAAATCTTTAAATCTGCCAGGTTGCCTTTTTTAGTGGTGGCGGTGGTGGTGGGGTGTGTGTGATAGATTTCATCTGAAAATACCTATGTTTGATTCAAATGTATGTGCTTTTATAAACTTCAGGAATATGCAATCCCCCCTCTGCAGTGGCCGCCCCTTGTTTAACTAGGAGGGCTTCTCCTCTCACTATGTCTAGGGGCAAAAGAGAGGGGTGGGGTTTTCATTTTGTGAAGGAAGTTTAAGGACAACTACCAACCAAAGCCACCATATACAAAGTGGGCTAGTCTGTTATACAAAACAGACAACCAAGTGTGGCAACTGCCTGGCACACACCTGGTAGGGACCACTTGCCATGACCAACAACCAAGGTCCCTGGGAGAAAACATTTGCTCAGGGCTATGCTAGGTTTGCAGTTCTGGATAGGAGTACCCAAATAACTCCAGACACAAGGAGGCAATAACATTGCTGTCCAAACCAGGTTGGGATTCTAGAGTGTGGCTTACATAGAAACAGAATTTGACGCCAGATAAGGACCGCTTGGCCCACCCAGTCTGCCCATTTCCCTACCTACTGGATAAGCTGCAGATCCTAGTTAACCAGCAGCCTACTTCTACCTACCACCACCCCCCAGAATTGCCTTATGACTATTCCATGCATGCTTGAATTTCACCACTGATTTTGACTCCACAACCTCCTCCGGAAGGCTGTTCCATGCATCCACAACCCTCTCTGTGAAAAAATACTTCCTTAAATTACCTCTGAGTCCGCCCCCCCCATCTTCAAATTGTGCTCTCTTGTTCTTGCACACCTCTTTTTTTGAAAGATGCTACCCTCTTGGACTTTGTTGATTCCCTTGAGGTACTTGAAAGTTTCTATCATGTCCCCCCTCTCCCTCCTTTCCTCTAGGCTATACATATTAAGTCTCTCTTCATATGTCTTCTGGTGCAGACCCTGCACCATTTTAGTTGCCCTCCACTGGACAGCTTCCATCCTGTCTATGTCTTTGAGGAGATTGGGTCTCCAGAACTGCACACAGTACTCCAGATTGGGTCTCACCAGCTGTCTGTACAGATGGATAATAACTTCCTGTTTTCTACTGGTGATGCCTCTCCCTATGCATCCCAGTATCCCCCCAGCCCTCCTTGCTGCCCTCTCACATTGCTTGCCCACCTTTAGGTCATCTGATATGACTACCCCCAGGTCCCTTTCTTTTTGTTGTTGTTAGTATCTCACCCCCCATTGTGTACTCTTCCCCTGGGCTTTTGTTTTCCAGGTGCATTACCTTGCACTTCTTAGCACTGAAGCTAAGCTCCCATACATTTGACCATTCCTCTAACCTTGCCAAGTCCCTTCTCATCCTTTCCACCCCACTCTGTGCATCAACTCTGTTGCAGATCTTAGTGTCATCTGCAAAGAGACATACTTTTCCTTCCAGTCCTTCTGCAATGTTACTTACAAAGACATTGAAGAGGACCGGTCCTAATACTGAACCCTGCGGTACCCCACTAGTAACCCTCCTTTCCTCTGAGTGGACTCCATTTACTATTACTCTCTGTGTCCTATTCTCCAGCCAATTCTTTACCCAGGCTGTCATCTTGGGACCCACTCCCAGGCTGGCTAACTTGTATATTAATCTTTTGTGTGGGACTGTGTCAAATGCCTTGCAAAAGTCTAGGTAGGCCATGTCCACAGCCCCTCCCTGATCTACTACTTTGGTCACCCACTCAAAGAAATCTATCAGATTCATCTGGCGTGACCTTCCCGCTGTGAATCCATGCTGCCTAGGGTCCTGTGCCCCTCTGGCCTCTAGATACTCGACAATTCTTTCCTTTAGAAGTGATTCCATCATTTTCCCTATCACTGAGGTTAACCTAACGGGTCTATAGTTTCCTGCTTCTGCCTTGCTCCCACTTTTGTGAAGGGGAATCACATCTGCCATCCTCCAGTCCTTGGGTACCACCCCATCCTCCCATGATTTGTTAAAAAGGGTAGTCAGTGGTGTCACTAGTTCTACCCTTAGTTCTTTTAGAATTCTGGGATGAATCCCATCAGACCCATTGCTTTGTCCACCTTTCAGTTTTAAGAGTTCTTTCAGAACCCTTTCTTCTGTAAATGGGCTGGTATCAACTTCTGTATCCAGAGTGTTACTATTGTTTGTTTTATGTACCTCTCCTCTTCCTTTGTAAATACTGAGCAAAAATATTTGTTTAGTATCTCTGCCTTTCACAGTCTCCTCTGCCCACCCTCCTCCCTTTATTAAGCCTCACTATCCCTCCCTTGGTCTTCCTTTGCTCCCTGATGTACCTATAAAGGTTTTATCCCCTTCTTAACTGAGTTGGCTATCTTTCCTCAGTTTGGGCCTTTGCTGTTCTGACTGCCTTCCCAGCCTCCTTTTGCTTTAACTGATAAAGTTCTCTGTCCTGCTCCTTCTGCAATTCCTTGTACTTCCTGAATGCTTTCTTTTTCTCTTGAACCTTCACTGCCACTTCCTTTGAGAACCATAGTGGTTTCTTACATCGTCTTGTTTTGTTTATTTGCTTCACACAAAGGCTCGTTACCTCTGTGATGGCAGTTTTTATTATTCCCCATTGTTCTTCCACCCCTCCTTCCTGCCCAATTGCTAGTGCATTCCTTAGGCACTTACCCATTTTGGCAAAGCCAGCCCTCCTAAAATCCAGTACTTTTGTCTTTGTATGGCTTGACTCAAATGCTGTGTTTATCGTGAACCATACTGTTCGATGGTCGCTAGTTCCCAGATGGCTACCCACTTCTACATCTGTGATCCTCTCTCCATCTCCATTTGAGAGTATCAAGTCTAATATTGCTCCCTCTCAAGTGGGCTCCAGTACTAGTTGTCTAAGGCATGCCCTCTGTAGGGCATCTAGAATAACTGCACTCTTCGAAGTGGCAGCTGCAACTGCACTCCAGTTAACATCTGGCATATTCAGATCACCCATCAGCAATATCTCCCCTTTTTCTGCTATTCTAAGCATACTTTCTATCATTTTCTTGTCCATTTCCTCCCCCTGAGAAGGGAATCTGTATACAACCCCTTTGAGGATTGTGGTGCCATTGCCTCTCTCCAGATTTACCCATAGTGCTTCTTCTCCTCCCTGTTTACCCTTTTGTTCTGTTGCTTTTATTCCTTCCCTTATGTAAAGAACTCCTCCTCCTCCTCTTTTACCCTCCCTGTCCCTCCTGTAGATAGTGTATCCTGGTATGTTTACATCCCAGTCTTGGTTTTGTATATACCTTGTTTCTGTGACTGCCACGATATCCAGATGTTCCTCCTCCATCAAGGCCATTAATTCAGGAAGCTTGTTACCTAGACTACGGGCACTGGTACTCATTGCTCTCCATTTTTTGATGGCTTTACCTTCTGTTGCAGCATCCCCCACTGACCGTTCTACCTTGGTCTTTTTCTTATTTAGTACCCTGTTTTGTAGGGAGAGGCTGGGATTTTTCTGCTGCTTGTCAGTGCCTCCCCCTTTGACTAGTTTAAAAGCTTGCCAATGAAGCATTTAAACCGATTGCTCAAAGACTTGTTCCCTTCTGGACAGATGCAGACCATCCTGCTAGTATAGGCTGGTGTCCCTCCAGGTGGGAACCCCAGTCCCCAATGAAGCCAAACCCTGTGCTCTGCACCATTTTTCAACCATTCATTAAACTGCATGGTGCCAATTACCCTCGCCTCCCCCATGCCTTTGACAGGCAGCACCTCTGAGAAGGATACTGTGTGCGCTACTTGTCTTAGGCCCTTATCCAACTCTGCAGTGTCCTCCAGCACTGCTCTAACCTCATGATGAGCCAAGTTATTTGTCCCTAGGTGGACAATTACGTCCAGCTCAGAATCCCTTGCTGCTGTTGTGGTGATCCTGAGGATGCTTTTATTCACGTATTCATTTATTCATTTATTCACGTAACAGAGTAGGAACAATCACTAATCGAAGATGGACCCCCATAGTTCTACACATACTTGTAATGCAGATTACTGAGGTACTGACATTCCTGAATTCTCATTTAGCATAGAATGAAGAAAACACACCAACTTGTGAACACACTGGTTCCTATTTGAATTAGCACATACGGCCAGGCACTGTTAAATTTCCCATGTTGCATAGGATGAATGTGGTACACACGACCACCAAGGAGCACATACAAGCTCAGAACTTCCAGAACCCACTATACTGGGGTAAGCTGAACAAAAACAGCCCACATCCAGGGGTAAACACTCTTCTCAGGCATTGGACAATTGCACTGAAGAAAAAGTAAAAGGTGCCCTTCAGAACCCGTGGAGGTAAACTGGTTACTCCAGATGGTGGGGGGGGAGTCTACCACCTTTTGCTTCCAAACTTATACTCGGACATTCATCTGGCTAATAACACCACACAAGCTGTAGAAACTGTAAAATGTGTATCACACTTAACATACTACACACACACACACACACACACATATACACACACCTCAGAGGTGTCAGAATTAAAATTTCTGTACATGGACTGCCACTTTCTGGACTCCACTGTAGGTAGATACTTTTAAAAAAAAGTATCAGGTGACAGGGTCCCTATTTTAGAGAAATTCACCTCACAGGCATTACAGGTACTCCTGGGTATACACAGAAAAATCACACAATTTCTCACAGAGCAGTTGTACAGGGCAGCTTTCCAAAAGTCCAAATGGATCAGAGGGTTGCCCCTGCATCCCGGAGTTCAACCCCATCCTTTCTGGGATGGAACACAGGGAAACCCACTGGCACAGGTCTCCGCCACTTTCACAGACTGGAACAGTTGTCGTCTACTAGAGTGAGAATTTAAAACACAAACTCGTAGTTCTCTGACAGAGCTGAAGAAGGAACTGCCTAGACAGTAGCCTTCTCCACTGAGAGCTGAAGAAGGAGCTGCCTAGACAGTAGCCTCCTCCACTGAACTCCAACTACAGACTCTGTGAACATTCTAAAGCTATCTCTCACAGCTGCTAGCAAATTGTGGCATATGCCGCTGTGACAGTTCTAAATGGCATCATCCCTCCAGAACTCAGCAGAGACTAAGAACAGAGAGAGACAGAGTGAAGCCCATTTAACTGGCATTTCACTAGCTGCCTTCCCTGCCTACCACTAATTCTAACTGGGATTCTAGTAACCCCTGCAAATAAGGGGGTTACAAATGTATTTCAGCAGTTTGGATCAGCCTCTGCCTATGTACAGTAACTAATCGTGTTTTTCCCACCTTTTCTCTTTGTTTATAAAGTAGTATTGCCTACTTTCTTCATCCTGTTTGTTTTCCTTTGGCTTTCTCCACATTAAAGATATGGAATGATTACCATGGAATACAGGGTTTCAAAATTCTGCTCTGTTCCACTGTCAGAATGTCCCTCTCCTAACATACTGTACATGTGTAACCCCCTTGTAAATGGGGGTTCCCAGAAAGTCTTCCTTGGGTGTGCTTAAATGCCCACTGCCAGGATGGTGTCCTGTGTCATTAAGAGTTAAATGAGGTTAGCATGTGAGTGCACTGTTAGCCTCCATAGCTGTCTCTTTAAGGGCTGCTTATCTCATAGAAATAATCAATCTGGGTAGGGGTCGAGTAGTTTAAGGCTCGAGTTCCACCCAGACTGAAGGTTTATCACTGCCTTCTGCATCACTATTTGCACAGAGGAAGCTCTGATAAGAGATGTAACTGTTTGCTGATTATCCGCATTGAAAAAAATGATACTGCAGTTTGTCTAACCTGCCTTTTTTTGCAGCGTGGACATTTCTGTGATGTACCACCTTCTTGGTTCTGGACTGCCAATCTGCATCAATCAGTACCTTGAGGACTCTAAAATGGAGCCTTCCCCCAAGGGTCTTGTGGGAGTAAATTTCTGTAGGAATTGTAGTTTTCACCTTTTGGCACCTAGCTGGACCTGGAGGGGGAGCTCAAGCTGTGACAGACAGATGCATCAACTAACAGGACCTTCTGGATCACAGGGGGAAAGCCGCAAGCTGCCAGCAGTAGTCGGTCAGTATGGAGTTGGAGTTAAGAGAGTGAACAGCTCGAGAGAGTCGGGCAGCTGCTCCCGCGTAGTAGCTCAGGAAATTGTTGGGGAGGATGTGTCTGGCCTATCTATCACCATCTTCAGCAGTGAAGTTTGGCTTTAGACAAATTGGACTTTATCCAAGGAAAGCATTGTTTGTGACCAGAATCCCAAACTGCGACAAAGGGAATTTAACCTGTTTGGACTGAAGATTTGCTGCAGTGCGATCTACCTTTCAGGACTAAGACTACAACGGGTGCAGGTTTGCACAGAGACACTGCCATAAGCAATTGGACTGTCATCCGAAGTGTATTAATTGCTTACCCTTACCATAAGTGTGCTGAGAGCAGAGAGTGGGTCGAGAGTTGGTTCCCCACTGTGCTGATCGTCATGCTCGCTGGAGGATGCATCCAGCAACTTTACCGGACTGCATCTGAATTGTTCTCCCAGCCTGGGCCAGGCCATCCTAGCCCTAACACCTGCTCACGCTGCAGAGAAAGATCTGATGAGAGACCTGCCCTGGAGATTTGGCTCCCTGATCAACACCACCAAACAGAATCAAGTGCCACGTCGCACCATGTGGGCCCTGCTTCTCTTGGCCATCCAGCTCTTCATCTCAAGGTCTCCATTTCATCCATCCTACATCCAAACTTGGGTAGCATGAGTAAAACCAGGCTAGCTCCCTGCAACCTAGCTAGCAATCACAGTGTGTCATCTGATTTAATTGTTGTTAAATGTTTTAAGACTGAGCCATCCGGCTCCGGACTACAAATTGTGGGTTACAGTGCATGCATGTTTCTTTCCATCACAGTTCCCCAACTACCTGCAATGCCAGCCTACCCCAGGCAATGCGTCATGCTAGCCTGCAACAATTACTGAGTACCCAGAGTGTGTGTGACTGTATTAGGAGGACTCTTAGGTGCATGCCTTATAACCTGACTAAATCAGTATCTGAATCAATCACCAGACTGCAACCCCTTCCTTGTTCACAACCCCCTATAAATAAATCAGATCTAAATCTTTTTGCAGGTAACCTGGTTGTATTGTGCTTCTGGTTCTAAGGGCACTGTGTTACTGCTGTTTATTGTTAGAGGTCTGATTTTACAGGGGGTTTCCAGAGCCATACAGCAGATCTTGCTCTGGTGGTAAGTGGTCACAAGGTGGGATTTACTGTGTATTGCAAAAGTGTGCTGGTGTGGGGTGACTGCAGGCTTAGCCAGACCACTAGGGGCAAAGAGGGGGTATCAGTGTCCTGGAGAGCTGTACCCAAGGCAGTCATGTTGCCATTAACCCTGTCCTCCAGGTGGAGGCACCATTTCCATGAACTCAAGCCCCTTAACCTGCAGTCTACTGTGGAGGCAGGGGTAGTAACCCTTGGAGTAGTGCCACCTAGGGGTTACACATGCACACAACAAAGGCCTTTTCTAGAGCCAAAGACTCGATGATCTTACTGTCAGAGAAAGTAGAAGAGATTTTCCTGGTAAGAAGTCAAAGACAGAAGGAGGATTTTTCATTGTCAGCAAAGAAACCGTTATAATAAAAACTATGAAGAACTCTTTATGTTTCTAATTTGTTTACGTGTGTAAGTAGTGTGTGATGAACAGGAAAACATCATTTAAATATTTTTTATTTTTTTTATTTAAGATAGTTTTATTTTTAGGGCCCAGTTGAAGGTTTTTACACTGTAAAGGTAGCAGCCATGTTTGTGATGGAAGATCAATTCTGATTGTAGTGGGACTGATGGAAGATAGTTCTGGTTGTAGGAGGGCTGATTTCCTCATTGTGTGATGTGGTTTAGGACCAGGATGACTATGCATTATGCTCTAATATTGAACAGTCACCTGACTGATTTTAACCAATTAAAGTTCTTTGATTTTTAGGCCCATTTTGTAAGAATTTCTAATGCATTGCCAAGTATAAACAAGTGGTAGCAAGTGCTAATACAGATACAAAATGATATTGTTGATAGTAGTGAAAAGGAAAGACAACATCTAGCACAGATGAAGGATTGTCACAGTTCCTGGCTGATACAAACGGCTGTGTGTGTGTGGGGGGGGGGGCTGGTAATACAGATTGTATGATATCCAGATTTGCACAGACATTTATACTAACAGGATATAAAAAAATGATTAAAGCAACAATGATCCAATAGCAGAAGAACAGTTGTATGTGTTCTGAAATTCTTGTTTGAGCCCCGCCACTGCCACTTGTATAATGTTTTATAACATACACATAAGCACATACTATACCTGCTAATACTTCACCTGCTCCAGTGGATAAACAAAGGGCTTTATTATTCAGAGATATAAGCCCCTTACCTTTCACCAGCAATAAATACATACTGAATCTGCCTGTGACATGCCTGGCTCATTGGATAAACACATGGCTTCATTCTCTAGTGCTGTCTGACCCTTACCTTTCACCAAAATGAAATTTGTCACAGCAAGAAGAACATCTACCCAGTACCTATCCCTGTGGAGGAATGGGAGTATGCAGTCCCCAGAGCTGTCAGTCCCTCACATCTCATAATTACTGAAAACCACATCACACTCAGGAAAAGCCTGCTCTGTCTCTACCCACACTGTGCCTATCTCTGTGGATAAACGGAGCGTTTCAGGTTCCAGTGATATCAGTCTCTCACCTTTCACCAACACTACATACATTATACGGCAGGGAAGTTTACACTGTTTCTGCCCGCTTTGTATCTGTTCGGATATCACGGGGCTTCAGACTCCAGAATTGTCAATCTCTCACCTTTCACCAACACTAAATATTTCACAGTATGGAACAATTTTGCACTCTGCATGTATCAGTGGATAAACAGGGGTCTCCAGAGATGTCAGTTGTTCACTTATCAACATTATTACATTAATGGTGAATACCTACCCTGTACCTGTTCCTGTAGATGAACAGGAGTCTGCAGTCTCCAGAGCTGTCAGTCCCTCACATCTCACCATTACTAAACAAGCATTTGTCAATGCCGAATGTTGATTGCGTTAGTCTGTTGAGCTCGCTCAGTGGCCCTATGTCACTGGCTCAGTCTGTTTGTCCTGGTGCTGCAGGCTGCTCTTTTGTACTGGGCTGTTGCCTGCGTTGGCATCTTGTTCTTCTGAGGAAGAAATCCACAGCTGTCCGGACGGAGTTCCATTGAGGTGGCTCACTCCCCCTCTCTCACTCACTCATTCTGTTTTTCCTGGCCCTGCAGGCTGCCCTTTGTTACTGGGCTCCTGCCTGTGTTGATAGTTTTTTCTACCCACAAAGAAATCCACAGCTGTCCCGACAGTGCTCCGTTGAGCTCACTGACTCCCTTTCTCTCACAAGCTCATTCTGTTCTTCCAGCGCTGCAGGCTGCCCTTTTCTACTTGGCTCCTGCCTGCATTGCTGCCTTCTTATGCCCACAAAGAAATTTGCAGCAGTTACAATACAGCTTTGTTGAGCTCACTCACTCGCTCATTCAGTTATTCCTGCCACTGTAGGCTGCCCTCTTGTACTGGGCCCCTACATGCATTGCTGCCTTTTTCTGCCCACAAACAAGTCTACAGCAGTCCCAACAGAGCCCCGTTGAGCTCACTGACTCCTGCTCCCTCACCTGCTCGTCCTTTGTCTCCTGGTGCTGCAGGTTGCCCTTTTATACTGGGCTCCTGCCTGCATTGGTGGCTTTTGCTGACCAGAAAGAAATCTGAAGCAGTCCGAACACAGCTCCACATAGCTCACTCACTCTCCCTCTGTCACTCTCGCATTCTGTTTCTGCTGGCGCTGCAAGCTGGCTTTTGTACTGGGCTCCTGCCTACATTGCCGCATTTTCTGCCCACAAAGAAATCTGCAGCAGTCACACTAGAGCTCTGTTGCCCTCGCTTACTACCGCTCTGTCACTCACTCATTCTGTTTCTCTTGGCACCGCAGACTGCGCATTTGAATGGGGCTCCTGGCTGCATTGGCACCGTTGTCTGTCCACAAAGAAATTCGTAGCTGTCCCAACAGAGCTCCGTTGAGATTGCTCAGCCTCTCTCTCTCATCATTCATTCTGTTTGTCCTGGCGCTGCAAGCTGCCCTTTTGTACCGGGCTCTTGCCTGCATTGGTGCCTTTTTCTGCACACAAAGAAATCCCAGCAGTCCTAATAGAGCTCCGTTGTGCTAACTAAGTCCCCTTGTCTCACTCGCTCATACTGTTTCTCCCACCGCTGCAGGCTGGCATTTTGTACTGGTCCCCTGCCTGTATTGACGCCTTTTTCTCCCCACAAAGAAATCAGCAGCAGTCCTGACAGTGATTCGGTGAGTTCACTCACTCCCCCTCCCTCACTCGCGCTCTAGTTCTGTTTCTCCCAGTGCTGCAGACTGCCCTTTTGTACTGGGCCCTTTGTCTGAAAACAAACAAATCCGCAGCAGTCCCGACAGAGCTCAGTTGAGCTCGGTCACTCCCCCCTCTCACTCGGTCGATCTTAATCTGTCCCAAACACTGATTTCCCAGAGTGACCGTGCTATTCTCCGGCAGGAGTGCAAAAACATATTTTAGCCAGGATGTGAAAAATGACAGCTGTAGTGTTCATAAGGAGTTGTGAAAAAATGGCACTGTTGAAAATGTGGCGTGACAGTATTACAAATATGTGAATTTACAAGGGTGCGTAGAAACAGTTCAACGCACATTTGTAACATAGTCATGTTATGGAGTTTCGCAACCAAATGTTCAACATAGGGATTTTAGGACCTCTGCTCATGAACAGTGCCACTGTCATTTTCTTAATCTGTCCCAAACACTGACTTCCCACAGTGACCACATTATTCTGTGCCGGAACTGTGAAAACACATTTCGGTCAGGATGTGAAAAATGACAGCTGAACTGCTTATAAGGAGGTGTGAAAAAATGGCACTGTTGAAAATCTGATGTGACAATATTACAAATCTGCAAAATTACAAGGGTGTGTGGAAAGTGCGCAACGCACACTTGTAGCACAGTCAACTGATAGGCTGTCATCACCAAATTTTCAACATAGGCATTTTAGGACCTCTGCTCATGAACAGTATCACTGTCATTTTCTTAATCTGTCCCGAACAGTGATTTCCTCAGCGACCGCTCTATTCTGCGCCGGAAGTGCAAAAACACATTTCGGCCAGGATGGGAAAAAGGACAGCTGTACTGTTTATAAGTAGGTCTGGGAAAATGGCAATGTTGAAAATCTGGAATGAAAATATTATAAATTCGTGAAGTTATGAGTGTGTGTGTGCCAACTGAGCAACACATGCTCGTAATACAGTCATTTTATGGAGTATCGTTACCAAATTTTCAACATAGGCATTTAGGACCTCTACTCATGAACAGTGTCACTGTCATTTTCTTAATCTGTCCTGAACACTGATTTCCCACAGTGACCATGCTATTCTGCACCAGAAGAGCAAAAACACATTTTGGCCAGGATATGAAGAATGACAGCTATACTGCTCACAAGGAGGTGTGACAAAATGTCAGTGTTGAAAATCTGGCATGAAAATATTGTAAATTCGTGAAGTTACAAGCGTATGTAGCAACTGCGCAACGCATGCTCGTAAAACAATAATTTTTTGAATTTTTTCCACCAAATTTGCAACATAGGCTTTTTAAGAGCCCACCTCATGAACACTGGCACTGTCATAGCATTAATCCACCCCAAAGGGTGATTCCACACAGTGACCGCGAAAGCACCTTTCGGGGCACATTAACGCCATGAGAATTCAAAAATTTGTGAGGAGGGTCCCAAAAACCCCATGTTGAAAATTTGGTGAAATAATTCCCCAAAATGCCCGAGATATGCACTAAAATTGAAAAAACCCTATTTATTACATTATACAACTTACTGGCATTTCCTCAGTTCGCGGTCGGCTTTGAAGAGTGCAGACGTGTTCCCGGTCCACCGAAGATCGTAAACGCCAACTCGGAGGTAAGTATGGGGTGTGTGGGAGGCAGGGTGTGCAGTGGGTGGGTGGGGTTGTGGGTGGGGGGCAGGGTGAGCATCGAGGACAGTTTCCTTTTTTTCAGGAGAAAAAAAAAAAACAAAGACGTCGCGGGACCATTTTTTCCTTCACAGGGGTAACTGGCACATTGGGGTGGGCTCCCAGCTTGCCAGCAGAGGCTTTAGTTTAGGGGCCAGCAGTAGCCGATGGGGGATTGGGCACCCCCGTCACAGGAACAAAACATGAAGGTTCATTATGCCGATGGGAACTGGGCACCCTGTTGGCAGGAACAAAACGGGGGGGGTTCATTACGCTGACAGGAATTGGGCACCTTGTGGGCAGGAACAAAACAGGGGGGTTCATTATGCCAATGGGGATTTGGCACCATGTCAGCAGGAACAAAACCGGAGGGAGGGGTTACAGAATGCCAACAGAGAGGGCTCCTCGTTGGCAACAACAGAAACACGGGGGGTACTACAGCTGATGGGATTAGGCCCGCCATTGGCGTAAACACCGTGGAGGTTATATTGTTTAGGAACACACAGCGCGCCGCCGCCATGTTCACAAACACCGGGGTTTCATTATCTCGCCTGCAATGACGGGTCACTCCTCATTGCAGTGGATGGCTGACGCTGCAATAACAAGGTGGCCCCTGATTGCAGTGGTTACTTTTTTAGAAGGCTGAACTAGTGTCAGCAACAGCATGCCATGGCATTGGGGGATGGGGGACAAGCCTTTGCAGGCTGTGGGGGCATTGGGCACAACAGTGCCATGACTCCACAACCTGCTTGTGAAGAAAGCTGACGCAACATGTTTCTTGCGCATGCATGCAAGCAAACATAAAAAACACATCACAGTTAGGAAAAGACTGCACTATCTCTACCCACAGTGTACCTGTTTCTGTGGAATGCAGAAGATGACGTGCAGAGCTGTAGTTGTACTGTCTTCTAATTTGACACTGTAGTCTGCTGAATGAGAGACACTGAGAGCTTCAAATATTCAATAATGGAAATTCAGTATACCTGTATGCTTCTTTTTAGTCATAAAAACAAGCTGAATCTAGTAATCATGTCATCACACAAGTCCTGGTATGCACAAATTAAGATGAAATACACATACTATTATTGTAAACCTCATTCCTCACAGGGAAACACTGACTAACAGAGAAGAAATAGTGCGGTAAACAGGCTGCTTCATTTCAGGGATTGCTATAAAAGTCCAATTTTAAAAAGTCCATTAGCAATATGCTGATGTCCCTTTTTCCTATGTGATAGTAAAACACCTGCAGAGCTCTGCCCTACAGCTATAAAAACAATGCAAAACCAGTTCATTGGTGGAAGAGTTTAATGTGACTTATAGTGGAGCTGGGGAGTTTGATTCTTTTTTTTTTTTGTACCCACCATGCCCCCACCCCAATGTCCCACTCTTTTGGAGTCTGTATCATCCCATTTTTCTACACCACAGACTCTACCCTTGTTGTGCATCCATGCTCACCATTCCCCAGACATCTGGTGGTCAGCTTTTTCCTGCAGAGGGCCTCCCCTGGGAATCATCATGGGATGTCTCCTGAGAGCACTTTACATCCCTCTCCACGTGGCAGGCTTATGCTCACCAGGGGCCATGCCACAGCCCAGTGGAGGAATTGTCATTCATGCCAGGAGGGGTGAACACAGACTGCACACACTGCAGTGGTTCTGGCATTGGGAGGGGCAGAGAGGCCATCATCCGAGACACCAGAGCAGTGTTTTCCTGTTTTTGTTTTCTGGCCTCTTCGTTATTGGCTGTGAACTCACAGCTGGCCTGGGGAGAGTGCCTGTTGGTGCGTGGTTACCCATGCGATCATCGGCACTACCACAAGCCACCACCAGGAACCACGAAAGAGCAATGTGACAGCATCCCTTCCCAGAGGGGAAAGTGTCCGTGAAATCTTCTTGAGCCCTCCCTGCTGCCCTCTGCTCCAGACATCCTGGGCTCAGTGCATGCACCTGGATTACCAGCATGTCAGAGCAAATCACAATTGATCAGTACCATGGAGCCTACTGGGAGTTTGATTCTGATTTCTTTTTTTTTTTTGTAGGAAAATCAAAAATAGACTGCACACCATGCTGATGTTAGCACACAAACACATTATCTATCGCACCTTCTTACAGCACTCCAAGTCTCCACACATGGGTAATCTCTGGCTCTCCTCTCAGGCAGATGCACAATAAAATTTCCAAAATCGAAATCTGATTCTTCTCTCCTGCTCCTGTCTCCTCCCCTGTAGTTCCCAGACTCCTCAGTTATTTTGTGCATCTCACGCAGGCTGGTTGCAGATTGCTGGCTCTGTGCCAAGACAACTTAAGGTAAGAACTTTTTAAAACACTTTAGATATTAGCTCCCCTCCAAAGTTGAATATTACTTCAAAGACTACTGTTGTAATTACCTTCATAATTAGATAGCAAGTCAACGGGCGTCAGGGACAGTCAAGGACAGATGGGTCAAGGAAATCATCGCACACGGGTAAGCCATAGAATTCAGCGCCTTACCAAGGTGAGAGAGATACATAGAGTAGCATGTTACAAGGGTCAAGATGACCTCAAAACAGATTAGATCAATTCTACACCAGCTGCTCAACAGCAAAGCCATAAAACCAGTTCCAAGCCTAGAGCAATACTCAGGCACCTACTCTGTGCTCTTTCTGGTACCAAGGAAGACAGGAGATCTATGGCCAATACTGGATCTCAAGTTTGTGAACAAATTTGTGAGGTATCAGAAGTTCAAAATGGAAACCCTATGGTCCACCATTGTGGCAGTCTGCAAGGGAGACCTACTAACCTCGTTAGACCTGAAGGACGCCTATATCCACATACCAATCAGACCATCCCACCAGAAATATATCAGGTTCAGCATTCTGGGGTACCGCTTCCAGTACCAGGGCCTACCGTTCAGCCTAGAATCAGCACCCCGAGTATTCACCAAGGTCATGGCGCCATTAGCAGCAATGCTCCGCACAGAGGGAGTCCATGTAATCCCTTACATAGACGACTGGCTCATTCGGGCAAGATCTCAGGAGGAGTCCCAAGTGGCAACCTGCAGAGCTCAACATTTGCTCACCCAACATGGGTGGATCCTCAACAAAGCCAAAGTCATCTGTCACCGACCACAATAATAGAAGACTTAGGAGCAGTGTTCAGCACAACCACTGGGAAAGTCAAACTATTGGAAACCCGTATCAACATGTTAGTGACACACTCTCGGCAAGTACTACACTGGAAAATGATGATGCTGTAGCACCTAATGTAATTGTTGGGGCACATGGCTGCATACATAGATCTACATGACTGGGCCAGATCACACATGAGACAGCTACGTCTACTTTTCGACAACTGAAACTACAACCAATGGGTGACCATACCTATGAAGGTGAAAAGGTCCCTGAGATGGTGGGCAGACTTACACAATCTAAATCAGGGAGCGAGATTGGAAAAAGGTGCAATAAGAACCCTAGAAACAGATGCAAACCTGCTAGGCTGGGGTGTTGTGCTGGACAGGTGATCAGTCCGAGGAAAGTGGACAGAACCAGAAACAAAACTACCAATCAACATTCTGGAGACCAGGGCAATTTGATTAGCTGTCCAACATTTAAAACCACAAGTAGCAAGGCACCACGTAAAGGTGCGCACAGACAGCAGGGTTGTAATGTCATATATAAACAAGCAGGGGGGAACAAAAAGCAGAGCCATGGCTCAGGAAACATAAACCCTAATGCTGTTGACAGAAAGGCACCTTCTCAGCCTCAAAGCAGTACATCTGGCAGGCGTACAAAATACCAGGACAGACTGGTTGAGCAGGCAATCCTTACAACAGGGAGAGTGGCAACTCAACCCAGTCATTTTCAACAAACTACAAAGGAGATGGAACCCCTTTCAAGTGGACCTCATGGCATCAGCAGCAAACACTCAACTACCAGTGTATATCTCCAGATACAAGGACAAGAATGCAGCAGGAGTGGAGGTACTCTCTACCCCTTGGGATTTCCAGAAAGCGTATGCATTTCCTCCAATACCCATGATACCAGCAATTCTACAGAAAATCAGGAACATGGGTACCAGGGTACTACTAATTGTACCAGACTGGCCCAGACAGACATGGCATGCACTCATCAGAAAGATGTTGCTGGACACTCCCATGACACTCATCCCATACCAGATGCTACTCAGACAAGGGGCGATCTGACACAAGGACCCACGACCACTAAGCCTGACAGCTTGGCCACTCAGAGGGTCAGACTGCTGAACCTGGGGGTGCTGGATAAGGTAGCAGACACTCTACTACAGGTCAGAAGGGAGTCCACTAACAAGACTTATAACAGACACTGGGGAGCATTTGTTTGTTGGTGTGATTCCAGACAACTTAAAGCTTTAAGTTGTAGTGTTTTACATGTTCTAGATTTCCTGCAAGATGGTTTGGACAAAGGGTTGACAGTGGCATCCCTACGGGTGCAAGCAGCCACAATAGGAGCAATAAGGGGTCAAACAGATGGATACCTGCCCAGGGCTCACCCTTTGGTACAGTTCTTCCTAAAAGCAGTTGCCAGTATCACCCACTCCCCAAGGCCAATTACTACCCCCTGGCAGCTTAACCTGGTGTTAGATGCCCTGACTGGGGATATCTTTGAACCTCTAGACTCACTTCTCTTTCCACTCTTAACCATGAAAACAGTTTTTCTGTTACCCATATTGTCAGCTAAGAGAACCAGAGAGATACAGGCTCTCTCATGTAGAGAGCCGTTTCTCACATTCTTTCCCAATAGAGTAGTCCTACGACCTATACCATCTTCCATACCGAAGGTGGCAATGGCTTTCCACACTGGCCAGGAAATTCCAGTACCAACCATTCGCCCAGTATAGGGTTACCCAAACAGGGACACCCTCACCTACCTGAACCCAGCTAGAGCCCTTCACACCTACCTAGACAAGACAGGCTCATTCAGACAGTTGGATAGACCTATTTGTCCTTCATCAAGGACATAAGCAAGGCCTAGTGGCTTCCAGGGTCAAGGTCGCTAGATGGTTACGAGATATCATTGCCCAAGCTTACAAGGCAGGAGGTATTGAACCACAGCCCATCATCAAGCCCACTCCACTAGTGCAGTACCCACATCCTGGGCAGAAAGAAATTTAGCTTCCGTAAGGAAGATCTGCCAGGCAGCCACTTGGTCATCCCCTCACACGTTCACCAGGTTCTACTGGTTGGATACCGGATTGACAGGTAATTCAGAGTTTGGTAGAAAAGTGATTCAGACAGCATTGAGTCAGATTCCTCCTCCCACCCACATCAAGTCCAATACTGCTGTATAATCACCCACGTGTGGAGACTTGGAGTGCTGTAAGAAGGTGCGATAGATAATAGTAGTTTACTCATCTGGTAAAGGTGATTATAGGAGCACCTTCTTACAGTACTCTGTAGCCCACCCACTGAGGAGGAATGCATGAATGATGATTATTAAGACTGTGACACAAGGTTGTACAGTAGACATGGATACATAGTCAGTAATGATGCAACTTTTGTATGCAGCTTTTCACAAAAAGAGTAAACAATAGCTTTTTTCGCATAACATTAAACTGTGTGGCGTGTCTTTCCTTCAGGGTGGCCTCCACTACGGAGACCACCGGGTTCCCTTACTGCCAGTTTTCATATATCATTTTCAGAAGTTCCATAAGCTCTGGAAGATCTCACACTGATGAGTCTGGGAACTACAGTGGAGAAGACAGGAGCAGGAAAGAAGGATTGGATTTCGATTTTGGAATTTTTATTGTGCATCAGCCTGAGAGGAGAGCCGGAGATTACCCATGTGTGGAGACTTGGAGTGCTGTAAGAAAGCGCTCCTATAATCACCTTTACCAGGTGAGTAAACTACCATTTTGCTTACATTTTTTGATGAACACCCACTGCAACTTTCCTGGACTTGGGAACAGCCCATCAGAAACTAGCCACTTATGATGCAGACGGAGGAAAGAGACTACTGTATCTTGAGTAGCCGCAGTGTTTTGAGGTGTTCCTAATGTTCAGGAAGTACGCAAGAAGCATAAAACAAAGATTTGAAACAAAACAAGTTTGGGTATAATTATGCCATTAGCCAGCATTTCAGTCCTGCTTAGAAAAGGAAGCAGACACACAACAAAAAGTATTATCAATGAATGTTAGAGAAGGTAAGCTACATAAATGCAAGTTTTTAACTTTAAATAATATGATGCAAAAATGGTTGACACTGTTCCTTTAAAGTTTATTTTGAGAAATGCTAAAGGGATTTGAGTGTGCAGAAGACTGATCACACACTCAGATTTGGGTACGCAGTAGCAAGCTGAAAAAATATTGTTACTGTAAGTGCTTGGTAAGTGGAGGAAATGGTGAAGATTTTAGCAATAGAAATAAACATTACAGTGTTGTACTAGAACATGTTAAATAAAGTTATCTAATTTAAAAAAAAAAGACAGAAATAAACAATTTACAAGATAACCCTTTGCCTGGTGGCTGTGACAAAAAACAAATCATAATTTTCTATTCCAGTCTTTGCAGCAAAGAGTCGTTGTCACTAGCAGGTGGACTCGGTTCATTCTAAACAGGAAGAATGGGGTGCATGTTGAATAAAGTCTCATCAAAATGAATTACATGGAGAAGCTGACATGCATTGTGATGTTGCAAAAGAAAGCTTTTGACAATGAATAGACTATGTGGGGTTGTATTTATTTCAGGAATGGGCACTATGCTGCTATGACCCTCTGTGTAAAATAATTTCCCCTGGACACCAATGTGGAGTCATGGCTGGGGCAAGGGGGAGTTAATGGTGACAAGACCAACTAATTGCTTAGAGATATATCGCAGCAATGGCAATCTTCTGGTAGGCTGAGGCTATGCACCTCTGAAACTGCAGAATTGGCAGTCAGGCATCTTTCAGGATTCTGTAGTGTGTGAATTTGTCCCACTTCCCACCCTCAAAGACAGGCCAAGGAGTAAACATGCATCCGGATACTGGTGCAGAGGGAGCAGAACAGATGAACCGAGTTGGAGGGTCACAAGGGCTGTAGAAAGCTGCCCGTCCTCCCCACAGACCGCAAACAGCAGGACTCGCCCTCTCCCGGACTCCCAGGTATGCTGCTGCAGGAGCAGCATCAGACTGTAGCAGTTGCAGGCGCGTTGTTTTGTTTGATTTTGGCACCAATACTACTAATGGACAAATTGCCTTTAATGTAAAAAACTGCCTTTGTAACTGGGAAAGTCGGTGCAGCACTGTTGATTGTTTTTTGTGCCTGTTTCTGTGAAGATTGCTTATCAGATTGCTTATCCTACTAGTAGAAAAAGTATCTAAAAGCCATTTTAAGTTAGTTAATCGCGATTGTTACAGAAAGCTATTCTTTGTTCTCACCTGCCCCGCCTCCTACTGCTGTACTATATTAAAGTCTCACCACTCTCCTTTAACAGACGAACCGAGTTGGAGGGTCACGAGGGCCAGAGGAAGCTGCCCGCCCTTCCCATAGACTGCAAACAGCAGGACTCACCCCCCTCCCGGACTCCCAGGTATGCAGCTGCAGGTGCAGCATCAGACCGTAGCCGTTGCAGGTGCGTTGTTTTGACCTCACCACCCCCACCACCACCCTTGGTCGGCTCTGTATTGTATAGGTGGTGTCACGTGAGGCTGCAGAACCAATCAGCCCACTTTTCCACCTGTTGGTTATACCCGCTGAACACTAGGGGGATCCTGCTTGCCAAAAACCATCCCCCTTCATTTATCTCATACAGCAATATGTCTCTTTTAGGTCTCAGTATATTCACATTGCTCCTCACTATCCTATCCCCCCAAAAAAAAATCCCTGCCAAAAATCTCTCTAACACCTCTGTATATGCACATATGGTAGCATCTCATCCCCCCACTGTTCCTAACCCTCCCATCTACCTTCCACTCACCACCAGCGCACCACACACACTGGATCACCCTACCGCCTCCCACACCCCTCCGGTGCCCATACCCCCCCAGTCCACAGTGGTAGGTGGTATCCCTATGTCCTAGCCCTACCCATCTTTAACTCCCTACCCATCCCCTGCACTGCCCTCCCAGATCCTCGCATCTGCCCAAGCACCCCTACCACTACCGCCGTAGTCCTTTTCTCCGACTCATCATCTTACTCCTCCTGCTCTCTGGGAATGTCCACCCTAACCCCAGACCAGGACCTGCTACATCGCCCCCCACAGGTCATGGACTCCGCATTGCCTCCATGAATATCTGCAGTCTCCTAAGGAAGACTGCTGCACTCCAATGTTGGGTCTCTCAACCCAAGCCCGACATTCTTGCTGTAGTGGAGACCTGGCTGTCCCAATCAACTCCAGACTCGGCTGTCTCCCTCCCTCCCTGGCTTCACCTCTTTAGAGAAGATCGTGTGGGTAAGCATGGTGGCGGATGCACAGTCTACCTAAGTAACTCCCTCATGGGTCATGTTCTACCCGCCCCCAAGCTCGACCACAGAGCCCAAGCCATCACCCTAAAAATTACCCCTGACCCAGGCCATGGTCTTCTTTACCTCACAACCTCCTATGTACCCCCACGTGAACAAAGTCAAGCTATCCAATCCCACGCCGACTATCTCACTACCCTGCTACACAAGGCTGAACAGCTCGTCCTAGGAGACCTCAACATCAACTGGCTTGGCTCCACTTCAGCACAAATTAAGGACAACTTCACAGCACTTGACCTATCTCAATTAGTGACTCGACCCACCAGATTTAACCAATCAAGTGGGACCAGCTCCCTATTATGCATCATGCTCTCAAAATGCCCACACAAAGTAAAGGATGTTAATATCCTAGCCAATTCCCTCAGTGACCACTCATCTATTCTTTGCTTCTGGTCCTCTCCCACGATCAAACCTGTGTACAAAGCTACCCTCTGTTGATGCTTCCGTCCCGGAGGACTAAACAAGCTAAAGCAGCACCTTGCCCAGCTCGACTGGTCCCTGATCTCCCTCGCAACGGATATAGATACTGCTCTAGCTTTCCTCACCAGTGCCTTCTGCAAGGCCTGTGACATCTTTGCCCCTGTCACCAACACCCATTCTAAGAGACACACTGCTGCCTGAATTTCCCCCTCCTTGATCCAACAACTGAAGCAGCGTGACAACCTATGGCACACTGCTGTCGAGGCCGGCAGGTTAGCAGACAGGCAAGCCTATAATACAACTCGCAACCAGTGTACCTGGGCCATAAGACAAGCCAAAGCCAACTACTATCAAACCACCATGACCTCCTCCTGGGGCTCTGTCCGAGCCTTCTGGGATAACATAAAGGAGTTAGACAGGAAGACCCACTCCCCTCCTCCCTCACAGGTGGTTATTAATGGCACAATTAATTCAGACCCATCCCGTGTTGCTGACTGCCTTAACACAACTTTTTCTGATCTAAGTGCAATCCTTCCGGACCACTTCTTTGACCCCATCCCGGTAACCAACCACCCAGCTATTTCTCATCCCCCTTTTCTCTTCAGGGCTATCCCCCCCCCATGATGCTAAACCACTCCTCCTAAAACTCTCTCCTCCCACAACCCGAGCTGTGAACCCCTCAACTCCAGGATGCTCTGCCTAACAATGGATGTCATGCTAGCCCCCCTCATGGACCTTCTTAACCGTTCCCTGTGCCTCGGCCAATTCCCAAATGCATGGAAGCAGGCTGAAATCACCCCTATTCATAAAAATGGAGAACGCACAGTACCAAGCAACTACAGATCTATCTCCACCGCCCCATCCAAGGATCTGGAGAAAATAGTATCCACGCAACTCGTGGATTATCTATCCAGCTACAACATTCTGTGCTCAGAACACCATGGCTTCCACCCTGGTCACAGCACCACCACAGCTCTGCTGGAGTTTTCCCACCATATACACTTGGCACTAGACACCAGGGAGATGGCTGGGGCAATGTTCATTGACCTATCCAAGGTCTTCGACACTGTGAGTCACCCGTTCATGCTTGACACCCTCTGTAAGCTGGGACTCTCATCCGGCCCTTTGGCCTGATTCTCCAGCTACCTCTGTGATAGATCCTAGCATGTCAAGTTAAATGGTAACCTATCTACTGCACTGCCTGTACACTCCGGAGTCCCACAAGGCTCCATTCTGGGCCCTATATTGTTCAGTCTCTTCTTAAACACCCTTCCCAGCTCTTGCACAGGCAAACTGCTACTATATGCCGACGATGCAGTCATAGTCGCCTCACACCCTGACCCACTCACTCTCCAGAGCTTCCTGCAACTCTCCTTCAGCCAAGCTGAAAAATGGTTCCTCAACCATTGCCTGGTTCTGAACCTCAAGAAAACAAAGTCTATGATCTTTACACACCGACAAAGTAACTCCAAAAATGCTTTCCTTTGCATCTTTCCCAGCACCCTCCACCCCCTTGAGCAGGTATCAACATACAAATACCTGGGCATCACCTTCGACTCGGCTTTCTCCTTCCATGCCCATGTCAGTGCTTTGTCCTCTGCCATGAATACTCAGATTAGACTCCTCTACCGTCACAAAGACTGCCTCCCCAAGTTCACCCTACAGCTGGCTATCACTTCCTCCATCCTGTCATTGGTTGACTATGGACTCCCCACCTATGCAGCCGCTGACCCCACTGCCTTCACCAAAGTCCAGACCTCTATCAACAAAGCCTGCAGGCTTCTGACCAGTGCCCCAAGCAGAACTCACACATGCCAGCTCTACTCCACCTCTAACATACTCAAGTCTTGAAGAACTTCTGCAATATCACACCTGCATACTGGCTAAAAAGGCTCTACTTGGGCTATGTCCCCCAGGAGTCACCACACCACTTCTACGGGCCTCCCACTCGGTCGCCACCCATAATACTACCAAAGCCACCTTTCAGGTGTCTAGATCCAGGACCTTACTCGCCCAAAGGCCCTTTCACCACAGAGCACCGTCCTGGTATAACTCCCTCCCCACGCACATCACAAACACCTCCACAATTGGCCCCTTCAAAACCACCCCACGCAAACACCTCACTAGCACTCGGAGCTGTATATGCCTATCATAGGGCTTTCTGTGAGTGCCTTTCAAAACCAACCTATCCCTATAGTATTAGGTATACAACAGTTTTCTCGATTAACCTGTTTTCAGTCTGTATACCACACACTGTATCCTGTGTGACCCACTGGGACCCCCAATGACATATTTTTGCATGGTCTTCTGCAACTTGCCTATGTTTACTTGCTCTTTGAAATTCCTGCTATGTATGCTGCATGTATCTCACCTGTACTGTTCCCCACTGTCTTGCTTCACATATATATTGTCTCCCCTCCCTGCGACGAGGTGCTTTTATAAATGAGTCTTTGACTCAAAGGTTTATAAATCCGATATATGAATTAAATAAATAAGTAAATAAATAAACACTGATCCATGACAACTGCAGAGTCCCCCATATAAGCACACAGGTGCCTCCATGCTATGCATATAGGGCTTCATGGATTGGGCTCTTAGACTATCTTTATACAACTGTTACAACTGTTTTGAGCTGCCTACCCAAATGTGGAATTTTCTTGCAAACTGCTGAGACTGATACTACTAATCTCTGTGTTTATTCCTGCCTGCAGAGTCGGTGCCAAAAAAATATTAAATAAACAAGCACCTTCTAGTTTGGGCAATTTATTTAAATGAAAGAACAACAAGCAAGATTATATGTCACAGAGCAGCCTCTCATAACTCAGTCTGCACTGCCCTACCAGCTTTTATTGACCCTTTAGGAGCCTGAATGGTCACCTTGGTATGCTGCCACTACCCAGCTTACCTCTCACTTGTGGTATCTTGAGGTTCATGTCCCACCACTAGCCACTGCTCACAGAGCACAGTGGCCTTTCCCAAGGGCAAATGAGCCACCTCTATTGTCACATCTGGGAACAGTGTTGCACAAGCACTGTGCTAGACTTAGGTGTGCTTTGGACAGTACACACGCACACACACACACACACATATATATATATATATATAGATAGATATAGATATACATTTTTTCCCCTGTGACCTGGGTGAACAAGGAAGTTAGGTGACTTGCCCAGGGTCACACAGTATGCAGGTGGGGGTTGTGGGATTCAAACCTAGGTCTCCAGGTTTACAGCTCAGAGCCTTAAACCACTGCACTATACTACCTCCAGTTTAATAGCCATCCTCCCCATAGATAGACCATACGTGCCAATTACACCACATTATCTATACCCTTAAAAATATGGTCGCAGAGAGTGTGAAGTATATAAAATAATATTTAATACTCCACAAACTGTACATAAGGTACATGATTATACATACTAAAGCTATGAAGAATGCAGCAACACTACAGAAATAACAAAAAAAGAAATAACGGTTGTGCACAGACAGACTAAAATTCATATGTTTACAAACTGGACTCAAAGTTGAAAGTTTAAGATCGCCCACAACTGGGATTTCTTGAATAATAGCAGATAAATGCATATATGTCCCTTTGACAGTTACCAAAATATGACACACCTTACAAGAAGATACAGCCACATAAATATCCCTGTTAGAGCAGCACCTCCACTCGCATCATCCAACATACCTCTCTTACATGTCAAGATGGACATGCCTTTGCTCTCCAGTCCTACTCCCGCCCCTATAACCAATATGACACAGTTTTCATTTTGGATGTGACTTAAAACTGCTTTCTGTTACTCAGAATGGCTCACAGCCCTGCAGGAGCATCTGACTTGCCGTAGCTGTTGTTTATACATGAACACATGGGGTCTGATTCTCAAAAGTCTGTGCAAGCTGCATCAGTGGTGGCTTGTGCCAATTTCTGGTGCATGAAGGACCCTGTGCCTGATTCTCAATTGGGTAGGGTCCTGTCAGCAAAATTCCATGGCTTGCGGCAAGCATAATGATCTGCCAGACAAAGAGTGCACCTGGATAGGTTGCCAAAAGCCGTGAGTGGCCATGCAGCAATGTCCCTGAGCAATTCCTGGTATTCTTTTTTTTTTTTTTTTGCCATTAAATTTTATTAGATTTTCTGTTACAGAGGCATACACCAATAACTTTGAATACTAACAAACAATGGTAGATACACACACATATTTGTACATAAAATAAGATAAGATCTGCAGCAAAACCCCATAACCCTTTCCCCCATCCCCGTCCCCCTACCATCCCCCTAACCCTCCCAGCACAAGTCCATTCATATAACATGCCATCTTGCAGTAGCCATTTTGTACCTTATTATGAGGAATAAATAGCCTGAAAGGGGCCCCAGATCCTTTCATACTTAGGCAGCATATTCTAAAGGATAGCTATCATTCTCTCAACCCTCAAACTGGCTAATAGTTCTTCCAACCATTCAGTATAGCTGAGCACGATAGAATCCTTCCAGTGTCTAAGGACAATTTTCTTAAGCGTAGCAGCAATTAAGACTATGTGATACCTCCTATTTTTGACAGGAATATGAGAGACATCACCCAGCAAACATATTTCAGGAGTAAAGAGGTCCCCTAGTCCCAGTAATGGGTTCAATCTTTTTTTTAATTTCTGCCCACAACGGTGTTACTTTAGGACAACTCCAGAAAATATGCATTAAATCCCCAACCCCGGCTTGGCACCTGTAACATTCAGAGTTATGAGCAATTTTCAGCCTGGCCAGCTTTTGTGGAGAATAGTAAATATTGTGAAGAATTTTGAACTGCATCAACCTTAAACGGTCCTGCAAAAGAAATTTATGACAGTTTGCCCATAACACTTTCCAGTTGAGCTCAGAATCATGAAAAACTGAGGACCAATATGAGTTTTGAACCGGATTTAAGGAATACACCCATTCAAATAACACGCCATATGTTTTGTGAGACTGCATGGGGCACGCCCGTCACCAGGCCTAACCTGTCATAGAAACTCAATCTAGGGCTCCTAATTACCCCGTTGCCTAACTTTGCAACTATGAGATGCCTAATCTGATATACCTTAAAGATAGCCGTAACGGGCATCTCAAACTTATTCAAAATCTCACCAGAGGTGAGTAACTCCCCATCAGACGAGTAAAAGTCTTTCAGACAACATGCACCTGGTAGAGATAGCCAAGCTGGGCTAAGGACTTTGCTACCTATTACAAACGTGGATTACCCCAGATTGGTTGGACCCAATCACTCAGGTGATCATACTCAGAAAGCAACAGAGTTGGGCATGGGCCCTCACAGAGATCCCAACTGGGGAACCACGCAACTGGGGGGGTAACATTTTTAGGGTAATATGAAGGAGGGCCTCAGGTCTCAAATCGTATTTACAGATCAGGGCCAGTTCAATCTGCAACCAAAGAGGTATATAAGAGTGGTTTGCCGACCCTTCTGCACCTTTCAACCACCTCAGATACTTACTGGTGCGAGCTGCCCAAAAATACAGGGCAAAGTGCGGGAGCTTTAACCCTCCCAGCACTTTGGGAGCTGCTAACTTTTGATAGGCCATACAGGACTTCTTATAACCCCAAACAAAATTAGCAATCATGTTATGTAGCTTCCCAAACCAAGTAAGTGGTATCCAAACATTCAACATGCTAATAGGGTAAAACAATCTTGGGAAGACGTTCATTTTAACTAAATTAACCCTCCCCCATAAAGAAAGTGGTAGCCTCACCCATCTTTCTAAATCTGACTCAATAGTGTGTTTCAAAGACTCTAAGTTTACTTGAAATATTTTAGTCCTGCTCCTTGATAAACACAAGCCAAGATATTTTATATAATCTGACTTCCAGGACAGACCCAGCTCTACGATATCCTGCTTAAGAACATTTTTGTTAAGGGGAAATACAACTGACTTATCTAAATTTAACCTGTAATTGGCCAAGCTACCAAATATCCAAATAACATCCAGCAGGGTGGGGATGGACACCTTCGGGTTAGAAACATAAATCAAAAGATCATCAGCATATGCCGTTATTTTCATGGTGTAGTCCAGAATTTTGATACCGGCAATTTCCTGCTTATGTACAATTGTCCTAATAAGGGGTTCTAAGTATAGGTTAAAAAGGAGAGGGGACAGAGGATCCTTGTCTGGTACCAACGATAGCTTAAAGGGGTCCGATGTAGCACCATTACAACTAACCCTCGCTGTAGGGTTCAAATAAAGAGAGCCTATCCATTTTAGAAAAAGATCAGGAAACCCAAATTTCCCCATTGTGGTTAGAAGAAAGCCCCAGTGGACCCTATCAAAAGCCTTTTCGGCATCTAAAGACAACAGGGCCATAGCGGTACTACTATCTTCAGACACCGAGAAGGCATGAGCCAAGGTTCTCAGATGATCAGCCGAGGACCTATCTCTCTTAAAACCAACTTGCTCAGATCCAATAAGCCCGGGTAGCACCTGACCTATATGATCGGCTAACAATTTGGCCAAAATCTTAATATCATAATTAAGCAGGGATATGGGTCTGTAACTGGATGGCTGTTCTGGAGGCTTATCCTGTTTGGGGATCAGCACAATAAGCGCTTCAAATAGGGACTGATCCTGTGCCTGATGACATAGAATGTGTTTAAACAGGTCTAGAAGCAAAGGGGACAATAATTTAGAAAAATTTTTGTAAAAGTTAGCCGAAAGCCCATCCGGCCCTGGAGTTTTATCTAATGGGAGGGTCTGAATAACCGATTCAATTTCTCCTTGTATAATATCAGTCACTAATTGCACCCATTGCAATTCAGACAATACAGGGAGATCCAGCCCTTCTAAGAAAGTGAGAATATCCTTCTCAGTAGGGGACTCAACCATCCTGCTATACAGAGATTGAAAGTAGTATCTGAATTCCTACACTATCTCTCCAGGAGATGTTTTAATTTGACCATCTGCCTTTGATTGAATCCCTGGGATTACCCGGGAAGATTCCAGTTGCTTGAGTCTCCTGGCAAGAAGCTTACCCGCCTTTTCACCCTAATCCATATAACTGGCCTTAGTCTTAATTAATGCCAATTCTGCCTGTTCCCCAAGTATCTTTAAATAGAGATTCCGCAACCTGACCAGCTCCAGCTTTTCCTCTTCCGAAGACTGTGGGGTCAAGGTAACTTCTCTGCCTCTTATTCGGTTCAGCAACTTGGATAGAATTTGTCCTCTCTCCTTCTTCCTTTTGGATGCCAAACCTATTAATATTCCTCTTATAAAGGCTTTAAAAGCACCCCAAACATTGTCGGGGCTGATGTTATCTCTTAAATTATTTGCTATAAATTCTTTTATATGTATGGAGATAACCTCTACTATATTGGGGCTACGCAGCATTTGATTATTAATCTTTCACCTACTGCCCCTCTTAGGCAGAGCGGAAAAGGAGATTGACCCCACTACTACTGCATGGTCTGACAGAGGCCCAGGTACAATTTCAGACTCCAGCACACCAGGAAGAAGGGTATGAGAAAGTAACAGGTAATCTATTTGGGATGCTGAACCGTGAACTGGGGAGGTAAACGTGTACTCTCTACCTCTAGGGTGAATGACTCTCCACACATCCACTAACCCCTCCTGGTCCAGTAACTCAGCTAGAGCCCTCTGAGCTGGAGAAAAAAAACACAAGATTTCTCCTGGTTTTATCCATCAGTGGGTCTAAGACCAGGTTCAGATCCCCCCCTAAAATCATGGGAATCTGTGTAAACGGAGTCAGAGTTTCCAGGAGTTTAGCAAAAAAACCCTGGGAATCCGAGTTAGGGCCATAAATGGATCCCAGAAGAACTTCCATATTTTGTAAGCTACCTCTCACTAGCTCATACCTGCCCTCACCATACTGTATAATCTGAAGCGGGATAAAGGGAACAGACCTATGCAGAAGCAGCATAACACCTCTGCTTTGCGTACTACCTTGTGAGGCAAACACTGACCCCATCTGCAGGCACCTCATAGAATTGCATTCCGATTGAAGCAAATGTGTTTCTTGCAGACAAGCGATGTCAGCCCTTAACACCTCCAAGTGTTTTAATATTCTATATCGCTTACTTTTCTGACGTGCTCCCTTTATGTTCCAGGATACAACCTTAAACAACCCACTCGCTGCCATTTACTGGGTTTTCTAATTCAGACCATGGCATGCTCCTACTAAATTGGCATTCCTTAGCACCAGAATTAAGGACTTGTGCACCCTCCACCAGTTCCCCCCCCCGGCAACTCCCATAAACACTATAAATTCTAACTAACGCTAACCCCCCATAACCTCCCCACCCCCCACCCACATTTACACGGCCCTTGATGACAGCTGCATCACTGTATCGCCCTCTCCCCGCCACCTCCCAACCCCTAATATAAATATAAAAAGTACCCAACATTAACTTCTTCTGGCAGGATAAACCCTCTTCTGTAACCTCTATCCACCTCAGAGTCCCCAATTCCCAGTAATAAATGCTTATTAATATTACCCCAAAATAAAAGATGGAATGAATGACTGACCCCAACATCCTTTCCCCAAAGTAAATTCACACCAAATCATGCTTCAAGAGTGTCCCAATACCCATTACCCAAATAACAATGTAAAACACTAAGATCTAGGAGACGCTGTTATTAAGCTGCTAGTACCTACCCTTTATAATCACCATAACATTGAGCAACACTAATAAAGAACTCTAATGAGAGAAAGGAAGAAAAAAAAAGGGGGGAGAACAACCCCATCCCCCCCACCAACCCACCCATCAGTCTACCAGCCAGCATCAATCATGTGCCCCACCTGAGGCCAGATTCCGTACAAGAGTCCACCAAAAGTCATGGAACCAGCCGGTATTATTATCTGTCCTCTGGCATGTTAACCGGCACTCCGGCTTCTCTTTCTCTAATCTTCGATAAATTCATCCCAGACCCACAGTACAAACTCCTTGATGACCATCCATCCTCCAATTGCAGAAGCCTATTCCAAATCTCTGCACCATGGGATACACTGAGCGAGGGAGACAAAAAAATTAAAGGAGACAAGGTAGGGGGCCAGACAAGCCCTGCATACCCCCCCATTCCCCAAAGTTGACCCCCTGTCACCAGGGGAAGTAAGCTCCAGTACCATGTGGGAACACATGCATACATCCTTACATCAAGGTCTATGCCATATGAGGTCCTCATCTATACATGGGGAAGGGAGGGACCCCAGAGAAATTAAATCTATCTCATAGCAGTCTCCCATATAAAATGCCAGCCACCGAATCCTGTAGTTCTCCAATACTGCCAGATTCAGTCCCACACTAATCTTAGATGACCCCTCATCTTATCCCAGGAGTGCAAACTTCCCCATAGGGGTAAAATCCTCATTTACTGCCAAAAAGGGAAGGTAATGCCAGCTGGAGTGACATTAGGGCTTTCTCCAGAACATCGAACTTTCTCCATGATTCCAAAATATAGACCTGCAGCACTGCAGGATACACCATCCTGAATTTAATACCTGCTGACATAATTTTAGATACCAGGGGATGAAAGGCATCTCTCCTCTGACGCACCGAAAGCGGTAGATCTTGGGTAATCCTTATATCACACCCTTCCCATTTCAGGGCTTTAGCTTCTTTAACCTTTTGCATAAAGCTTTGTTTCTCTTGAAAATTCAGAAATCTGGTGATGAAAACATGCGGGGGTGCTTCTTGCTGTGGCATAGGGTGGAGAGCTTGGTGTGCCCTTTCTATCAAGTAGGAATGCCCGAAGGGTGAAGGCACTGCGATCTTCTCCACAAACTTCTGGAAAAATTTAATTGGATCATTGCCCTCTTCCTTTTCAGGCAGGCCAATCACCACCACGTTGTTTCTCCTACTTCTGCCCTCCAAATCCTCCAACTTGGCTTCCATACTGGCTAAGCGTTGCCTCATTTTAACTAACTCAGGGTCAATCTTCTCCGCACGGTTTTCCACAGATTTAACCCGTGCCTCATTATTGGACACCTTTCTACTAAGGTCCTTCAATGTGGCCATTATTGCTTTAATCTCAGTGGCCATTTCCACCATCTTGGCCTTAAAAGGCCTAAATTCCTCAAGAAATGTAGCCAGTGTCAGTGGATCCTCCCCTTCACTGCCCAGGCGATTGTGCTGGGCAAACTGTGCTTGCCAGGGCCGTGGCTTCTTTGGGGCCTTTTCAGGGCTCGCCAGAGGGGTATGCTTTGCCACTGCTTTTGGCATCTCCTCTTCCATCTAAGTACAGGTCCCTTTTCCTGGTACTCGCGGTCAGCAGATAACACCCTTGACTACTTAAAACGAGCACTAATAAACCCAGGAGAAATGTAAATGGACCAGATTCATGCAGAGTGGGCAGAGAACACAGCTAGCAAGATCCCTGCATCACGTGACTCCCCCAATTCCTGGTATTCTAACTGTCCCCCCCAGCCCAGCCCCATCCCCGTTATAAAATAAAATTATTCTTGGTGAGCTAGCAGTCCCCTTCCCAATCCCCAATGTCCCTTATAATTAATTGTAATTCTCTGGTAGTCTAGTGGACCCCCCTCTACAGCCCCAATCCCCGATTATCATAATAAAATGATCCCTGCTGATCTAGTGGACCCCTTCCCAATGCCCCCAGTAAGTAGTTCTGATTCTAATTCTCTGGTTGTCTAGTAGACTCCCTTCCCAGATGTAACTAATAAATATTTATATTTATATTCCCTGGTGATCTAGCACCCCCAAAGCCCTAATCCCCCATTGTGAAATAAAATATCACTGGTGATCTAGTGGACCCCCACCCCCACCCTGGCAGGCAGTATCCCACCAACCTGCTCCACCATCCCCAAACCGAGCCACCGACTGACATAACCCACCACTCACCATCATGGCTAGCCACTGATTGAGCTCTCAATGAGTGCTGTATTGCATATAGTACACACCCATTGATTGACATCTCTGTCAGTCAATGGGCATGTACTGCATACAGTACAGTGCTCATTGGGAGATCAGTCAACAGCTGGCCATTGTGGTGAGCAGTGGGCTGTACCAGTCACAGGCTCAGTTTGGGGATGGGAGAGCTGGGTGATAGGACACTGCCTGCTGGGGGGGTCCACTAGACCACAAACAATGCTTTATTATTTCATAACGAGGGATCAGAGCTTAGGGGAGGTGCTTGATCAACAGAGAATATAAATTTTTGCTTGGGACACTGGGGAGGGGATCCACTAGACCACGTCTGACACAGGCTGTTTTTCAGAATAGCTCTTGGTGCATCTTTTGGTGCAAGGTGTCACTTACATCATTTCTGTTTTATGCAGGCAACTTGTGTCAATCTCAGGGCTTTGGGAATCAGGCAAATTGGCTTTTATAGATGAATGTAGCTCTTTTCTCCAGTCAGATTGAAGGATTGTATTCCTTTAGACCTAGACAGCAAGTATAAATGAAGAAATGTATGAATGAACAAATTAATGAATGAATTAAAAAATAAAGAATGTAATTTCAATTTGCTACATAAAGTAATTCACCCTCTGCTAAAATATTTCACAGAGAAATAAAAAAAAAAAAACACATTGCATTGAAGCCACAATGTCATATAAATGTATTTTGTCATTTATTATGGCTCTGGGCAGAGTCTATAGCCATCTTGTTATCTCTAACTGGAAAATGAAGTATCATAGAACACTTTTTGGACTTCAGTGTATCCTTCCATGCCAACCAAAATAAAATATTCCCTTCTTTCTGTTAGGAATGTTGGAGACATAATTATAAACTGCTTATCAGATACCATTAGGAAACTGAAACAGCTTGTTAAATATTTGCTAAATATTGGTTGGCTATTACACTTGAAATTTGCAAATTTAAATACTTAGCATTCAAACAACTTCTTGATACTAGTATAACTTGGGAATTTATTGTCTTTCAAGAAAGATTCATACCCCATAAATGCCACCCTTCCACAGCAAATCTATGATTTGCACTGTTTTTTTTAACCTCTACAGACATTACTGTAGCTGATGAGTAGTCTCAGACATATGCTAGGTTTTCAGTGAATTGCTAAGACTAAATATATAGTGATCGGAAGCCATTTTCTACTATGCTTTTTGGGAAAAAAATATATTGAGCTACAGCAAATACACACATACACACACACAATTACGCGCACACACACACACACACACACACACACACACACACACATATTCTGTACACACCATCCTTACGGCCAAAACATTCAAAATAATTCTTGCATTCTGTTATGTTATAAAGAAACTGTTTACAGTGCTAGCCACTAACACTGCCAGCTATTGCCCGAAATTTCTGTGATATTTCTGGAGAAATCTCCTGCTTTCTGCAATATCGCAGTAGGGGCAGCAGAGAGAAACTTTTTAGAAATTTTGCCAAATATCTGTTTATAGCTGGCAGTGTCTGTGGCTGCTACTGTATGTCAATGAGTACAGTGAAGTTCAGTTTCGAGTAGATTTCCTTAAAATATTTCTTATCCTGTATTTTTATACAAATTCACACTACACACCATCCTCATGGCCACAAAACTGCCAGGTAGACTGGGATCAAGTCCCAGCTGAGACATTTATTCTTTCTCACCTCTGTGTATGTGTTCCATAAAAAATGCACACCACATTCCTGTGTGATTTGTTACAACTAAATACATTATATGTGTTGCCATTGGGTTGTGCATTTCAGAAAGAGTAATATGCTCAAGGATGGCCCTGGTTCCAGTTGTCTCAGTGACACAGCTGGTTAGTACAATCAGAAAGGTATTCAGGGTAGCCTGAGTTCAAGTCCCAGCTGAGGCACTTATTCTTTTCTCACCTCTGCATGTGTTCCATAAAATATAAACACCACACTCCTGAGTGATTGTTACAATTAAGAAACTATGTGTTTATGTCAGTGACTACAGTGAAGTTCAGTTTAGAGTAGATTTCCTTTAAATAGTTCTTATCCTATATTTTCTATCCTGGATAGTGCAAGGGAGTTGCTACATCTCATTGTCATAAGGATTTACATTTACACATTTCTGCAGCGTATTTACACAGGCTGTCCCAGATTAGATGCAATATCTTGTTTTCAGTGGGGTCATGATTTTCCCATTTTGATAATGTATTTCTTCAGGGTAGCCTAGTCCAGGGCCTCTGTATGCAAAGGAGATGCGCTGTGTATTCCAGAGGAAATGGGAGATGTGCCACACAACTCCAACAATGTGCTGCAGTGTGATATTCAAATGTGTGGGATTCACCATCCACAAGGGAATGGGCCAGTGTGCACACAAACTGTATGCCATGCAAGTCGAGGGTGTGTTCCCATGCATATGCCAAACTCAGTGGGAAATGTGCCCCTCACAGCCCAGAGCAGCATGGCCCATGGTTAGGCCATGGATAGCATGCCTAACCAGGCCAGCCACCTGCAGGTGGGCTGCAGAAGTGCACCCAGGTGCACAGCAGCCTTGCAGCCCTGGTGGACTAGAGGTACACCCTTCCATACCGATTGATCCAACTACATCCCAGAAGAGTTCCATAGTCTAGGGCACCCCGGACCCAATCAAACCAGAGGAAACCATGGTCCATATCCACAGCATAGAGGACTCTCACTCACGGCCTTGGTATGTCACAGACAACCCAGCTCCCCCCATACTTGACCTGTTGCAGAGACTGGCACTGCCCTCTATGCGCTGCCACAGTCAGCCGCTGACTGCACTGGACCCGGGCAGGGGACTTGCACTCCAGAATGACCCAAGTGGCAATACCATTCATTGGGGCACCACACACGCTGCAGACCCACCAGTGTATGCAGCTGTGTGTATGTCCCTGGCAAAGAGTAAGAGGGAGTTGACATACCTCCAATGGATGCCTTGTCGATGCTTCATATTCCTGATGTCATACACTTTCCCCATTCCCCTGTGTAACATACCACCCTCCGGACTGCTGAGGTATCCTGAGTGCCATGGGGTACAGTATCCTGCAATGCCATTTGTAGTGTATGCTCCAGGCTATGGACAGTGCATTTGCAGTTCCCCGATTGTACAAACAAATGGAAGGTCGGCTGTAACATGCCTGTTCTGAGACCTGTGTGAGTGAGTACAGCATCAGCTTTCACCAATACTGAGTAGTGCAACGGCACCGGGACGATGGATCCACATGCGTGTGCCTGAGGTGTATGGCCAATGGACATTATCACCCTCAGACAGCTTGTACCTATGTATGACACATTCTAGCATCCTACTGCTAGTGCTTCACCACCCAAAAATAAGATGTCATTTCTTCTGTGAACTATCCAGGTTAAATATATAGCAATCAGCAGGCATATTCTAGGAAAATACATTGTAAAAGGAAGACTGTATTGAATCTGCCTCTCAGCAGATCTGCATTGTGCAAATTCATTGAAAATAATGGACAAAAGCATCTGCAAAACTTTCCACAGCAATATCGGCTCTCACCAGACCTTGTCTCTTACTGTCATCACTGAGGGCCCTGTGTCACTTATGTGACTCCTAATGCTAAGTATCTGCTTAAAAATTTGCCTTTTTTTCTCAACTTCCAATGTGCCTTTGCAGAGAGATTCACATTTAAGTGATAAAAAGATTATGTTTATAGATTAAACATTTCTTTAGAGATCTGCCTTCAAAATCCTCTAAGGAAATGAGAACATGACAACATTTTCTTAGAAAAATTTGATTAGCATATTTGGTACCCAGGTCAGAAGACAGCTGCTTAGTAATGTGTGGAATTCTTCAAGTTCCTGTGGAATGGAATTTTGTAGAATTTCAGAAAACTTTGACAAAATTCTCAAATTTCATCAGAAAGAGAATAGCGGAATCCTACGCTGAATATTGTGCAATGGGTTTTCTGCTACATTTCACTGAATTCAATTCTGTGGATCTCTGCATTTTCTGTGGAAATAGTTGCAGAATAATTTTCTACAGAAAAAAAGTAGTTCACAGAATATAACTCCACAATTCACAACAGGTGGAGATCTGCAGAATGACCATTGGATTTTTGATGGAAACTCTGCCAGCAGAATAGTCATTTCATGCTAATTCTGCTGGCAGAGAACTATGGGTAAAGTACATCTCACTCTCCTTTCCTCCCCTCAAAAAATAGCAAAAAGCACAACTGTTCTGATTGACAGCAGCTGACTTACTTTTGAAGATGCTGGCCCAGCCAGATCCTATACCACTGAAAAACAAGCATTTGTCAATGCTGAATGCTGTCTTGCTGGCATTGGCATTAGTAGTGAAGAAGTTAAAGAGATGCATAATAGGAATTGCAGTAAAGTATTGAACTGATGCCAACCCCACCCCTACCCTGCAGAGACTGACAAGCATTGGGTGTACCTTTGGGTCATCGGCCATAATGCTCACGTCATAGAGCTAGAATTGTCATCTCACAAATCTTCCTTCCAAACCATATATGGCATATTCCTTCCAGACAGACACCCCATCTTATGGCACCCAGTAATACCTTCACCATCCTAATATTACATTATGTTGAGTGTCTGCCATGCCCCCCCCCCCACTGGGATATGTATATACTGTACATACTGTATATATTAGCTTAACTTTCCTGTAACCGTTTTTTATCATGTGAATTTACTGTACATCACTGTGTTTATAAACGTAATTTTCCCCTGTATGTATAACTGTCTTATATAAGTGTATGATGTATCTGTTGTGTATCAACTATTGAACCTTGACCTTATCAGGTCCATCTTGTAAATGAGCCTTGCTCAATGATGTTCGCCTGAATAAATAAAGATTTGATGATGATGATGATTTCATCTCACCCTTCCCTGCAGACAATGACAAGTGTCGCAGTTTGCCTTGGGGTGTTCGGGCCCTATGCTCTCCCCATTCCATAAGGAAATATGCTGAGATGGGTGCACTATAGGAGAATGGTGTAAATTTTGGGGCCAAAGAGTCCAAGGCACACCTTGATGCCTGTCAGTGGCTGCAGGCCGAGGGTGGAATGGCGTGAGCATTACAGCCAAAAATTCCAAGTCACAACCCTGATGCCTGTCAGTCTCTACAGGGTGGGGCATTACAGTAGGAAGCCCTAACACCCCAGGCATTTGTTGGTTATTTTCACCCCAAATTTTCAACTTGGGCTTTTTGAGACCCCACCTCATGAAAAGTGTCACTATCAGTTTATTAGCCAAAAAAAGGTGATTTTGCACAGTGACTGCACCATTCGGAACCACAGGTGAAAAAACACTTTTTGGGCAGGATGTGAAAAATTACAGCTGTACTGTTCATGAGGAGGTATAACAAAATGAAAATATTGAAAATCTGAGGTGAAAATATGAAACATTGGGGAAGTAATGAGCATGCGTAGAAACTGGGCAACAGATGCCCGTAATACAATTATTTTGGGGATTTTGTTAACCAAATTTTCAACATAGGCATTTTGGGACCTCTGCTCATGAACAGTGCCACTGTGATTTTGTTAATGTGTCCCAAACACTGATTTCCAACAGCAACCATGCCTTTTACACCAGATGTGCACAAACACATTTTGGGTAGGATGTGAAAAATGACAGCTATACCATTCATAAGGAGGTGTTGAGAAATGGCAATGTTGAAAATAAGGAATGAAAATATTAACAATTCTCAAAGTTATGAGCATGCATGGAAACTGTGCAATGCATGCTTGTAACACAGTAAGTTTTTGGAATTTTTTCACCAAATTTTCAACATAGGGATTTTGAGATCTCCGCTCATGAACAGTGTCACTGTGATTTTCTTAATCTGCCCCGAACACTGATTTCCTACAGCGACTGTGCCATTGTGCACCAGATGTGTGAAAACACATTTCAGGCAGGATGTGAAAAATTACAGCTATACTGTTCATAAAAAGGTATGAAAAAATGGCCATGTTGAAAATCTGGAGTGAAAATATTAAAAATTCTCGAAGTTACGAGAGTGCATGGAAACTGCACAACACACACTTATAACACAGCATTGTTTTGGAATTTTTTTCACCAAATTTGCAACATAGGCTTTTTTGGAGTCCACTTCACTAACAGTGGCACTGTTGTTTCACTAATTAATCCCCAAAGGCGATTCTGTGCAGTGACTGCAAAATCTCCTTTCGGGGCCAAATAATGAAATGACAGTGACTCGTTTCATGAGGTGGAGTCCCAAGAATTCCATGTTGAAAAGTCGGAGTCAAAAGTAAAAAAAATGGGCGAGATATGCACCTAAGTTGAAACCTCCACATTGATGCCATAATACAGCATACCAGCATTTCTTCAGTTCATGGTCGGCTTTGAAGAGTGCAGATGTGTTCCTGCTCCACTGAAGATCACAGCAACGGACTCCGGAGGTAAGTATGGGGTAAGCTGGGCATGTGGGGAGGTGGGGTATGGAGAGGGTGGGTGTGGGTTGGGGGAAGGGACCTCGCTGACAGTGAGGGACTGTTCTTTTTTTCAGGTACTAATAAAAAACAAACGAACAGCGTGGACCATTTTCTATTTTTACAGATGTATAAAAACAAATGTTGAGGACACTGGGGTGGGCTCCCAGTGTGCCCCATGAATTTAGGGGGGTGGATGTTGGCCACACTGGGGTGGGCTCCCAGTGTGGCTCACAATGGGGGTGGATGGGGGGCAGCAACATGTCGATGCAATCGGCTACAAAACAGAGGGAGGCACACTGGGGTGGGCTCCCAGTGTGCCTCACAATCTTGGGGGAGGCGGGTTTACACATGCTGACAGGGGGATTGGGCACCCCTGAAGTCATCTTTCTAGGAATTGTGACCAGTGATTGTGAGAGGCAGATGGCACCGTCATGTTTACTAAAGTTTCACTAGGCAAGGCACGTAGGGGAGGTATGTCATCAGTGCCGCTGCATGATGAGCTTGGCTCTGATTGCAGCAACAAATTTTTTTCCAGTTGGTGGCACTGCAAAACAACTTGTGTCACCACTAGCATGCTCGCTAATTTGGCGAATGAGGGACACTCCTTTTAAAGCATGCCCTGCATTTGCCAAAACTGACACACCTCTGTATTTCTCCTACTAATCTCATACTGCTACAAAATGTTGCTTGTGCATGCGCAAGACAACATAAAAATAAATAGTGGCTGAGCAGAACATAGACATTTATGATTATATGATTTTGCAGAGTTCAGAAGAGGTAGTTCTGAAGGGAGACTACATTTCAGAATTTCATACTCCAGAAATTGTTTTCATACAGGATGGGTAATTGGTTGATGAGTCTGCCCTTGTTTAATGGGAGTGATGCAAAGAACATTTATGTGCCAGCCTGCTATGAGTTTCTATTTCAATTTAAACAGGGCTGCATGCAGAACAATACAAAGGAGATCATGATTGTTCCCTCCTGCCCTTGCATGCATTAAATGTGCCCTTTGGGTGCTCATGGACAAATGCGGGGGTGCTGCAGCTCCTAGGGGCCCATAGGTTCTGACATCTATGTTACTGTTATACCCCTTTTTATTGTTGCTAACCACAGCAGCAAGAATGGTATTTACTCACCTGGTAAAGGTGATTATACCTGCATCCTTTATGGTGCTCAGAAATTCCTCATAAATGGGAAATCCTCCTCCATCCAGCCTATTGGTTGATGCATGACTGATACATTTTGGACTGGCAGGGGCCAAGCCCCCTACAATAACACTGTCCAGTGAAAAACTTTCCAAGCAGAGAAAAGGTTAAAACACGTGAAAAAAGGTAACAAACAAACAAATGACCAACAAAACAGAAACACCATTGCAAAGGTCATTCACTGGAAGACAGCAGAAAAACCCATGCTGGACAATGGTTATAAGCCATAGGAAAACTGCCATCAAGAATACTGCTTATAACATCAAATATATAGATAACCAATATTCTAGAAGATATGTAGTAGATAACATGCAGTAACGCAATTCCATGCAGGAACTTTACCTGGTTCTGGCTGCCCTGGTGTCCTGTTCATCCATAAATGGGGAGGGACTCTGAGCACAATGAAGGTTGCAGGTATGATCACCTTTACCTGGTGAGTAAATACCATTATCCCCTGCAACCTTTCTGGTGCTCAGACATTTCTCACAAATAGGACTTTTGTAGCAGTAACAGGAAAAAACTATGGTGGGAAGACGAACAGTATATTATATCGAACCTGAAGCAGCCTGAAGCACAGCTGTTCTGAATGTATCTCTACCTGCTGATGCTATGACCAATCTGTAATAGTGAACAAAAGTATGTACAGAGGACCAGATAATGGTAGTGCAGATGTTGTGTACTGTGTTTCTCCCTCTCTCTGACCAAGATGCTGACATTACCCTGGTGGAATGTGCCCTAATGCCTGCGGGGGGTCCAGGCCTGCCCCATGATAGGTGGCCACTGTGACTGCCCTTGGCCTCCCAGTTATTGCTTCATTAGGTGTTGACTGACCCATCTTCTTCTTGAAAGAAAAACAAACCACCTGTCTGACTTATGGACATTTTCAGACATACAATAGTCAGAAAACCCTTTAGAAACATAGAAACATAGAATTTGACAGTAAGATAAGGGCTGCTTGGCCCACCTAGTCTGCCCATTTCCCTACCTTACAGATAAGCTGCAGATTCTAGTTAACCAACAGCCTAGTTCCTCCTACCTCCCGCCAGAATTGCCTTATGTCTGTCCCATGCATTCTTGAATTCCCCCACTGTTTTTGACTCTACAACTTCCACAGGAAGGCTATTCCATGTATCCACAACCCTTTCTGTGAAGAAATACTTCCTCACATTACCTCTGAGCCATCCCCCCTCTATCTTCAAATTGTGCCCCCTTGTTTTTGCACATTTCTTTTTCTGAAAGATGCTACCCTCTTGGACTCTGTTGATTCCCTTGAGGTATTTGAAAGTTTCTATCATGTCCCCCCTCTCCCTCCTTTCCTCGAAGCTATACATCTTTAGTTCCTTTAGTCTTTCTTCATATGTCTTCTGATGAAGACCCTGCATCATTTTGGTTGCCCTCCTCTGGACAGCCTCCACCCTGTCTATGTCTTTGCAGAGATGGGGTCTCCAGAACTGTACACAGTACTCCAGATGTGGTCTAACAGACTGTACAGAGGGCCAACAACTTCCTGTTTTCTACTGGGGATGCCTCTCCCTATGCATCCCAGTATCCCCTCAGCCCTCCTTACTGCCTTCTCACATTGCTGGCCCACCTTTAGGTCATCTGATATGACTGCACCCAGGTCCCTTTCCATTTGTGTTGGTGTCAGAATCTCACCCCCATTGTGTACTCTTCCCCTGGGTTTTTGTTTCTCAGGTGCATTACTTTGCACTTCTTTACATTGAATCTAAGCTGCCATGTATTTGACCATTCCTCCAATCTTGCCAAGTCCCTTTTCATCCTTTCCACCCCACTTTGTGTATCAACCTTGTTGCAGATCTTAGTGTCATCAGCAAAGAGACATACTTTCCCTTCCAGTCCCTCTGCAATGTCGCTTATAAAGACTTTAAAAAAGACCGGCCCCGTACTGAACCCTGTGGTACCCCACTAGTAACCCTCCTTTCTTCACTGTGGACTCCATTTACTATTACCCTCTGTGTCCTGTTGTCCAACCAGTGTTTTACCCAGGCTAAAACCCTGGGACCCACTCCCTGGCTGGCTAATTTATTTATTAATCTTTTGGGCAGAACTGTGTCAAACGCCTTGCTAAAGTCTAGGTAGACCATGTCCACAGCCCCTCCCTAGTCTACTGCTTTGGTTACCCAGTCAAAGAAATCAATTTTTGTCTGACATGACCTTCCCACTGTGAATTCATGCTGCCTTGGGTCCAGTGCCCCACTGGCATCTAGGTACTCAAAAATTCTTTCCTTCAGAAGTGATTCCATCATTTTCCCTACCACTGAGGTCAAACTGACAAGTCTGTAGTTTCCTGTCTCTGTCTTGCTCCCTCTTTTGTGAAGGGAAATCACATCTATCCTCCTCCAGTCCTCAGGTACCACCCCATCCTCCCATGATTTATTAAAAAGGGCAGTCAGTGGTGTTACTAGTTCTTTCCCTAGTTCTTTTAGAATTCTGGGGTGAATCCCATCAGACCCAATGGCTTTATCCACCTTCAGTTTTAGGAGTTTTTTCAGATCCCTTTCTTCTGTGAAAAGACTGATATCAACAACCCCTATCCAGAGTGCTTCTATTGACCGGATAAGGTATTTCCCCTTGCTTTTCAATTGTGAATACTGAGCAGAAGTATTCGTTCAGTATCCCTGCTTTTTTACTGTCACTCTCTGCCCAACCACCTTTCTCTTTGTTCAGCCTCAGTATCCCTGCCTTAGTCTTTTTTGCTCCCTAATGTACCTATAAAGGTTTTATCCCAGTTTTTAACCAAGTTGGCTATCTTTTCCTCGGTTTGGGCATTTGCTATTCTGACTGCCTTACCCACTTCCTTCTGCTTTAACTGGCACAGTTCTCTGTCCTGCTCCTTTTGTGTTTCCTTATACTTCCTGAATGCTATCTTTTTCTCCCTTACCTTCCCCGCCACTTCTTTTGAGAACCATAGTGGTTGTTTCTTTCATTTTGATTTGTTTATTTGCTTCACACAAAGGCTTGTTGCCTCTGTGATGGCAGTCCTGATGTTCCCCATTGTTGCTCCACCCCACCTTCTAGCCTGTTTGCTAGTGCTTTTCTGAGGTTTTCTCCCATTTTGACAAAATCAGCCCTCCTGAAGTCCAGTACCTTCACTTTTGTGTGGCTTGACTCTACAGCTAAGTTTATCATGAACCACACTGTTTGGTGGTCACTTGTTCCCAGATGGCTACCCACTTCAAGATCAGAGATCCTCTGTCCATCTCCATTTAAGAGTACCAGGTCTAAGGTTGCTCTCTCCCAAGTGGGTTCCAAAACTAGCTGTCTGAGGCATGCCCTCTGTAGGGTATCGAGAATGGCTCTGCTCTTGGATGTGGCTGCAGCAAAGGTGCTCCAGTCAACATCTGACATATTCAGGTCCCCCATCAGCAATGTATCTTCTCTCTCTGTCATCCCAAGGATGCCTTCTATCATTTCCTTGTCCATTTCCTCCTCCCTGAGATGGGGGTCTGTATATAACTCCTGTGCAGATTGTGGTGCCATTTCCAGTCTCCAGAGTGACCCACATTGCCTCCTCTCCTCCCTGTTTACCCTTTAGTTCTGTTGCTTTTAGCCCTTCCCTTACACAGAGAGCTACTCCTCCTCCTCTTCTTCCCTCCCTGTCCTTCTTGTAGATTGTGTACCCTGGTATGTTGACATCCCAGTCATGGTTCTCTGTGTACCACGTTTCTGTGACTGCCATGATATCCAGGCATCCCTCTTCCATCAAGGTCACAATTTCAGGGAGCCTTTTACCTAGACTATGGACATTGGTACTCATTACCTTCCATTTTTTATGGCTTTATTTCTTTTTGCCTTATCCCTGTCTCTACTGCTTTTGTCTTTTTCTCCATTTATCCCGGCCCTTCTCTCTATTGACTGCTCTATTTTGGTGTTTACCTCACTAATTACCCTGATTTTTGGGAGGGGGGCTAGGATTTCCTTTCTCCTCTTTAGTGCCCCCCTTCTTGGCTAGTTTAAATGCTTGCCACTGAAGCATTTAAACCTATCACCTAGGATCCTGGTTCCCCTCCAGGATAGATACAGACCATCGCACCTTTATAGGCCTGCATCCCTCCAGGTGAAGCCCCAGTCCCCAATGAAGCCAAATCCCTGAGCTCTGCAGCAGCTTTTCAACCAGTTATTGAATCCCATGGTGCAGAGTGCCCTAGCTTCATCCATGCCATAGACAGGTAGCACTTCTGAGAAAGTTACCATGTGTGCTACTTGTCTAAGGTCTCTCCCCAACTCCACAAACTCCTGTTGCACTGCTATGATTCCATTCTCAGCCAGGTCATTTGTCCCTAGGTGGATAATGACATCCAGCTCCCTCCCCCTTGCCGCTGCTCCCACGAGTCTGAGGATTCATTTCCTGTCCCTCCAACCCTTGGCACCGGGCAGGAACCTTACCTCCATTTCTCCTCCCTTCCCCAGTTCTATTCCTTTAACAATTGAGTCCCCCACCAGGAGTTGTTTCCTTCCCCTGTGGGGTCCTGGGCCACCCTCCTGTGGGTCTCCATTGTAGAGGTTCCCAGCATCCTCCTTGGTCTTCCCCTACAGGTGCCTCCATAGAGGAACCATTCTTCACCAGAGTGGCGAATGAATTGTGGAGAGGCACAACTGGAGGGATGCACCTCTGTTCCACCACCCTCACCCTCCCTGAGCCCACCATGGTCCAACCACTCCTCTTTCATGGCAACCTCTAGGGTAGTGGCAGTAGCCTGGGTGGTCCCTGGGTGGGAGAGCAGGTTTCCTGAATCATTGCCAGGTCATCATGGAGACAAACAACCTCCTCCCTCAGACCAGAGAGGTGCCTGCAAATAGAGCAGCATCACAGTCTCCAGAATGTCTCCTGGAAGACTGCTGTTCTACAGCCAGTGCATTGCACCACTCTCTACATGTCTGTGTCCCTTCCAGTTACAGATGCTTTTTTGGTTTTTGTTCTTGTTTTAGTGTGTGCAAGCTTGTGAGTGTCTCTACCCCCTATTCAGTGTGCTGTTACTTTAAGGATATGAATAGGTGTATGTTGTTAGCAGTTTTGAGGAAGTTATGTCAGAGCCCTTGCTATAAAGGAAGTTATGCACTTGGGGCAGGTGGGGTGAGAGGAAGGTTGGGTGGGAGTAAACCTATGCTGTCCAGAAACAATCACCTACAACTCTTACCCTCCACCCCAGTGAGTCCCTTCCTTCCTTTCAGACACCTATTTCACAAAGGCTAAGCAACACCTCTAAGACAAAAAACCTTTTCAGCAAAAAATAAATGAATATCAGAGAAACTGTGCTGAGTAGATGTGTAGCACATCAAGCCTACCATGGTCCACGAACATGACCGGTAGGTGAATTTCCTGTTCCATGTGGAATGATCATATCGCCTCTGGTGTGAAGTACAGGACCGTTTGAGAAGGTAAGAATAAATGGCTCATGGCACAACATTGCCTGCAACTTGCTCACTCTGAAAGCAGGATAGTTGAGTGTTAAAGCGAGACGCACTCAGGTCCACTTGAAGAGGCCACCCTCTTTCATTGAAGGATGTATTGTGCCCATCTTGGTGCTTTAGCACTTCAGAGCCTTGCCCTTCTTCTAGTTTCACCCTTTGCATGTTTATGTATGCCATAGTAACTGGGTTGTCTGTCTTGGTCAGGATTGCCTAACCAGTGACCTGAGGAACAAAGAGTAATGATGCACAATTTACTGCTTCTCATTCCAAGCACATTGATGAGCAGAGGAACTTCTAGGAAAAACATCTGTCTGGAGGGACATGGCAGCCCAGCATTTCTCCTTCACCAAGGGGATTGGCATCTAATGGAATCATGACCATATGCATTATTGTCAATGGCAGATCTCAACTGAGAATTAGCCAGTTTGTCCACCACATTAGATGGATAGAAATGTCCATCCCAGGATAGTCTGTATGCAGAGTTCCAGGTTGACTGGTCCCATGCATCTCGAGCATGTCGCTTGATCAGACGTATGTGAGGCCAATCCCATGGCACCATGGCTATGATTGATGCCAGGAGCCTGAACCAGTGCAGTTATAAACACACTGGCCTGGTGGGATGCATCCATATCAACTCCATGAACTGGGTCTGTTGTGGGTATTTTCTGCCACTGAGAGACTAGGCATAAGCATGTCATTGGGGCTATGGGATTCAATTGCAGGCCACCAGGTTTATAGTCCAGAGTTATTAGCCTCTGCCCTATATTGCCTCTTCTAACAATGTTGGGGTTAGCAGTGGAGGGCCGCATCCATGTCCCTCTGTGCCTGGATGACAGAAGTGGCCTGTATGGGCAAATTGCAGAGGGTTACAGCAAGCTCTACTGGAGTCCTTGTTGATCCTCTTGGGCTGATGCCAGTCTGAATGGGGGACAGGTATTAACAATGTTACCTACTGACATGAAACTGGAAGAACCTTCCCATTAGGCCACTGGGCATTAGAAAAGTGTCTGGTTGAGTGGATCTCATGGTGTTTCTGCAGATTTTCGTCTCAAATTTCTTGTAAGGAATGGACTTGTTGGGGAACTTGAGGCTCAGCCACTGGTGGAGGCCAGCCACCCTAAATAACATCAGAACACTGCTATGTTCAACTTATGATTTTGTACTAGTGCAATGACCCAGTTCTGGTGATATTGAGCAAGGTGTATTGTCACCTCGGCCAGTTCTAAAATATATCCATACACTACAAGTTCCCTTACCCACCTGTCCACTGTTGTTTGGGCCACCAACATGGTGAAAGGGTGAAAAAGGAAGAACACTAGCACATCTGGACATGCCACAGAGCTTAAGAGGAACAGTTTACATGGGCTGTGAAGGAATGCTTCTTCACAAAAAGAGTGGTGGGCTCACAGATCAGCCAGCCAGCAGAGTTTGCAGGGTCGGGGACCATAGGGAGTTTCAAACGTGCATAGAATACACATTGGAATGAGACACAGTGCTAAAGACTGACAGAGAAATCCACTGTGACCAAATAGAGCCCAGCGTGTAGAGCTGGGGGGGGATGAGAGTGAGCAGCTTAAGTTGACCTCTCTATCCATTACCACCAACACATTATGACAATGATGCTACACCTCACATGGAATACTAGAATCAGAAGTATCTTCAGGTTTGTAGAGCCAGGATTCCCCTTCCTGAGAGTGCCCTAGGGCCAGGAAGAGGTAAGGAGGAGTATCGATAATGAGGAAAACCTGATTTGTATAGGGCCACACAGCAGTGATTCTTACCTCATGTGTCTGGGCATCCCATAGGTGTGTTCCCAGGGTCATGGACAGTTTTGGGGAACTAATGCCTGAAAAAAAAGATGAAACATGAATGGTACAGGGACAAACAGCCAAGCTTCAGTGGTTTGCCAAAATATGGGTAGACTAGGTGGACCAAGCGGTCCTTATCTGCTGTCAAAATCTATGTTTCTATGCTACAGTAGTCCAAGTATTGTGCAAATTACCATGTCTAAAATTCATTTAACAATGTACTGTGCCATACAGATCACACTTGCCAGCCATTCCTTACATTACTTCAGAACCCTGAGAGGGAAAGTTCTTACTTCAAGTGTGACCTATTTCCGAATGGGGGCTCTGATGTGCACCTATTGTGGGACTATACTACTACACAAACCCAAGTCACACTACCTATACTGGAGAATGAGTTCACTCAGGGTAGGCCAACAGAGTTAACAGTTTAGTGAGGCCCTAATTTAGCTGTTTAGCACAGCTTTGTAGACTGCAGTACTTGGAGGTTAACTGACTTGCTCAAGGTCACACAATGAGCACTCTGTTCTGGTAGGGTTTGAACCTATGATCTCCAGGTTCCCCAGCCAGTACCCTAACCACAAGACCATACTGCCTCAAAATGTATGTATTTATACATTTTTTTGTTGGTTTATTTATTCTTTGTTAACCTGGTAAGGCCCACTAGGCACATGTGCCTATTTTTCATGGGTGACTCAGGAGCTTTAGGGTGGTTAAGTGTGCTCAGAGTCATGCAGTATGCAAGTAGGTGTCCGCGAATCAAATGCAGGTCTGTTGTTGTTGTACCAAGCACATTCATAGCCCATTACTCCTGCATATTTGTAGTACTGCCACTGCAACAACAATATGCTAGCTCTGGGTTATGGCCATCCAAAGTACCCCACCCTGTGCATGAGCAGGGGAAAGGGCATAACGAGCCCCCCTCTACATGTTAGTGTTTTTGTAGACAGTACCTTGCTAATGAGGTCCTAAACACCTATTCCTAATGGCCGTCAGTTACTCCAGCTGGATGACTGTGTGGAATCCTGACTCTTAGCAGCTTACCTGTACCATGTTAACCTGCACAAGATTGCAATTTAAGATGACTGCTGTTCCCACAGTGGCTGGCAGTCCCAGAATATCACTCAGAAACAGCATGGGAAAAACACTGCAGCTCTTCCATGAGATTTGCATCCCGCAAGACTACCCTTGCCACTAGTACTGGACTTTTCCCCCTGAACTGCATCCAGAGTAACACAGACTTTGTTGAGAGCAGCAATGTGTGCTGCAGACGTCCAAATGGGTAATCACACCCTGGACTCCTTCGCGGTGCTGGATGTGCTATGGGAAAGAGGTTGGGTGCCTGTCTCATGATAGCCGTCCATTTCTAAAATGGCAGAGGGGTGCTCCTGGGGTACACCTTCTAGACTATGTGGGAGGCTTGGTTGATCGGGAGAAGATGTCTTAAATATGGCATGGCCGTTTCCTAGTGCATTGACAGTGTGGGAGGTGGATTTATGGGCCCATGCAGCACTGTGGGAGCCTTTGGAATGATTGCGAGCTCTTCTTGCAAGATTCTACAATGTTCAATATGGTGGCCATGAGATTTCAGGCACTGTTTATGGCGAGGAGTACTGTATACCAGGCTGCAGGGGAGTTAACTCAGTAACAGGGGAAGACATTCCCAGTATGGTGCATACCATGTGGAGTGCAGGAAGTGACATTTTATGGCCACTTGGCCCACACCCCTCCTTGTGGACTGTGAGAGAAATGAACTTCTACACGGAACTGGTGCCAGCATGGTGATATGCAGAAAAGAATGCTAACCTTAACCGGAGCATAACATACTGTATATCGTAAATACAAAAGCAAGGGTCACATGACTCACTGAGAACACTTGCCAGAATGCCAGCTTGGGGTGAGGGAATCCAGCCGTGATCTGCTGAATGCCTTCAGCTCCTTTAGCTTTCCTGTCATTGTAGGTACCTGCTCTTAACTGGCTGCTTCCTTGGGTTGCATTGTCTAAAGAACATGTTTGATATTAATCGCTTACCATCCGTACTGTTTGCTGAAACACAAATTCTGAACCAGAATCCAGGGTCTCCCTGAAATCAGAACAGTTGAAATGTATGACTGAGAACACTGTCTGAAAACTGTTTCTCACAGATTTAACCCCTTAGTGCTGTTTCAGGAACCTGCAGCACACAACTGGAGGTTGTGGGAATCAAATCCAGGTATACAGAATGTAGTCAAATCCTTCCCTGCTCTCCTGTAGGCTGCAGTGCTCTCCCCTTAGATCATACTAGCCGATGTTAAGAATTGCTAAAGATGGAGGTCATGAGGCTCATTGGGAGCACTGCTTGAACATGAAGTGACCACTGCAGGAGGGTCCAGTTCTTCAGGTAGCTAGTTAGTGTGGATGCTAAATGAGGGTCCTGATTGGACCAGGGAAGTGCAAGCTAGGACAATGCTGGAGGGTCCTGCTTGACTGGTGCCCCTGGACTATGCTCTATGGAAGATTTTATTTTTTTTGTTACTGGGGATAGTACATGCAGAAAGGATGTTAGGAGAATTCTTAGGGTTAGCACGCGCTTCTCTTTCAACATTTGCTATTTGAGACAAGAGAAAGGTGAAAAGGATAAATTTTGTTGTTAAAATTACCTTAGAGTTTGGAAGCAATCAGAGATCATGGCCAACCTCTAGAGATGCACAAAATAAAATGGACAATGTTATCATGGCTGGGGGCTTGACCTCTGGCAGCCCACAATTTATGATCGTGCATAGACCAATTTCTAAGCACCAGAAAGGTCGCAGTGGATAATCTCATGTTGCATTGGCAGACCAGGAATTAACAAGCATTTGTCAATGCTGAATGTTTGCTTGCTGGCATTGACATTGGTAGTGCAGAAGTTACAGAGCTGCATAATAGAAATGGTAGTGAAGTATTAAACTGAAGCCAACCCCACCACCACCCTGCAGAGAGTGATAGGCATTGGGGTGTGCCTTTGGGTCATCAGGCATAACGGCCACGCTATTTCACCACACCCTACCCTGCAGACACTAACAAGTGTCACAGTGTGCATTGGGGTCTTTGGCTCTTATGTGCACCCATTCCATCAGGAAATATGGTGAGATGGGTGCAGTATGGGAGAATGGGGTGAACATTGGGGCAGAGAAGATTTCCAAGGCATGCCTCGATGCCTCTCACTGGCTGCAGGGTGTGGAATGGTATGAGCATTACAGGCAAGAATCCCAAGTCACACCCCTGATGCCTGTCATTCTCTACAGGGTGGGGCATTACGGTTAGAAACCCCAATAGCTCAGGCATTTGTTGGTATTTTCACTCCAAATTTTCAACATGTTTTTTTTGAGACCCCCATCTCATGAACAGTGGCAATATCAGTTTGTTAGCTGAAAGCTGTTAATGCACAGCGACTACGGAATTTAGCACCACAGGTGCAAAAACACATTCAGAACAGGATGTGAAAAATGACAGCGGCACTGTTTATAGGGAGGTGTAAAAAATGGCAATGTTGCAAATCTGCAGTAAAAATATTTAAAAAACTGGTGAAGTCACGAGCGTGCATAGAAACTGTGCAACGCACACCCGTAATGTTATTAGTGTGGAGATTTTTTACAGCAGATCATCAACTCAAGCATTTTGGAACCTCTGATCATGAACAGTGTCACTGTGATTTTCTTTATCTGTCCCGAACAACGATTTCCCACAGCGACCACGCATCTCTGCGTTTAAAGTGTGAAAACACATTTCGGCCATGTTGTGAAAACTGACAGAGGTACTCTTCATAAGGAAGTGTGGAAAAATGCAACTGGTGAAAATCTGGACTGAAAATATTACAAAGTCATGAACTTATGAGGGTGTGTGGAAACTGCACAATGCTGACTCATAACTGTGATTTTCTTAATCTGTCCCAAACATTGCTTTCGCAGACCGACTGCACCATTGGGCACTACATGTGCGGAAACACATTTTGGGTGACATGTGAAAAATGGCAGCTGTACTGTTCATAAGGAAGTGTAATAAAATGGCAATGTGAAAAATCTGGAGTGAAAATATAGAAAATTCGCAAACTTACGAGAGTGCGTAGGAACTGCGCAACGCACGCTTGTAAAACAGTCATTTTTAGGAATTTTTTCACCAAATTTTCAACATGGCCATTTTAAAACCTCTGCTCATTAAAAGTGTCACTGTGATTTTCTTAATGTGTCCCATACATTGATTTTGCACACCGACTGCGCCATTGTGCGCTACATGGGCGGAAACATGTTTTGGGCAAGATGTGAAAAATGACAGCTGTTCTGCTCATAAGAAGGTGTGGTAAAATGGCAATGTTGAAAATCTGGAGTGAAGGAGATCACATGATGAGGATCGGGAGATAAGACGTGCTTCGCTCCGGCTCCGCTCCTCGTCAGACATATATTGCCTAAATTACTAGAGCTAATCTACTTACGCTATTAATTTCACTCAAGTGCGACGTCCTGAAGGGAAATCTACTGGATTGAACTGTCAAAAGCGGGATGGAGGTGTTTATGAAGCGATCTCCACCACAGCATTCCCCCACCCCGAGCCCCGAGAAAGAAAAGGCCGCAAAGCGACCAAAACAATTGCCGGCATCGCAAACTAAACACTTGGCGACACAGACAATGCTTACAGAGGATAAATTCCTGGAAATCATGAGGCCAATACAAGAAGGAATCGATACAATGTCAGAGGATCTACAGCAAATTAAATCATCGGTATCGGCCTTAACTATTCGGTGGGGGACTCAGAAACCCGGATTGCTTCTCTGGAAGGCAAACAAGAAAAGACAGAAAGTGGCACAATCACACTAAACAAGAAGATTTGGCGCTTAGAGGAGAAACTAGAGGATCTCGAGGGACGTAGCCGGAGAAATAATTTAGTGATTATTGGCATTCCAGAGGGTGAGGAAGGTAACACGCCGATACAATTTGTGCAGAAGCTGTGTGAAAAACTAGTGGGGCCTTCACCAAATGGCCCCACATATGTTGTTGAGCGGGCACACCGTGCTCTATGTCCTCCACCAACGGCTGGCTCACCCCCCCGACCTTTCATATTCAAGCTCCTGAATGTCTTAGATAAACAGCACATTTTAGCAAAGGTTAAGGAGCTGAAAGAAATTAGATGGGAAACTAGGGCTCTCAGAATCACCCAAGATCTGCCTCACTCCGTTCGAATCAGGCGACAAGAACTACACCCATTAGTCACTAAATTAATAGCGGCAGGGAAGCCCTTCAGAGTTAAGTACCCGGCGACCCTACAGGTCAAAACCAACAATCAGTGGCACTCTTTTGATAACCTCGAGCAAGCTAAGAAGGAGCTTAAAGAGTTGCTACCAGATCTCTACAGATAAAGCTATACAGTCTTAATATGTGGTCAAGTAAATCCGTAGTGAAGTGTCACGCGCTACTCTAGTGTCTACCGGATGGTCAAGCTGATTTATTTTCCTATACATATCAAGCAAAGAGAGGGGTCAGAGTGGATCTGCTGCTGTTTGTGACTTCTAATTCCTCCCTCCTCTTCTGCGTGATCTTTTGGATTATTATTTGAATAGAGACTATCACTTCAGTTAAGCAGCAGCACGATACAAGGGAGAGAAGTGCACGATATACCTTGATCCAGCACTGGATATATTCTGGTAGCAGAGACTGCAGAATAAGGACATCACCAATTGCCTAATGTTCTAAACCCCCTTTTTTTAGTCAGGTGCCATTTAATTAGTATTATGATATATTTAAGTTTACTAGAAACTTTGGTCAAGTGTTATCACTGGAGCTGTGTTCTGGCTGATCTTTGGAAAACTTGAAACTTATACTGAGCACAGCCCTTGACAGTTATATTCTGGATGGATACCCGATGACATAGTTGTATGTGGAGACTGCAATGCACCTGATTAGAGTGTGGACTAGCTTAGATAACCCGACATATGGGAGAGGGCCAGTGACGAGAGCGAGGATTTTTTTCTTTTTTGGGGGGTGGGACCCTCCTTGGGGTTTGGAGAGAAACCCAGATGGCTATTCGGTGTTTGGTGGGGTGGAGTAGCTACGCAGTGTCAAATGGTCTGGATGGCCAGGGCCGGTGGCGTCCAGCCTGTGGACCAATGCATATTTTGCGCAGAATGCACTGAATTGTTTTTTTTTTTCTCTTTTCCAAGTCACTAGTGAGTCTCCCCATGGGTGGTCCCTCGATTCGGGCACTGGTCCTTTATTGTTTTTCAGATTCGTTAGTTGATCATCCCAAAAAGATGGGAGATGTTAATTAAGGGATAGAGCAGATGGGTAAAGGTGTATCTGCGTATTTGATTGTTAAAAACTCATGGAGTGTTTCTACTTAGGCAGTTTTGAATACTTTGTATCTACTCGGAGAATAGAGGGGAGGAGCGGGGCAGGAGGCGGGCAATGAGCTTAGCGATTAATGACATCATCACCTGACAGCATGTGTGGGAAACAGTTGTCTAGAACTGGGGTATGGTTAGTGTTTGTAACTGTTAAATAGGGAAATAGAATAGCACTAAGCGTTATTTCTGTTAATTGGGGGGTGGTCTGTCAAGTGCAAATCCACTATGCTTGTAATGGAATGAAAAGGGGAGAGGATGGTTACAGTGACACTCGAGATGTTTACTAGGATATGGGGGGCCCGTATAACTGCGTAACTTGGAACATCAAAGCAGGCCGGAACAGGTGTAAGAGACAAGTTATCCTCAAGCACCTAAGCATCCTAAAGGCAAACTTTGCATGTCTGCAGGAGACGCACACTAAAAGAGAGGATATGCATCTGTGGCGGAGGGGATGGGTTGGACAGGTTTTTGGAGCTGGTGCTTCGACATGTAAGGGAAGGGTACTCATTTTGATTGCTAAGAATATTCCCTTTAAATTACAAAATGAGGTGTGGGATCCAGAGGGACGCTATGTTTTGATCCACAGCCATATTGCCTCGTATCCAGTCCTCATTAGGGCCATATATGGACCCAATAGAGAGTTGCCTAGTTTCTATACACATCTCATGAATTTATTACTTAGAGAACCTTCAAGATTTACATTGCTTGGAGGTGATTGGAATGTTACATTGCAACTGAGTATAGACAGATCAGATTATAAGCGAACAAACTCAACTTCAACTCAGAGAGCCCTCAAAGAGTTAATGGACTCGACCGGGCTGTTGGATGTCTGGAGAGTCTTATATCCAACTGACCGACAATATACCTTTTTTTCCCCTTCTCACCGCACTTATTCCCGAATTGACTATTTTCTCATTAGTGACTTTGCTCTGCCAGGGGTTCTGGGGATTGATATCCAGGCCAGAGTGATCTCGGACCACTCTCCAGTAGTTATATCTTACTTAGTAGGTCCCGGAATCAAAAGAGATAACTTATGGAAACTCAATACCCAGCTCTTGCAGAATATTGACACTTGTAAACATATAACTGACTTTATTGCTTCATTTCAGGATGTTAATAAAGAAACAGTGAATAGGGTGGATATGTTCTGGGCCTCCCTTAAGTGTGCACTTCGTGGTGAGTGTATCAGATTAGCTACTATTAGGGCAACCAAAAACTGTACCTATGTTTCAAAAATCCTTGGATCCATTCAAGATCTGGAGAGGGTGCCAAGTCATTTGATAACAGAAGACCAAAAAATTCAGTTAAATAGATTGCAGGTTGAATATGCAGACTTTCAGGTGCAAAGAGCTGAACTGGCCCTGAGGCGTACTAAAATTCAATACTTGGAATCCGGTGAGAGAGCCGTAAAAATGTTAGCCTACAGAATTAGGCAGGCTGAATCAGCTAGACATATATCAGGTCTTTATTTCTCGGGCAATGATACAATATGTACAGACCCTAAAGAAATAGCCCAGAGATTGGGACGTTATTACCAAGACCTTTATGCAGAAGATCCAGGCATATCTCCAACCCTAGCAGAAATTGCTCAATATCTAGATAAGGCTAATCTCCCTAAGTTAGCAACAGCGCAGGCGAAGTCGCTTGGCGGTTATATCGCACAGGAAGAAATACATCAAGCCATTCAACAACTACCCCCGGATAAGTCTCCAGGTCCGGATGGCTTTCCGAATAATTTATATAAAAAATGTTACAAAAATCTAGCACCAATACTGCAAGAGGTGTATAACTATTGGTTTAATAATGGATTCTCGTAGCAAAGCTTTGAGGAGGCAGTGATTACCCTTATCCCAAAACTAGGGAAAGATCCCTTGTACCCCGAAAACTATCGTCCCATCTCATTATTAAACTCGGATTTTAAAATCCTGGCAAAGATACTGGCTAATAGACTAGCCCCCCGTCCTAGGAGAGCTCGTTAGCCCTGAGCAGGTTGGTTTTATGACAGGACGGTCCCCAGGAGACCATCTCCGAAAGTTACTACACCTCATCCCAATTGCTAACAACTCTAACAAACCATCTGCCTTAATTTCTCTAGATGCCGAGAAGGCTTTCGATCGAGTCTCCTGGGTCTTTCTCTTTGAAACCCTACATCGATTTGGTTTCCCAGATACGTATATTAAGTGGGTCCACCTACTGTACACATGTCCTCCGGCCAGAGTCTTAAGCAATGGTATTTTCTCTAGCCCATTTCCTCTTAGGCGGGGTACCAGACAGGGATGTCCTTTATCTCCCCTTTTGTTTAACCTCTATTTAGAGCCACTAATTAGACACCTCCTTAGTGCTCAGGGAATACCAGGCACTTTAATCGCGGGAAAGAGATTTTTACTTTCGGTCTATGCGGACGATATACTTATACACATCGAGGATCCGCAGCGAAATATCCCCAATTTGCTAGAAGAAGTTATGGCCTTTTCTAAAGTCTCATATTACAAATTAAACCACTCTAAAACCAAGATTCTCCCATTGAACAATTGGCTCACGCGTGATATGGTGGCACCCTTCAATCTGTCCTGGGAACCTAGATCGCTCTTATACTTGGGCATTAAAATAACAAAAGATATCAACTGTCTGGCAAGGGAAAACCTTAGTCCTCTTATTCAGATCCTAAGGGCTGATCTTGATCGATGGATGGCCTTACCACTTTCCATATGAGGAAGAGATAATATAGTAAAAATGAATATTCTTCCTCGTCTTCTATACCCTCTGGGAATGATGGGATGCTATCTCCCCAAATCTTGGTGTGTCAAAGTGCAGAAAATGCTTAATTCGTTTATATGGAGGGGTAAACAAGTGCGGAGAGCATACCATAAACTAACGGCTCCTAAAATTCAGGGAGGGTTAGCATCCCCTTCTTTTTTTACCTATTACTGTGCCCAACATATAAGTAAGATAGCATTCTGGTTGCAGGCTGATCTCCCTCCGGATTTTAAAAAGTATGTGCCTTTGTGGGTTGAGATTGAGAAACACCTGGTAGCCGAGTATCAGTACCCACTTCCTGCTTTTGTGTTTGCTACACCCTCTCAGATTCCCAGACAGCTCCGAAATACCACAATAGGATGGTCACTTAGAGCAACCCATCAGATGCAACAACATTTTACACTAAGGTGGCACCAGTTTCCCATGCAACCGATTACAGGCAACCCTCACTTTAGAATAGGGGGAAGACCTATCTCTTCCTCTTTCTGGGCACCATTAAAGGAGCTCCGACTTGTAGATTTTTTCCACCAAGGGAAGATAGTTGTATTCTCTCACCTTCAATCCTGTTACAAAGTGCCGGACACACATATATTTAAATTTACCAAAGTCAAACAAGCAATCCTCGCTTTTGCTAGACGTACAGCTGACCAAATGGTAGTGGATCCAGTAGTACAAGAGTTAATCCAAGTAGCATCCAAACCCCACTCTGTTTCTGGGGTTTATAAAAAACTACAAGCACTAGATCCAAAACTACCTAAGGGAGTATGCTATACTTGGGCGCAGGAGCTAAATCTGACACAGGATACAAAAACATGGAGGAGAGTATGGCGAAACTGTTATAGATTCATCAAGCAGGATAGGCTCCGCATGATACAATTTAACATAATGCATAACATATATTACACACCAGTAAGATTGCATAAATGTGGACTTATCCCTACACCTTTGAGTGGAAGATGCCATGTGGAGAAAGGCACATTGTTTCATATGTTATGGTCCTGCCCAAAAGTCAGGTCCCTCTGGCACAGTGTGAGGAAAGGGTTAGATCCTGTCCTTGAGCTGCAGTCATTGTTTACCCCAGAAGCTTGTTTAATACACCTGTTTCCACCTAATACTACATTGCGGCAAAAGGTCTATATCGCTATAGTGGCAGCTAACGTTAAATTGATAATTCTTAGACACTGGAGGGACGGCCTAACACCCTTAGTGACAGAATGGCATAGAGAAATGCTATTGTCATTACAGTTAGAAAAACATATTGCTTACATGAGGCACAGAAGCGAGGATTATGTTACTTTATGGGGACCGCTGGATGCCGCATTGGCAATCTGGAAACCCTAAGAGGCTGTAGCCTCCCTTAGTCTGTTTAACCAAGGCCTCCTTTCTCTCCTTTGATTAATGAAGCAACACTCCAGTTAGCATTATTGGATTCTGTACTTGGCAGGGGATGGAGGGCTAGTTAGGGAGGGGTGGGTGAGTAAAGTTTTCCTTCCTTTTCCCTTTTTTTTTTTAGAGGATTTAGAGGAATAGGGATGAAAAGAATGAGCAGATGATATCCATTTATGTACTAATGCAGCATGTTGACGATGTATGTGCTTATGCTTAAATAAAATATATTTAATAAAAAAAAAATCTGGAGTGAAAATATTGAAAATTTGTGAACTTACAAGCGTGCATAGGAACTGCGCAATGCACGCTCGTAAAACAGTCATTTTTAGGAATTGTTCCACCAAAATTTCAACATAGGCTTTTTGAGAGCCCACCTTATGAACAGTGGCAGTGTCGTTTCGTTACTCAGTCTCAAAAGGTGATCTCTCGCAGTGACTGCAAAATCACCCTTCGGGCCCGAATAACGCCATGACAGTGCAATAATTCATGAGGAGGGGTCCCAAAAACCCCATGTTGAAAATTTGGGCCCACAATTCCCAAAAATGCTTGAGATATGCAAAAAAGTTGAAAAAAACCTATCTATCCTATTATACAGCTTACCGACATTTCCTCAGTTCGCGGTCAGCTTTGAAGAGTCTGGGCGTGTTGCCAGTCCACGAAAGATCGTCGCGCGGAGTCAGAGGTAAGTATGGGGTGGGGTGTGGGGAGGAATGGTGCGCAGTGGGTGGGCTGGTGAAGGCAGACACAGCGAGGACTGTTTTTGATTTTCAGGTTTTTAATGAGACGATGCGGGACAATTGCCATGCTAGGTGGGCTCCCGGCGTAGCAGAGATAACTGGTTGGGGGCGCATGGAGCCGATGGGATTGGGCACCCCGGTCAGCCATAGCATCTGTTGCCATGCTGGGGTGGGCTCTCAGCGTGGCACACATTTGTGTTTGGGGGTGCAGCACAGCCCGGCGGAGGATCCCGGCACTCCGTCGGCTATACAGTGTGTCGTGGGGGCAGGAGCACACAGCATATGTGTGTGTGTGTGTGTGTGTGTGTGTGTGTGTGTGTGTGTGTGCGCATGTGTAGGAGGAGCACGCAGGCAGGCAATTTCTTATCACTGCTCACTGAAGCGTAGCTCCCCCTTTCAACTGTACTCCACTGCATTTTGGAGCTGTCATAGACAGCTCCAGCAGGCATTGGAGAACTGCGGCCGCACCTGCAAACACACTGACTGAACTGGAAGAGGGCTGACACACCACCAAAAACTCCGATGATGGCCCTATGTTTCTTGCACATGCATGCAAGCAAACATAAAAATGGTTCTGCTAGAAAACACACATTCCATCACTATTTCTCCAATGATCCTACCCCCTGCCCCCAACAATGCAGTGCACAGAGGCATAACAGCCCAGGTCAGCATTTCCACTTCCTCTTTTTTTCTGCAAGCAAGAAGATTAACATTCCAGTTTTATGACAACAGGGGACTGATTCACAAAACTTTGCCCCGGCACAAACCATGTTTGCACTGTGCAAACTAGGTTTTGTGGCAATGTGGTATTCACAAAAGCCCAGTTTACACCTGCAAACTGGTTTTGTACCAGGGCAATGTTTTGAGGGGGCATCAATGCAACTGAGGGGGAAGGGACCTGTATATGGGTGCAGTCCCATTCATTAAGCATTTTCTCCATGCAAGGGCCTTTCGTGGGATTCTCTTGCATGGAGTAAATACTGCCAAGAAAACCCTTTTTTTAACTCCTTGCAACCCTAGTAGTTGGCAGAGGTAGAGCAAGGCAGCCCTCCCGACTCACAACACCATGTCCCTGCTAGTCTAGCAGTTCCTCTCCCTTCCTGATCACCCGCCCAGTAGTTGTAAATGATCTTCTTAGTGGTACAGTGGTCCTTCACCCTCCCCTGTGCTCCAATCACCACTCCCATATAAAAAAGTTAATATCCCTGGTAGTCCAGTGGTCGCTCCCCCTCACACCTGTGCTCTGATCACCATCACCAAATAAAACAAAATATTCCCTGGTAGTCCAGTTGTCTCTCCCCTCTCCCCGTGCTCCAATCTCCATTCCTGTATGAAAAAAAAACAAATGTCCCTGGTTGCCCTGTTGTCCCTCCACCCTCCCTAGTGCTCTGATTGCTGTCCCCGTATAAAACAAAATATTTCCTTGGTAGTCCAGTGGTCCCTCCCCACTCCACCATGCTCCGCTCAACATCCCCATATAAAACAAAACATTTCCTGGTAGTCCAGTGGTTCATCCCCCATGCTCCAGTCACCTTCCTCTATTAAAAACAAATGTCTGTGGTAGTCTGGTGGTCCCCCCCCCCACTGCATCGCCAATTGTTGTCTTGTTAAATGGTTCAAAATTTCCCTGGTACCCTGTGGCCCCTCCCCATCCTCGATTGCCATCCCATTGAATAAAGAGTAACATATCCCTGGTGGTCAAGTGGACCCTCCAACACCCCCACCCCAGCAAGTAGTACCACAGCACCCTGCTCCCCCATCCCAAAACTGAGCCAGAGACTGGCACATCCCTCCTTTCACCACCACCACAGCCAGACACTAACTGAGCTGTAATGGTATATGTACTGTAAATGAGAGCATGGCTGTGCCAGTCACCAGTTCGGTTTCAGGATAGGAAGAGTGGGGTGGTGGGGCACAACCTGTCGGGGTGAGGTCCACTAGACCACCAGCGATACATTACTAAATATTTCACAGGATGGTGATCAGGTATGGGGCAGGACCACTGGACTACCAGGGAAGTTTTGAGAACCATATAATAGAACGTTGATCGACAATAGGGGAGGGGAATGACCACTGAACTACCAGGGGCATCTGATTTTTTTATACACAGACAGCAACCGGAGCACAGGTGAGGGGAGAGAAACCACTGGACTGCTAGGGAAATGTTTTGTGTTATGTTTTATTTTATACAAGGATTGTAATCAAAGCATGGAGGGGGGAGGGATCACTGGACTACCAGGGAAATATTTTGTTTTATAGAGGGATGGCGATTGAAGCACAAGGAGGGGAAAATGTTTTGTTTTATACATGGGGGGGAGAAGATCATGGGGGTTTGGAAGGGACCACTAGACTTCCAGGAAATGTTTTGTTTTATACAGGGACAGTGACCCAAGCAGGGGAGGACCACTGGACTACTGGGGACATTTATTTTTTATACGGGGATGGTGATCGGAGTACAGGGAAGGTGAAAGGGACCATTTTGGGGGGGGGGCTCACTGGACTACCAGGGAAAGTTTTATTTTATATGGGGATGGCAAACTCAGCACAAGGAAGAGACCACTAGACTACCAGGAATTTATTTTTTATATCTGTACTTTCTGCACCTTTCTCCCATCAGCAGCCCCTATCTGCTCACCCCCCCCCAGCCCCATCACCCAGCTCCTCCCAGGATCTTACCTTGAACCATCATGGCAACAGAATCGGCTGCCTGGCCACCAGTGAGGAGCCTGTGGGGTGGGGGTAGTTCTGCATCCTGCCACTGTGATGTGTTTTTCTTCATTTTCTCTTGATTCCTCCCCATTGCTGGGGTGCGAAACATCAGCATGCGTACATGGAGGCTTATGCACACTGCAGAGTCCTGCAGCACCCTCCCTTCCATTGGCCCCACCATCCTATTCTACCCTCAGGCCTCCACCTGAGGGCAGTCATTTGGCAGGGCAGCCAAGTGTCCCTCCCTGGGAGATGAGAGCAGTCCTTCTGATGCTTAATCCTCTCTGTCTATGGCCAACCCTCAGTGACCCACTCGCTTCGTGAACATGGATTGTTGGCATGGTAGGAGGTCAGGCATGGATGCCTCAGCCCACCATGCCACTGGGACAGCTCTAGGAATTTATTTTATGATAGGGAGATGATGATTAGTGATCAGGACAGGGGATAGATCACTAGACTACCAGGTACAGCAGCTGTGTGGGTAGGGACTTGGGGGGGTGCCATAGGTTACCCACACTCCATGTAAATGGGCCCATAATGGGCATGCAAATGGCCACCTAGCACCTTGCATGCCCAATGGGCTCATTTAAATGGGAGCTTTAGTGAACAGGAAATAGTGCACCTGCGCTATTCAATTATGGAGCTATTTACCTGGTTGGATATTAGTGCTATTGGGTTGGCTGTGGTTATCCTGGGTTAACGCTGCCCTGTCCTGACCTTGCTCACAGTTGGATAGCATTGTGCACTGTCTGACTGTGAATAACAATTTTTGGAACCTGCACAGTCACAAGACACTGTGCAAATGTTTGCACTGCACTTTGTGATTTTTTTGTGAATCTGGCCCATTTTGCCTAGTTCAGTATCTCATTCACTTTTGTTTGGTCAGATAAACATGCCTCTAATTCAAGTTTGTCAAATTCTGAGTCACCCTTGAGGAACTGGAAGAGAATGCACAAATTAATGTGGAGAAATGTGAAATGTAACTGTGTCACCAAAATGTAAAAAACACAGGTTTATGTACCCACCTGGAGGCTCCACATGTACTGTTAGTTCAAGCCCTGGGAAAAATATTAGTCACAGAGGAATGCAATATACTGTACTGTAGGCGTCAGATCAAACTGCTTAAGCACAGTGTCCTTAGTCCAATCATCAGCCTTTAGGATCCCCCCTGTCCTGGCTGTCACAGAGGCTGCTTTGCTGGTCATAGCTCTCCTTACTGAGTGATCCCCAAGTGAAGAGGTGTCAATCTCTCTTTGGTCTATGACTCCTCTGAGCCATTGTGCAATACTTACACAGGAAATAGAAACATGCAGTTTGACAAAAGAAATCAAAAGTCGGTCATACCTTCCTCTGATATCCTCAGTCTGTGACTCATTCTCCTTCAAACAAGCAACTACACAAAGGTATCACTCTTTTTCGAAGTCCAGGAAAACCATAGAGATGTAGCTGTTTTGGTTCTGTTAACCACAGTGAACTCTATTCCCCCAGGAAGGTATCATCTCCTGGAAATCTGTAGTCCCCTAACATCAGAAGTTCTTTTAACAGATGCCGAACACAACAACATAACAAGTTTAAAAAATAGTTGTTTAAGAGTTAGCTGAGGATTAGAACCCCAAGATTTAAACAGAGCAAACACTCTATGAACATCCCAAAGAGCTCCATATCTCATAGGGGAAGTCTGGATCACTTAATGCCTTTCATGGGGTTCCACCTGGAGGGACACCAGCCTATACTGGCAGGATGGTCTGCATCTGTCCAGGAAGGGAACAAGTCTTTTGAGCAATCGGTTTAAATGCTTCATTGGCAAGCTTTTAAACTAGTCAATGGGGGAGGCACTGACAAGCAGCAGAAAAATCCCAGCCTCTCCCTACAAAACAGGGTACTAAATGAGAAAAAGACCAAGGTAGAACGGTCAGTGGGGGATGCTGCAACAGAAGGTAAGGCCATCAAAAAATGGAGAGCAATGAGTACCAACGCCCGTAGTCTAGGTAACAAGCTTCCTGAATTAGTGGCCTTGATGGAGAAGGAACATCTGGATATCGTGGCAGTCACAGAAACATGGTACACACAAAACCATGACTGGGACGTAAACATACCAGGATACACTATCTACAGGAGGGACAGGGAGGGTAAAAGGGGAGGGTAGTTCTTTACATAAGGGAAGGAATAAAAGCAACAGAACAAAAGGGTAAACAGGAGGAGAAGAAGCACTGTGGGTAAATTTGGAGACAGACAATGGCACCACAATCCGCACAGGGGTTGTATACAGAACCCCCTTCTCAGGGAGGAAGTGGACAAGAAATGATAGAAAGTATACTTAGAATGGCAGAAAAAGGGAGCTATTGCTGATGGGTGATCTGAATATGCCAGATGTTAACTGGAGCGCAGTTGCAGCTGCCACTTGAAGTGCAGTTATTCTAGATGCCCTACAGAGGCATGCCTTAGACAACTAGTACTGGAGCCCACTCGAGGGAGCAATATTAGACTTGATACTCACAAATGGAGATGGAGAGAGGATCACAGATGTAGAAGTGGGTAGCCATCTGGGAACTAGCGACCATCGAACAGTATAGTTCACAATAAACACAGCAATAGAGTCAAGCCATACAAAGACAAAGTACTGGACTTTAGGAGGCTGACTTTGCCAAAATGGTGAGTGCCTAAAGAATGCACTAGCAAATGGGCAGGAAGGAGGAGTGGAAGAACAATGGGGAATAATAAAACTGCCATCACAGAGGTAACGAGCTTTTGTGTGAAGCAAATAAACAAAACAAGACGATGTAAGAAACCACTATGGTTCTCAAAGGAAGTGGCAGTGAAGGTTCAAGAGAAAAGAAGCATTCAGGAAGTACAAGGAATCGCAGCAGGAGCAGGACAGAGAACTGTATCAGTTAAAGCAAAAGGAGGCTGGGAAGGCAGTCAGAACAGCAAAGAGCCCAAACTGAGAAAAGATAGCCAACTCCAGTTAAGAAGGGAATAAAACTTTTATAGGTACATCAGGGAGCAAAGGAAGACCAAGGGAGGATAGTGAGGCTTAATAAAGGGAGGGAGGGTGGGCAGAGGAGAATGTGAAAAGGCAGAGATACTAAACAAATATTTTTGCTCAGTATTTACAAAGAAAGAGGGGAGGTACATAAAACAAACAGTAGTAACACTCTGGATACAGAAGTTGATACCAGCCCATTTACAGAAGAAAGGGTTCTGAAAGAACTCTTAAAACTGAAGGTGGACAAAGCAATGGGACCTGATGGGATTCATCCCAGAATTCTAAAAGAACTAAGGGTAGAACTAGTGACACCACTGACACCCTCTTTAACAAATCATGGGAGGATGGGGTGGTACCGAGGACTCGGGAGGGCAGATGTGATTCCCCTTCACAAAAGTGGGAGCAAGGCAGAAGCAGGAAACTATAGACCTGTTAGTTTAACCTCAGTGATAGGGAAAATGATGGAATCACTACTAAAGGAAAGAATTGTCGCGTATCTAGAGGCCAGAAAGGCACAGGACCCTAGGCAGCATGGATTCACAGTGGGAAGGTCATGCCAGATGAATCTGATAGATTTCTTTGACTGGGTGACCAAAGTAGTAGATCAGGGAGGGGCTGTGGACATGGCCTACCTAGACTTTAGCAAGGCATTTGACACAGTCCATCACAAAAGATTAATATATAAGTTAGCCAGCCTGGGTGGGTCCCAAGATGACAGCCTGGGTAAAGAGTGGCTGGAGAATAGGACACAGAGGTAATAGTAAATGGAGTCACTCAGAAGAAAGGAGGGTTACTAGCGGGGTACCACAGGGTTCAGTGTTAGGACAGTCCTCTTCAATGTCTTTATAAGCGACATTGCAGAAGGACTGGAAGGAAAAAGTATGTCTCTTTGCAGATGACACTAAGATCTGCAACAGAGTTGATGCACAGGGTGGGGTGGAAAGGATGAGAAGGGACTTGGCAAGTTTAGAGGAATGGTCAAATGTATGGCAGCTTAGATTCAATGCTAAGAAGTGCAAGGTAATGCACCTGGAAACAAAATCAGGGAAGAGTACACAATGGGGGTGAGATACTAACAACAACAAAATGGAAAGGACCTGGGGTAGTCATATCAGATGACCTAAAGGTGGGCAAGCAATGTGAGAAGGCAGCAAGGAGGAAGGAGAGGGCTGGGGGATACTGGGATGCATAGGGAGGCATCACCAGTAGAAAACAGGAGATTATTATCCCTCTGTACAGACAGCTGGTGAGACCCCATCTGGAGTACTGTGTGCAGTTCTGGAGACCCAATCTCCGAAAAGACATAGACAGGATGGAAGCTGTCCAGAGGAGGAACTAAAATGGTGCAGGGTCTGCACGGAGGACATATGAAGAGAGACTTAGGAGCTTAATATGTATAGCCTCGAGGAAAGGAGGAGAGGGGGACATGATAGAAACTTTCAATTACCTCAAGGAATCAACAAAGTCCAAGAGGGTAGCATCTTTCAAAAAAAGAGGTGTGCAAGAACAAGAGGGCACAATTTGAAGATGGGGCGGCTCAGAGGTAATTTAAGGAAGTATTTTTTCACAGAGAGGGTTGTGGATGCATGGAATGGCCTTCCGGAGGAGGTTGTGGAGTCAAAATCAGTGGTGGAATTCAAGCATGCATGGGATAGTCATAAGGCAATTCTGGTGGATGGGGGTAGGAAGAAGTAGGCTGCTGGTTAACTAGGATCTGCAGCTTATCCAGTAGGTAGGGAAATGGGCAGACTGGGTGGGCCAAGCGGTCCTTATCTGCCATCAAATTCTATGTTTCTATGTTTCTATGTTTCATAAATAGCTTTACCACTGGGTGCTGGCCCTCACATTTACCATCAATTGGGATGTGTCCTGCCAAGATTAAAGACCTATATCTGTTAACAGATCTGTACATTTTTCCATCTTGATACAAAGGAAACAAAAATTCCATAGTCTTTGTTAAGGATGTCTGAAATGGGTCATGTGCCTTGACAGACCCTTCTAGACCAGGGTGTCCATGTGGATTTAGAGACCTTCCTTGTGCCATGTGCCCGTGTTTATCTCAGGAAAGCAGAAGACCCTTCTGAGAGTTGAGGCATAGTCCTGGATCCCCTGAAACTCTCCATGCTGTTAAGGTGAGGGACTGATAGGTTACCAGGGATGAGGGTTCCTGGGGGTGCCACATAAGAGATCCTCCCTGTATATGAGGAGGAGAGGTGGGTCTACCAACATCTCCAGGAGACATGGGTACCAGGGTTGTGCGGGCCACATAGTGGTAACACCAAGATGTAGTTTTGCCCTCAGACTTGGGCCTTGACATAGTGAAAGGTGGAATGGTGTAAGGTTTCAGGTTCCTCCAATTCTGAGGGAAGGCTCCCCCACTGGGGCCTCCAGGTCCAACCTGCAGCTGAAGAAATACCATAACTGACAATACTGATGGGAGACAAACAAGTCCCAATACTGTCTGATTCAGAATATAGTTGCATGAATCTGTCAGATATTGGGAGTGGAAATCTACTGCCTGAATGGCCTTCCCCAGTATGCAATGAACCTGGACAGTGATCTGGTGCTGAAGGGAGTAATGGCAGACATGCTTGATGGTTAGAGGATGACACTGTTCCCCAAACTTATTAATATACCTGACAGCTGACATATTGTCCATGAGCAACAAAATCAACATTTCCCCTTCTGTCGGGCCAGAATCCTGATCCCAAAGGACCCTGCTAGCAGTTCCAGGTAACTAATATGCAGGTTTGATTCCTCTTAAGGCCAGTTGGCCCTTGTGGTGATCTTGCAACATGGAAAATAGAATTTATCAGCAGATAAGGACCACTTGGACCACTAAGTCTGCTCAGTGTGCCCCTGTCTATACTGTCACCACAGATCCAACCTGATCTCCAGCTACTTTCCTGCCCCTTTATTCTAGCCTACCAGTATTCCTTTGTGATTATCATATGCATACTTAAAGCCCACAACTGTTTTGCCCCATCACCTCCACTGGTATACTATTCCATTTGACCACCACTCTTTCAGTGAAGAAGTACTTCCTCACATCCCACCCAAATTCCCCTCCTTCCAGCTTTGTTGCATGCCTCATGCCCTCATGCACCCTCTGTTCCAAAAAAACTACTCCCCTCCTGTACCTTATTCACCTTTGAGAGGTTCTTATAGGTTTCTATCATGTTTCCCCCTCCCTCTTCTCTATCAGGGTGTACATATTGAGATCCTTCAATCTCTCCTTATAGGACTTATGATGCAGCCTCTCACCCCTGTACCATTTTAGTTGCCTTCCTCTGGGCAGCGTCTACCCTGTCTATATCACTTCTGAAATGTGCTCTCCAGAACTGGACAGAGTACTCCAAGTAAGATCTCACAAATTAACACTGCTGTGGAAACACCACACCTCCTTCTGCTGGTGATTCAGTTCCCCTCCCTTTGAACTCCAGTATCCCACTGGCCTCCCTACTGCCTTGTTGCAATAGCCAGCTACCTTGAGGTCATCTGATATGGCAGCCTAAAAGCCCCTTACCTGTTCTGTAACCATCAATACTTATTGCCTCATTTTATACACTCAACCTGGGTTTCTGTGCCCTAGATGCATGATTTTGCACTTTTCTGCATTGAAACCCAGCTCTCATATGGCAGATTGTGATCTGAACTGCAAAGAGGGATACCTTCTCTTCCAGTTTTTCTACAATGTTGCTTATGAAGATATTACAGAGGATTGGTCCCAGTACTGATTCCTGAGGTACCCCACTGGTCACTCTTCTCTCATTGTCAGTGTCATTTACCACCACCTTCTGTGTCCTATACATCAGCCTTTTCCATACCCAGTTTACCACTTTGGGTCCCACCCTCAAACTGTTCAGTTTCCTCTTAAGTCTCATATGTGGTATAGTACTGAAGGCCTTGCTGAAGTCTAAGTAAGCCATATCTATCCCCCAACCCTGACCTATTTCTCTGGTCGCCCAGTGGAAGGAATCAATCAGGTTCATCTGATATGACCTCCACCCCTTCCCCTTAATACGGGTATACCATTCCCACAGGGACAGGAACACAGCGAAGGCCATCATAGCAACAAAACTGACAGTTCAATTGTGATGGTTTGTTGGTTTCCCAACTCTGCTGTCTCTGGGGAGTTTGCTCCCTCCCCCAAATGAACTCTGATGCAGAGCTAATTATCTAAAGTGTGGTGGGGGGGGCAGAGCCCCCTGCATGGGGGATGCGTGGGGAAAACAATCCCCGCAAAAAACAAACTTTTGTATAGCAACGGCACAGTGTCATTTGGTGGCATTGTACCATCGCTGTAGTGATGATCAGTGAATTTCCTGTCACTGCAGCAACACGGAACCATGAATCCATGCTGCCTCAGGTCTTGTAACCCACTGCATTCAAAATACTCTACTAGCTTTTCTTTTTATAGTATCTCCATTAACTTCCCCACCACTGATCTTAGACTGACCAGCTCATAGTTGCCAGCCTCCTCCCTGTTTCCACTTTTATGAAACAGGACTGCATCTATTCTCTTCCAGTCCTCTGATACCACTCCTGTTTTTCATCAGTTGTTTAAAGAGCAGCTGATGCCTTCAGGAGAAGTTAAACAAACATAATATTTAGAGACTGTTCAGCTTGTATTTCACATTAGTTCTGTATTTCTCCTCCCCATTATTTATTAATTAGGTAATTTGCAGGAAAACAAGAGCTTTGCTCCTGAGGAGTAAATCTAGTCCTGTCTCTTTCTCCCTACCTCAGGTAATAATGCTCTGCTTGTGACATCACAGTTACTTCCATGGCAACAGATTGTGATGTCACAACAGAGGATTATGACCTACAGTAGGGAATAAACTATAGAGGCATATAGACTTTAAGGGCTAAAGATCATGTATTCATGCAGATTTCCTCAGTTATACATAATGGGGAGCAGAAATCTAAAAAATATATATGGAATGCGAGCTGAATTGTGCACAAATATTGTTTTTCAGTTTTTGTTTGACGTGTCAGCAGCTCTTTTTTTTTCTTTATCTGTTTATCCCCATATACGGTCCAGAGTCCCCCACTCTCTCAGGCTGTCATGGTCCCGACTTACCTCTTATGTGCCTCACTTGAACCCTCCGTCCTCACATCTGCAGCTGACCCCAGGGTAACCCAGCATAACCCTTCGCTGGGTGGGTCCCTCTCCTCCGAGGTTGAAGGCACCGGGGGGGGGGGGTTGCTGGCACACTCACTATTTAGCCCCAGGGTTCTGCTTTGGTGGACTTGGCTCCCTGGAGGGCTTCAGTGGCATCAGAAACTGGCAGCCATCATCCAGCGGATCCCTGGAGCTTTTTACGGTTTTCTATGGTTCCCCACTGCATGCTCCTGCAGTACCTCCAGTCTCCACTGGGGGCCACTGCTGAGTGGTACTACCCCGCAACCCACCCCAGGAGAGGAGAGCAGTTATTGGGATGCTCAATCCACTCCTTCCCCCTGCCAACCCATAGCACCCGAGTCCATTCCCGAACTTGGGTTGCCAGTGCAGCATGAGGTAAGATGTCAAGTGCCTCAACCCTCAGCGCCACTGGGCTGGCAGCAGCTCTTTAATAGGGCTGTCAGAAGTGCAGTCAGTACCTCCCTGAGCTTCCTCAGCAATCTTGAATGTTCCCTGTCCAGCCCCATAACCTTATCAACTTTTCAAATTCACAAGTCTTCTAAGGACCTATTGCTTTGTGAATGGATTTATGTCCACCTCCCTTCCCTCAGTGTTCCTCCTCCTTCTGTGAGGTCTGTACACCTCTCCCTCCACTGTGAAGACTGAGCAGAAGTATATGTTTAGGATGTATGCATTTTCTTGATCAGTTCTATGTGATAACGGTGACTGCCAAAAGGGCCATTGCCGTTACGGTAAAGTCAGAGCACTGAAAATAAATTTTGGAACTCTTGACTCCTTGGCGCACAACAAAATGGTGCCAGGGTCTTGCATGTTGGGGGGGGGCGGTGTGCGAAACATTAAAAAATAAATTTCAGGACCGGCGCAACAAAAACGAACCTGTGCTCAGACCCAAACCCAGCATCCTAGTCACCAAAGCCACAAGCTGACCAGCTACATCATGGGGCCAGCTCAGCAGCCTAAAACAGTGCCACCCCTCAAATCCCCTACCACTCCATACCAAGCGTGCTCACTTCCCCCTGCATGTGTCCTGTAGTGTGCTTGCTCTCACCCCCCCCGTGCATGTACCTGTAGCAACTTCCCATTGTTACAGTCGCCAACCCACCCCATCCAGTCACTGTAGCTGCCTGGTAGCCACTGTGCCATGCACCACAATTGAGTCACCCTTTCAGGTCACTGAATTGAGGTCGCACACATCACAGTATTCCTTCCTGATCTTCCTATGCACAGTCTCTACTTTGTGAGCTGTGTCTCTTCTATGACCTTCCCTTGATTGTAATGGTATATTGTAGATGCAGGTGGTTGGGGGTTATCAGAAGGCGATGTAGCAGAACTAGGGTGGGGGATGGGGTGTGGGCTGATGACAGGGTAATCTCGACATTGAGGATCAGGAGATGCCCTGGATTTAAATGGGGATTTGGGAAGTGTCAAAGGTGTTTAATCCCCATACCCCTGGTTTCCACCGGACCGAGTGGATAGGTAGCTGATTGACCAGTCACCACAGCTTGTCCTCTTTGGATGGTGCTGTTTAATACCAGACCGAGTGGATAGGTAGCTGATTGACCAGTCATCATTGCTTGTCCAGTTTGGATGGTGCTGTTTAATACCAGACTGATGAAGAATAAGACCGCTATTACTGTGGATTTCATATCTCATTCCTCAGTGGATCTGGCATGCTTCATGGAAACCTGGTCAGGTGATGATGCTCGTCCAGTTTTGCAGACAGCTGTCCCTGCTGGTTTCTTTGTGGTGTACTGACTGAGGAAGGACTGCAGTTCGGGAGGTGTAGCTATCTTTTTTTTTTAGATCTGGACTGAACCTGGTTATGCACCCAGTGTGTGACACTTCATCCTTTGAGTGCATGGTCATGCGTGGGGGTACAGGTGCCACGTGCAGGGTTCTTCTTGTATGCTGTCCGCCTGGGTCGGAAGGGAACTTTCTGCAAGAGATTGTGGAGTTTATCACTGACAGGTGAAGAAATCACCAAGGTGGGTTATCCTTGGTGATTTCAGCGCCTGGGTCAACAATGAACTCTCACATTTTGGACAGGATTTCCTCCAGAATATGACAGTGCTGAGCCTGGCACAAGCAAATGTTATTGCAACCCACCAACATGGGCATGCCCCAAACTTGATGTTCCACAGTGGGTATGAGGTGGAAAACCTCAGGTCTGATCTGATCAGCTGGCCAGATTGTTGTGTCATCAGGTTTGAGTTCAGAGCACATCTCTGTAGTCCACCCTTGTGGAGGTGGTTAGGTACTGACCTTTGAGAGAGCTGAAGCTAGATGCACTTCAGGTGGTACTGGACACCTTGGGTATTATGATGGCAAGGGCTGAGGGAACAGAGGAAGCAGTGGCAGCTTATAACAGTGCTGTTGATGCAGCTTTTGACCTTGTAGCATAAGTCCAAGTAAGTCCATTTGAGTGGTGTTGGAGGAGATCTGGTGCCCAGGAGGAGAAACTGGTTTTGAATACTCACAATGGTGAACATCCAAGGACAATCTCTTGTAAGAAGGCAGAATTTCTGTCCAGGGAGATTGCAGCTGGGAGGAACCCAACCAGCTCAGCTTTTTCTGGTAGTGGACATTCTTTTGCATCCAGCTTGTCTGTGGCCCGTGAAGGCTATTTCATCCATTAAATGTGAGAAGCTTTCTCAGTTGTTCTAATAAACAGAGTGTTCTCTATCAGGGCTGGGATCTCTCCAGCTGGGCAGTCAATGCCCAGCAGTGTCAAGTCTTCTGGGAGTCACACTAGCAGTCTGTGATAATTGGGAGAGTTTCAGTCAGCAATGATTGAGGAGCTTGTAAAGCTGATCTTTGGGCTGTGACCAATGTATTATGAGCTGGACCAAGGACCAGCACAACACTTGTTGAGTTGTGTTGGGCAGCTGGGCCCTGTGTTCACCAGTACTATTCTGTGGTCCTTGACAAGAGGGGGGGTCTTACCTTTGGCACTGAAAAGGCCAAAATTGGACATGGATGTCTTGACAAACTACCAGCCTGACTCTAACCGGCTTTTCTTAGGCAAGGTTATTGAGAAGGTTGTTGCATTGCAGCTGCAGACACACTTGGTGACCTGTGACATTTATGAGCCTCTCCAGTCAAGATTTAGCTCAAAGTTCTGCACTGAGACTGTTTTGGTCAGGGTGCATAAAGTCCTGCTCAGAGCTAGGAACAAAGGAGAATGGTCAGTTCTTGTTGTCCTTGATATCCTCGGTGTGTGACATCAGTGACCATAAACTTTAATTGGATTGACTCAGGGAGTATGTAGGACTTACTGGCAAAGTGAACAGAGGCTTGTGATGGGAAGTTTTTCATCATGCCCTAGGGACTTGTACTTTGGTGCACCCCAAGAGATGGTCCTTTCACCCATGTTGTTTCTGATGTATATGCTGCCCCTGGGTAGGATCATTAGGCAGTATGGGGTTGGGTTTCACTGCTCTGCAGATGATGCTGAGCTCTATTGGTCCTTTTGCACCTCGACGGTGGAGGTGTTGAACCAGTGTTTGGACAAGATCCAGGACTGATAGTCATTGAGCTGGCTGAGACTCAACTTGCACAAAACTGAAGTACTCGTGATTGATCAGGTAGGAGGGGAGCGCGGCAGTGTCTGGGAGGGACACCAGGCTATTCCTCAGTACCTCCAGGCTCGGCTCAGCTCAGCCGAAAAGATGAAGAGCCTGGGTGTCATTCTGGATGAAGGGCTGATATTTGAGGGTCAGGTGTTGGAAGTTGTCGGAAGTGGCTTCTACCATCCGAGTAACATTAGCTGGATTTGTTCCCTTATCTGAACTCAGAAATTGTCCTCTCTAGTACACACTTTTGTGACCTCACAGCTTGATTGCAGTAATGCCTTCTACCTTGGTGTCAGTGGAGGTACTTTGCAGTGCCTGCAGATGGTTCAGAATGTGGCAGCGAGGTTGTTCACTGGACTTTCGAGAATGAGTCATATTATCTCACCACTGCTGAAGCTGTGCTGGCTGCTAGTCAGGTAGCATATCTCCTATAAACTTAGATTGCTAACCTATAAGGCCCTACACAGTCTGGGTCCAGGCTATGTGCACAAATTCCTTCATCCTTACCTGCCTGCATGCCCTCTCCATTCCGCTGAGGAGGAACTCCCTGTTGTTCCCAGGGCCAGATTCAAAATGTCAGAGGATAGGCCCTTTGAAGTAGCTGGGCCAGTATTATGGAACTCGCTCCCAAGGGCCCCTTGGTGGAAGTTTTTAAAAAGGTGTTAAAGAAACATCTCTTTACACAGGCATTAGGTGTATAAAGTATGTTACTTATGAAGAAACTTTGTTATTGTAGTGCAATCCAGCAGTTGATTTGTTTATTTTGTGATCATGGTTGTAACTTAAAATTGTTATTGTTTTTGTTTTATAATTCTGTACCAGGTTTTTTAATGTTTGTGCTATTTCCTCCTATGTACTTGTGCCCTGAGCCTCCAATAAAGGGCACTATAAATAAAGATACTACTGCTACTACTGCTGCTGTCTCCCTTTGCTCATCTTATCCTCTCAGTCACTCCCATTTTCTTCCTCTTTTTGCTTATGTATCTGAAAACAGTCTTGACAAGTTTAGCTACTCCTTTGACTGTCCTTCCCTATGCTTGTGCCTTAGTTTCCATCGCCACTTCCCTCTGTTTTTCCTAGTACACATCCCTATGCTCTTCCTTCTGCATAGCCTTTATCCTGCTGAATGTCACCCCTTTAGCCATTACTTTTGCAGCTACTTCCATTGAAAACAATAGTGGTCTCTTTTCCGACCTGTGTTTTCATGCATCCTTTGAGCAGAGGTTTGTTGCCTTAACTATGCCATCCCTTAACTTGCCCCATTATTCCTTTGCTCTACCCTGGCAATCCCTCTTTGATAGGTTGTCTCTAAGGCATTCACCCATCTTTAAAATATGCCCTCCTGAAGTCCAGGAGTCTCATCCTTGTGAAACTTGCTTCTCTCACCATCCTTATGATAAACCATACTGTACAGTGATTGTTGGTTGCCAGGTGATATTCCACCTTGATGTCTGCGCCATGGTCCCTGTTTGTGAGTACCAGGTCCAGTACTGCCCTATCTCATGTGATCTCTGTGACTAGTTGCCTGAGAAACACTCCCTGTAGGGAGTCTAGGATGGTCCTACTTCTAGCTGAGGTCACATCTGGAAGGCTCCAGTCTACATCTGACTGACTGATGTCCCCCACTAGTAGCACCTCCCCCTTTTTTTGCCATTGTGCTAATGGCTTCTCCCAGTGCCTTATCTAATTTTTCCCCTTTGTTGAAGGACTGTATATCACCCTAGTGTGAACAGTGGCTTTCCTCACTCCTGGCACCCCAGCCTGCTAGAATGGCATCAGACCCTATTACAGTGTCCATCACTATATTAAAGAGAGCTGTGCTGTTTCATGCTAACATGTGCTGCAATCACCATTGCAGTTCCTTTTTCACTTTTGCTGTTCAACCAAGCTGGGCTGTTGTAAGACTTCTTTTGCAGCAATGCTTCTGCTTTCAGCCTCTGCAGCACCCTGTAATAAAGGGTTGCTTGGAAGATGGCCCAAATGGATGAGGAGATGAGCCAGATCACTCCGACCAGAGACTCATGGTACAATGTCTGTACTCTCAATGTTCTCCTTGGCTTTTTCCTGATAGCATTCACTTTTGTCTGTACTTTCTGCCTCCCTTTCTAGTCCCTGATAGCCCACTGACTGTAATATGTAAAATAAAGTTTCCATAGTGTAGTGGTCCCTCCCCAGTCTCCAATTCCCTTCCCAAATAAATACATTAAGTCCCTGGTAGTCCAAGGTCCCTCCCCCCTTCCCGATCACTGACCCCATATGAATACGCATTTTCTGTAGTGTAGACCCCCCCCATCCCCGATCACCAGTTACCATCCCCAAATGGAAAAACTCATGCCCTGGTAGTCTAGTGTCCCTCCCCCTCCCTGTTCACCATCCCCAAATGGAAAACCCCCAATGCCGAGGTAGTCTTGTGTTCCTCCCACTCCAGAATCACCAATCGCCATCCCCAAATGGAAAACCCCCAATGCCGAGGTCGTCTTGTGTTCCTCCCACTCCAGAATCACCAATCGCCATCCCCAAATGGAAAACCCCCAATGCCCTGGTAGTTCAGTGTCCCTCCCCCTCCACAATCACGGATTGCCATCTACAAATGGAAAAACCTCATGCCCTTGCAGTCTAGTGTCCGTCCTTCCTCCTGGATCACCGATTGCAGTTCACAAATGGAAAAAAAAACATGCTCTATCAGCCTAGTGTCCTTCCCTCCTCCTAGATCACTGATTGCTATTCACAAATAGAAAAATCCCAATGCCCAGGTAGTCTAGTGGCCCCCCACACTCTCAGGTAATCAGCCACCACCCTACCCCCCACCACGACTCCCATTCGGTGAGCAGCACAGCCCTCTTCTCATCTCCACAACTGCCCACAGACTGAGCGATGAATAAGCTTGTACTATATATGTGCTTATTCATAATTCAGTCAGAGGGCAGCCATGGAGGTGAGGTAGGAACAGTGCTGTTGCTGAACTGGGTGTGATGGGGAACAGGAAGGTGGTTATTACCTGAGAGAGTGAGGGTCCACTGAGTACCAGAGCACTGGGGCTTTTCTATTTGTAGATGGTGATCAGGGAGGGAGGACATTACTACCAAGGCACTGGAGTTTTTCCATTTGGGGACAGTGATCAGCGATCGGGGGACACTACAGCAAGGAAAAGATTATTCATATGGGGTTAGCGATCGGGGAGGGGAGGGACTCTGTACTACCAGAGACTTAATGTATTTATTCAGTGGTGAGATCAGAGACTGGGGAGGGACCGCTACACTATGGAAACAAACTAATTTCTATGAGTCAGTAATTTGGGACTGGAGAGGGTACCACTAGACCACCAGGGAATGTGGCTGCATGGGGCATTGGCTAGTGGGGTGGCTGCACTAAGTCACCTGTGGGCCATGCAAATGGGCACGATAGTGCCTTGAATGTCCAATGGGCTCATTTGCATGGCTAGTTTAGTGACTAGGGAGTTAGCACCTGTGCACAATGGATGCCGGCCAATTCTCCTGGCCCTGTTTACAGTCAGTTAGCACAGTGCACTATCCAACTGTGAATGGCACTGTTGCCAACCAATGCAACCGTGAAGTGCAGTGCAAACCTTTGTGTGTCACTTTTGCCCAGGATATTATTCCAAGAACCCAAATGAACATGCTGAAGACATAAAAACTCAGAATTTCAAAGCCTGATGACTCTGGAACTCTTTAATATTTTTTCACAAAACCTTTCAAAGGCACTAGGTGAGGATATCACACCTATATCTTGAAAGTTTTAGTATAATAACAATTTGTGAAGCCTGCAGATGAGAGAAAAAAAAAACATGTTAAGTATAAGAAACAATTAGACATCTATAGAGAAATTACACATACTGTGGAGACCAAGGAGGATGCTGGGAACCTCCACAAATGAGACCCACAGGAGGGTGGCATGGCACCCCACAGGTGAAGGAAACAACTCCTGGTGGGGGACTCCATTATTCAGAGGGTAGAACTGGGGGAGGGAGGGGAGAGGGAGGTAACGTGTCTGCCTGGCACCAAGGCTTGGAGGGGACAGGGAGCGAATACTCAGGATTGCGGGAGCAGCTGCACAGGGGAGGGAGCCGGATGTCATTGTCCACCTAGGGACAAATGACCTGGCTGGGAAAGGGATCAGAGCAGTGCAGGAGGAGTTTGTGGAGTTGGGGAGGGGCCTTAGACAAGTAGCACGCATGGTAACCTTCTTGGAGGTGCTGCCTGTCTATGGTATGGGTGAGGCTGGGGTACTCCACACCATGGGATTCAATCAGTGGTTGAAAAACTGGTGCAGAGCTCAGGGTTTTGGCTTCACTGGTGACTGGTGTGCCACCTGGAGGGATACAGGCCTACACTGGGGCGATGGTCTGCATCTGTCCAGGAGGGAAACCAGGATCCCAGGTGATAGGTTTAAATGCTTCATTGGCAAGCATTTAAACTAGCCAAGGTGGGGAGGCACTGAAAAGGAGAAGGGAAATCCTAGCCCCCCCAAAAAAAATCGGGGTAGTTAGTGAGGTAAACACCAAGATAGAGCAGTCAATAGAGAGGAGGGCAGGGGTAAATGGAGAAAAAGACAAAGGCAGTAAGGACAGGGAAAGGGCAAAAAAGGAATAAGGCTATCAAAAAATGGAGGGTAATGAGTACCAATGCCCATAGTCTGAGTAACAAGCTCCCTGAACTGGTGGCCTTGATGGAAGAGGGATTCCTGGATATCGTGGCAGTCACAGAAACATTATACACAGAGAACCATGACTGAAATGTCAATATACCAGGGTATGCAATCTACAGGAGGGACAGGGAGGGTAGATGAGGAGTAGGAGTAGCTTTCTATGTAAGGGAAGGGATCACAGCAACAGAACTAAAGGGTAAACAGGGAGGAGAGGAGGCACTGTGGGTCACCCTGGAGACTGGAAATGGCACCACAATCTGCACAGGGGTTGTATACAGACCCCCATCTCAGGGGGAGGAAATGGACGAGGAAATGATAGAAGACATCCTTAGGATGGCTGAGAAAGGGGAGATATTGCTGATGGGGGACCTGAATATGCCAGATGTTAACTTGGGCACCTTTGCTGCAGCCAAATCCAAGATCAGGGCAGCCATTCTCGATGCCTTACAGGGAGCATACCTCAGACAGCTAGTTTTGGAACCCACTCAGGAAGGAGCAATCTTAGACCTGGTACTCTCAAATGGGGATGGAGAGAGGATGTCAGATCTAGAAGTGGGTAGCCATCTGGGAACAAGTGACTGCCAAACAATGTGGTTCATTATAAACTTAGCTGTAGAGTCAATCCATTCAAAAGTGAAGGAACTGGACTTCAGGAGGGCTGATTTTGTCAAAATGGGAGAGTGCATCAGAAAAGCACTAGCAAACATGCAAGAAGGTGGGGTGGAGCAACAATGGAGAAACATCAGAACTGCCTTCACAGAGGCAACAAGCCTTTGTGTGAAGAGTAGCAAAGCAAAGAAAAATTTTATTTATATAAGGCTCCCTTCCAAAGCTCAGGGCGCCTTTACACTTATAACATTAAAATCATCATACATCATAAAACATAAAAGCATGCTAAAACAACCATATCAAGTTGAACTCAAAATATCCCTGAAAAAGCCTGGTTATACAAGTATGTCTTCAGACAATTTTTAAAACCATCTATGGTCTGGCTATCTCGTATCTAGCGAGGTAGAGAATTCCACAGGGTAGGAGCCACAAAGGCAAAAAATCTTCCTCCCGATGTTTAAAGGGATACCCTGGGAATCACTAGCAATCCCTCACCAGAAGAGCAGAGCAAGCGGGAGGGACAGTTAGGATGCAGGAGCTCTTTCATGTAGTAGGGACCCTGCTGTGAAGCAAATAAATCAAAATGAAAGAAAAAACACTGTGGTTCTCAAAAGAAGTGGCAGGGAAGGTTGGGGAGACAAAGATAGCATTCAGGAAGTATAAGGAAACACAGAAGAAGCAGGACAGAGAACTGTACCAGTTAGAGCAGAAGGAAGTGGGGAAGACAGTCAGAACAGCAAAGGCCCAAACCAAGGAAAAGATAGTCAACTCGGTTAAAAAGTGGGGTAAAACCTTTTATAGGTACATTAGGGAGCAAAGAAAGACTAAGGCAGGGATACTGAGGCTGAATAAAGAGCAGGGTGATTGGGCAGAGAGGGACAGTGAAAAAGCAGGGATACTGAATGAATACTTCTGCTCAGTATTCACAAAGGAAGAGGAGGGGGAGGTACCAAATCCAGTCAATAGAAGCACTCTGGATAGGGGGGTTGATATCAGTCCTTTCACAGAAGAAATGGTTCTGAAAGAACTCAAAAAAATGAAGGTGGATAAAGCAATGGGGCCTGATGAGATTAACCCCAGAATTCTAAAAGAACTAAGGGAAGAACTAGTAACACCACTGACTACCCCCTTTTTTTTGTTGATATTTTTACCTTCCTTGGCTGCCTTGCCTGGTCTGCTCTCTTCCCCCTCGTCGTGGCATCCTTCTGCTGGAGAATACAGCCACTGTCTGCCTCTACCACTCCACATGGCACCCCAACTTCTGCCGAAGGGAGCCCATAACTCCTCCATGGAACACGGATCAGACAGGGGCTATCTGTGACAGCATAACTCGTGGACAGCCATCAAGCAGCATGACACAAGTGCCATCCCCCTTTTTCCAATTTGGCCTACCCCAGAGCCGAGGACATGCAATGACATAAACAGAGGTGAGTGCGCATGCTTCCGCATGTGCTCCCACCAGATGCCTGCCCCCTCCTCCACCCTCAGAGCACAGCATTCATCCTGTCCCCCAGCATCCACCAGGGGGCAAGCATGCGCTGGCTGTCGTGGACCCCCCACACCAGACAGGGAGAGCAGTCCATCATATGCTCAATCCCTCTCCTCCCCTGCCAGCCCCTGGCAACCCATGCTCATTCCCAAACACCAGTTGCTGGCATGGCGCGAGGTACAGGCGACCAGCACCTCAGCCTTCAGCACCACCAGGCCTCATGGGAGGATGGTGTGGTACCTGAGGACTGGAGGAGGGTAGATGTGATTCCCCTTCACAAAAGTGGGAGCAAGACAGTGGCAGGAAACTACAGACCTGACAGTTTGACCTCAGTGGTAGGGAAAATGATGGAATCACTTCTGAAGGAAAGAATTGTTGAGTACCTAGAGGCCAGTGGGGCTCAGGACCCAAGGCAGCATGGATTCAAAGCAGGAAGGTCATGTCAGACAAATCTAATTGATTTATTTGACTGGGTGACCAAAGTAGTAGACCAGGGAGGGGCTGTGGACATGGTCTACTTAGACTTTAGCAAGGCATTTGACACAGTCTCACACAAAAGATTAATAAACAAATTAGCCAGCCTGGGAATGGGTCCTAGGATGGTACTCTGGGTAAAACATTGGCTGGACAACAGGACACAAAGGGTAATCATAAACGGATTCCACAGTGAAGAAAGGGGGCTTACTAGTGGGGTACCGCAGGGTTCAGTATGGGGGACCGGCCCTTTTTTATATTATTATAAGTGACATTGCAGAGGGACTGGAAGGAAAAGTATGTTTCTTTGCAGGTGACACAAAGATCTGCAACAGGGTTGATACACAAGGTGGGGTGGAAAGGATGAGAAGGGACTTGGCAAGGTTGGCTGAATGGTCAAATGTATGGCAGCTTAGATTCAATGCAAAGAAGTGCAAAGTAATGCACCTGGGAAACAAAAATCCAGGGGAAAAGTACACAATGGGGAGTGAGATATTGACTACAACAAAAATGGAAAGGGACCTGGGGTAGTTATATCAGATGACCTAAAACTGAGCAAGCAATGTGAGAAGGCAGTAAGGAGGGCTGGGAGGATACCGTTATGCATTGGGAGAGGCATCACCAGTAGAAAACAGGATGTTGTTATCCCTCTGTACAGACAGTTGGTAAGACCACATCTGGAGTACTGCATGCAGTTCTGGACACCCCATCTCCACAAAGATATAGACAGGGTGGAGGCTGTCCAGAGGAGGGCAACCAAAAGGGTGCAGGGTCTGCACCAGAAGACATATGAAGAAAGACTAAAGGAGCTTAATATGTATAGCCTCGAGGAAAGGAGGGGGGGGCATGATAGAAGCTATCAAGTACATCATGGGAATCAACATAGTCCAAGAAGGTAGCATTTTACAGAAAAACAGATGTGCAAGAACAAGGGGTCACAATTTGAAGATAGAGGGGGGACAGCTCAGAGGTAATGTGAGGAAGTATTACTTCACGGAGAGGGTTGTAGATGCATGGAACAGCCTTCCTGAGAAGGTCATGATGTCAAAAACAGTCAGGGAATTCAAGGATACATGGGACAGACATAAGTCAATTCTAGTGGGGGGTAGGAGGAAGTAGGCTGTTGGTTAACTGGGATCTGCAGCTTATCCATTAGGTAGGGAAATGGGCAGATTAGGTGGAACAGGCAGTCCTTATCTGCCATCATATTCTAAGTTTCTATGTTTCTATACTGATCTCAGAAACCACACAAGCTGCTGTTACAAAGTATTTCACAGATTTACAGCTTGCCTCCTAGACAATACATGAAAAATTTAAGTGGATTTCGTCAAATGCTGCCAAAGCCTTTAAGGTGCAAAATTTTTTGTTTGTTTTTTAATATCTGTTTATACCTTCTACTTCCAGTGCCAGTCCCCACTCCTTCAGGAGACACAGATGGTAGTTTCTCCCCACACCGCAATCTCCCCGATTCTGCCTTGGTGGCTCCCCATCAAGCCGTGGCTGTACCTCCCCAGGCGGGTACGGGGTGGAGTGACATCGACCTGAGAATCTTGCAAGTGTCTCATCCGACGGGGACATCAGAGAGGTGTGGGCAATCAGGGTCTCTGCTGGGTCTCCATCACCTAGGAGACTGACACTGGTGTTCCTCCTTTTCTCCCTCGTATGGTGCGCGTCCTTGACTTCAAGGTGCTATGTGCTGACGTCCACCACACATCTCGGCCAGCCCCTCCTGGTAACAGGGCTTGCTGTACCCCAAGCCGCCACTCCAGGTCAGGCAAACTGTGAGCCTTGGCCTCCCCTCCTCCCCCTGGTGAAGGTGAGCAGTCATGGGACGCTCAAGCCTTCTCCCCCGGCCAGCCCTCCAGCAACCCGAGTTCACTCCCGAACCTGAGTTGCCAGCATCACATGTGGAAATCCAACTGCTGCACCAATGGGCTGGCTCAAAGTTAGGGGCTTAACTCTGAACACCCTACTCAATCCTAACTATAGGGGTGCTACAGCACCCCAATAATTTACAATAATTTCATTATGTTACTGGCAATTGTGATATTTTATTTCTGTGCAGTTAACAAAGACTATCCAAAACACATTATTATCCTGCTAAAATGGGCCATTTCAACTATGCAGGAGAACTGGATGTCTCACTGGCACTGATGCCATTTGTTTGCAGCATCCATGTGAGTCAACATGTAATCTGTTTCTTAAAAAAAACACTGACTGGTTCCATTGTGCTGGCTATAGCATGGACACCACTGTCAGTTAATTCCAGCGCTGTTTTAGGTTTTCATATTTATTGCTAAGTGTCTACAGTTCACTGGGTTGAAGTTTAAATGTAACCTGCTCTTCAAAGTTTTTTGGCCCATAAAATATGTGCCTTGTCTTCCATTCTGCATTATTATTGCCCTGGCGCCATTGCTATGTAAAGCTGTCAACCCCACCCTGATGAAGAAACTTAACATGGATTTTTTTCCTCTTATCCACAGTGATTATTTGTCCAATACAGAAGTTTTTAGAATACTACATGGCAGAACAGTTGTTGACCTGTATGTGTTCTAATTTCCATGTGGACTTCACAGTGGTCAAACATGCAGACGGAGGAGTGGCTGTGTCAGAAGAACCCTGGTTGGTGGCGGAGGTGCACAATGGTACAGCTGGAGTATCAGGAACTGTTGACATGTCTTTGTCAGGATAAGCAGGCATTATCATATCTGTTGGAACAGCAGGTGGTCTGAGAAGAGATGCTGAGGTCACATGAGCATCTGGCATGACATGCCTGGAATCCAGAGCACAAACATTAGAAGGGGAGGAAGATGATGACAATGTAGTGGGAACATGGGTACCTTGCATGGTATCACTCTCTGTAACAGAGATCCAGAGGCAAATTGTCTGATACCTTTTACTGGACCAACATAGATGTTGCAAAAAGAAAACAATGTCTTGGCTTTCGAACCAACCAAGTCCTTCCTCGGAGACTTATGCAAGTTGTTCAGAGAACCACATTTTATTAACGCCCAGATCATACATAAAAATAACAGAAACAATTATCATTGATTTAAAGTATCTATTTTAAAAAAATCACAGATTTAAATGGAATGAACAGCATTCCACTAGCTTGCTACTGCTGAAAATCTGTCCAAAGTCAAATGACATCAAAAGAAGATAAGCTGAACACTCAGGCAGACAAAACCTCTAACTGAAATTATTAATGAATATGTTATGAGAATACATTAATAATTAAAAGCAAGACATTTAGATTTAATACCACAAATGTCCAAGTTAAAATGTGATAGTATTGTATGATAAAAAAACTGTACAACAGAAATGTATGCATGGAAATACCAGGGAATGAGGAAAATGCACCTTGTATGAACAACTGTTTAAAACATTCATACAGTATTAAACCTGTCTGGAGCCATGTTCTAAACTATACTGTCATCCAGTTAACACACTCCATAAACATTAAGACCTACAGAGCTGCAACAATATTTGTTCAAGATAATATCATATGTCTGTATTATTGCCAAATAAACTAATGTAATAAAATATAAGAATTTTAAAATAGGTACTTTAAACCAATGAGAATTTTCATCAGATTTTTTTTTTTATGTATGATCTGAGTGTTAATAGAATGTGATTCTCTGAACAACTGGCATACACTAAGTCTCAGAGGAAGGACTTGGTTGGTCCGAAAGCTTAGACATTGTTTTCTTTTTTGTAACATCTACGTTGGTCCAATAAAAGGTATCAGACCATTTGCTTCTGGATCTATTCTTACAAGGTCTCCAACCCTACTCACAATTCTCCCTCCTCTTCTCCTCAGTCTTGTTGTTCTGCTGTGCCCAACTCTACTACTTAACCATCCTTGGTTGCACTGGCTCTCGTTTGCTACAATTGTTTGCCTTCTCTATGTAATACGTATTTATGTTTATGTATTTTTATATCCTGCTCCCCCTATTACTCTGTCTTGTTTCAGCTTGTACTATGGTGAAGTGTATAATCTTTCCTTTAACTCAAAATGTTACATTTGTCTTATTTCTGTATCCATTGTATTGTATTGTATCTCTCCTGGGTCGTACCTGAAAATATGCAAATGTCTGCCTAGTGTACCCCACCCAGTCACTAAAAGTTAAATAAAATAAATATGGCAACTCATCTATTTCTGCATGTCTCTGTAACAGAAGAATATCAATAACAATTCAGGAGTTTCCTCACATGATTCCACATGGCAAGTGTTCTTACATGAGCCATCTCCTGTTTGGCATGGTCTGCAGAAACAACGGAATCTTCTTGTTGTAACCACTCCATCAGCCACAGACCTAACACTTTGATTCCTCTGTGTTGCTGGGATGGTGTCCACTTCGGGTCCTGTTTTACCTTTTTATTTGGCTTTTACTCACTCAAAAGAGTGTTCTTAGAAATTTGCTGCACCCTTCAGTATAACGTTGCCTTGTCAGACTATTTTTACAATATTGGAATAGTTTGTCTGCATTAGAAATCACCACTTGCCAAGATTGCCCCACTCAACTTGCAACAGATTTTATCAAAACACTCTTTCCATCTGGAAAGCCTTTCCAATGACATGAACAAAAAAAAAGCTTGTTCAGTCAGACATCTGTACTGAATTTGTGAGGAAGAACTGAGTTAAAAGCCCACTTAGATTTGTACTGGCTTCTGCAGTCATCTGTGAGCTGCTCTACTCACTCAGTATTGAGTGCCCTGATGTTATGTACATAGTTATTAGCAAAGCTCCACAAAATGTTGACTGGTACGGTGGTCATGTTTGAGGTTGCTTCATATGCATACAAGTGACTCTGTGACCGTACCTTCATATTTAGGACCACTGTAATATGTGACTACAGGGTGAATGATGGCCTGTTCATGGTGCCAATGGCAGGACTGAATTTCATCCTGAAATTTACAGGTATAATTCTCAGCAAATTCCAAAATTATTATGACCCAATGGACTGACATTTATTATTTTAGATTCCTGCATTTATTTTTTGCCATGATAAAACATGCAGGTGTCACCCCAAAAACTTATTCCTTTAGTTCCACAAGTTGTGGTACAGTGTTTTTATTTTTTCTTTGAAGCACTATTCTTGTTTCTTTTATCACAGTGCCTTTTATGTTTCATGTCACAATGTTCTCCCATTGGTAACATTTCACTTGTTCACTGCCAAGTTTCTGCCCAAGTTCCTCTGTGTTCTTAGTTATTGCACGTGTACTGCAGCTTCCACATGTTTTCTCTATTCATTCCTTTGAAAAGACTATCTCACCCAATAGGCACATGGTGATCTCAACAGCCCTATAATTGTTGGGAATTTTGCATTGTGTAACACATTTCACATTGGCAAACTGATTCAATGATCTTAGCTTTAGTACTGAGTTAGTACAGTACTCAAACAAACACTAATCCAGGTTTTGCTCCCTGGCAAGTTTATATTCGTTGGTCTCAGACTATGAAATGTAATTGATCCTATTGCTGCTTCAGGGATTTGTTTGCAAAACTCCTGCTGGGGACTATTAAGGGGCTTGTCAAGGAATGCCTTTGTTGTCCCAGTACTTTTTTAAAATGCCTTCTCGTGAGGCAGAGATGACGATGAGGCCTCTAAGAATTTTTGACTTTCTCCATCACTTGCTCCTTGGCACTCGTTCATTTCAAGATGCCCTCATCATTGTCCTCCAACTGATTTCCTGGGTTGTACTTGCAGTGCAGAGCATTCAATAATAACCAGAGAGGAGCTAAGGATGCTTTAAAATTCCCCCTGCTCTTTTGCATTGCATGTCTTCAACTGGAACACTTTCTTCCATATGACCTCTACCAGTTAGTCCTGAAGGTTGGTGCAGCAGATCAAGCTCAGGGGTTGATTAGACAGGGCATTCTCTTTGGCTGGTGAACAGGACATAATCATTTTTGCAACACTTGCAGCAAACTGTTTCAGTGAGTGTGGGAGCCCTTGTTGTGCTCTCTGCACTGCTTTCTAGATAGCACTGTTTGATTGATTGTCTACCATTGGGGTCTCACATAGTTTATCTAGAGTCTCACATGGGTTATCCTCGAAAAACACTGGACTTGTGGCACTGGTGGTTGTGGAGGGGGGTGCAAACCAATTTCTAATTTTCTTTCTTTTTCTTGAACATTTCTCATCTTTTTTCATTTTGCTATCTGCATTTCTGACTTGATGTATTGCTCAGGGGGTCCAGTCCCTAGGTCATCATTGATCACCCCCCCTCCACTAGTTTGGTACACTGGGAGCCCACCCCAGTGTGTCAAAATCCATTTTGTAATATTTCACCTGTAAAAAAGAAAACAGTCCCAAGAAGTATTTTTTTAAACCTGAAAAAAAAAAGGTCCCTTGTTGTTCCCAACAGCTCCCCTCCCTCAACCTGCACCCTCCTTCTGTGCACTCTACCACCCCGCACCCCCCTCACCCATACTTATATCTGGAGGTCCAGAGCAGTGTTACTCTGTTGACCAGGAACATGTCTGCATGCTTCAAAGACCAACTGGGAACTGTAGAAATTACTGTAAGCTCTATAATGACAGTGAATGGGGGGTTTTCAATTTAGATTGATATCTCAGCCAATTTTTGGAGTTTTGGTCCCAAATTTTCAAAATGGAGTTCTTGAAACCCCACCTCATGAACACTGAAACTGTCATTTTCTTTCTCAATCCTGAAAGGTGATTTCATGGTCGCTGTGTGGAATCCCTTTTTGGGACTGATTAACAAAATTACAGTTCCACTGTTCATGAGATGGGGTCTCAAAAAGCCCATGTTGTAAGTTTGATTAAAAAATTCCAATAAATGACTGCATTACAAGCATGTGTTGTGCAGTTTCTACATACGCTCATAACTTCGCCAGTTTTTTAATATTTTCACTCCAGATTTTCAACATTGCCATTTTTTCAAACGTCCTTATGAACAGTATGGCTGTCATTTTTCATATTTTATATTCTGCCCAAAACATGTTTTCTCACCTGTAGCACAGAATGGCACAGTCACTGTTCAAAGATAACTTTCAGGATGCAGTACTGAACTGATAGTGTCACTGTTCATGAGGTGGGGTCCCAAAAAGAGCATATTGAAAGCCTGGTGAAAAAATTCCACAAAATGATTGTGTAATGGGAGTGCATTGCAGAGTTTCTACGCACTCTCATAACTTCACCAGTTTTTCATAGTTTCACTCCAGAGTTTCAACATTGTCATTTTTCCACACCTCTTCAAGAACAGTAGAGCTGTCATTTTTCACATCCTGCCCAATATGTGTTTTCACACCTGTGGTGCTGAATGGTGCAGTCGCTGTACAAAATCACCTTTCAGGATTGAGTAAAGAAATGATATTGCCTCTGTTCATGAGCTGGGGTCCCAAAAAGCCCATGTTGAAATTTTGGAGCAAAAATACCCAACAAACGCATTGGCGTTGGTTTTTAACCGTAATGCCCCACCCTGTAGAGATTGACATGTGTCAGGGTGTGACTTGGGGTCATCGTCAGTAATGCTTATGCAATTCCACCACCACCCTGCAGCCAGAGACAGGCACTGAGGTGTGCCTCGGGGTCTTTGGCTCTAACGTTCAGCCCATTCTCCTACACTGCACCCATCTCAGCTTATTTCCTTATGGAATGGAGTGCTCATAAGGGCCGAAGTCCCAAGGCACGTCACAATACCTACCGGTGTCTGCAGGGTGGGGTTAGGTGGAATGGCATGAGCGTTATGCCCAATGACCCAAAGGCACACCCTAACGCTGTCAGTCTCTACAGGAGGGGTAGGAATGAGAGTTAGTTCAATACTTCACTGCCATTTCTATTATGCATCTCTCTAACTCCTGCACTACCAATGCCAAAACCAGAAAGCAAACATCTGGCATTGACAAATGCTTGTTCATGTTGTCTTGGCACCATTGACATCTTTTCTTTTCAGACAGTGCACAGGGGGAATTCTTTAGTGCATCTCTAAGCAAGACAATAGCAGATACATATGGGGTCTGATTCCAAGATGCATGGCACAACACGTGGGCATATGCGAGTTGGGCCATGCACCACTACACCTGGGACCCTACACTGTATTTCAAGATAGGCATGGTCCCCAGCACATACATCCTGTGACTTGTGGCAGATTCAGGCTAGTGCCATGGGCATGGTGCAATGGACCTGGATGCTGTAAGTCGTAGCCCACTGAGAACTGCCCCCCAGAACCCTCCTGCCCTGGAACACTGTTGCATGCACCAGGGGGCGTGGGGGGCTGGACAGGTGGCACTGGCATTTGGGGGCACTTTAGGCAATGGACCCCAGGGTTCCCCAACATTGGGGGGGTAGGGGGCCATGTCTGTGTTGGGTGGCACAGGGAGTACAGCTATGTACTTTGTGTGGGAATGTAGATTAGGCATCCATTGATCGGCACAGAAGGATACCCCTTAGACCATCTCCCTGATGGTCTACCTCAACTGCACCATAGCGGCTTCTGGAATAGCGTATGTGGGTTACGGCAGCTGCCTTTTTGGAATAGGGCATAGTTGCTGCCGTAACCCACCCTTGCACCATGCCATTGTGGGTTGCGGGCTTAGTGGGTGGTGTAACCCACCTTTGGTGCAACCCGCATACGACATGGCACAGGTCGCAACTTAGAATCGTGACTTGGGTGTCTGATGGCGCAAGTTGTGATTTATGCCATGGGTTCAGTGTACATCACCTTGTGCCATGCATAAGTCATCTTGGAATCAGGCCCCTGGTCTTCTTCTCATCTCTATTGCTCCAAAAACAAACACAGAAACAGAATTTGGCAGCAGTTAGTAGCTGCTTGTCCCACCCAGTTTTCCTTTTTTTCCACTGCCTACTGTACATTATTACTGCAGACCGTACTTGATCTACAGCTCCCCCCTTTCCACTATGATTCTCTTGTGGCTGTCCCATGTATTCTTGAATTATCCCACTGTCTTCACCCCCACCACCTCTGCTGGAAGGTTTTTCCAGGAATCCACCACTTTTTGTGAAGATGTACTTCCTCTCATCTCTCCTGAATTTACTCCCCTCCAGCTTCATAGCATGTCCCCTTGTTCTTGAGTACCTTTTGTTCTGAAAAGTATTTCCCTCCTGTGCCTTATTTACTCCTGTGAGGTATTTAAAGTACTCATCATATCTCTCCTCTCCCTCCTCTCTTCCAGGGTGTACATATTAAGATCCTTTAGTCTCTCTCTCTCTCCTTGAAGGGCTTTTGATGCTGACCCTGCACCATTTTAGTTGCCCTCCTCTGGACAGCCACCACTCTGTCTATGTACTTCAATGGATGTGGGCCTGATTTTCAAAGGATGATGCAGGACTTGCATCAAGTCCTGCATCACATCCATTTGTTTGCACAGGTGCACCAAACTCCTTTGACGCAGCTGCACCCGATTTTAGTACATAGGGCACAGTTGCAACAGTTTCCTCATTTTACAGCAGCGGCACCTGATTTTAGTACATAGGACACAGTTGCAACAGTTTCCTCATTTTACTGCAGCTGCACCCGATTTTAGTATATAGGGCACAGTTGCAACAGTTTCCTCATTATGAAGCAGCTGCACCCGATTTTAGTACATAGGACACAGTTGCAACAGTTTCCTCATTTTACAGCAGCTGCACATGATTTTAGTACGTAGGGCACAGTTGCAACAATTTCCTCATTTGTTTACCAACTGTCACGTAAAGGCTACAGTTGCAACAGTTTCCTCATTTTGATGCAGCTACATCCGATTTTAGTACATTGGGCACAGTTGCAACAGTTTCCTCATTTTACAGCAGCTGCACCCGATTTTAGTACATAGGGCACAGTTGTAACAGTTTCCTCATTTTACAGCAGCTGCACCCAATTTTAGTACGTAGGGCGCAGTTGCAACAGTTTCCTTATTTTACAGCAGCTTGCACCAATAATTTGGTGCAAGCCCATAAAAAGAGTCCCCAAAATGGCCCAAGTTAGAGCAGGTAAATGCTGGTGTAACTTGCTGCATTTGGTGCTCGGGGCTGAAAATCCCGATTGCTGTGCTAGAGAATACCGCAAGCCGTTAGTGCCAAACAATAGGCACACCAGGGGTGTGAGGCATTTTCAGCTTTGAAAGTTGAGTTGAACACAATACTCTAAGTGAGGTCTTACAAGAGATCTATACGGAGGTAATACCACCTCCCTCTTTCTCCTGATGATACCCCTCCCTATGCACCCCAGCATCCCACTAGCTCTCCCAACTGCCTTTTGGCACTGTCTGACCACCTTTAAGTCATGCAATATGTTTACTCCCAACTCTTTTACCTGCTTTGTGGTTGTCAGTACCACTCCATCCATTTTGCACTCTGGCCCTGGGTTTCTGTGTCCTAATGGCATTATTCTGCACTTTTTCACATTGAAACCCAGCTGCCATACCATTGTCCACTCCTCTAGTTTTCTAAGGTCTCTGCTCATACTTTTCAGTCCCTCTGGAGTGTCCATTCTATTGCAGATGTTGGTGTCATCCACAAAGAGGCAGATCTTCCTTTCCAGCTCCTCTGCAATGTCACTTATAAAGGCATCAAAGAGAACTGGTCTAAGCACTGGTTACTGAGGCACCCCACTGGTCACCTTCCTTTCTCTGAGTGAAATCCATTTGCCACCACCCCCTGTCATCTATCCCCTTAATCAATCTCTTACACAGTTAACCACCTTTGGACCCAATCCTTTGCTAAACAGCTTGATTACTAGTCTCTTCTATGGAACTGTGTTAAAAGCTTTTCTAAAATCTAGGTAGGCCACATCCACTGCTCCACCCTTATCTAACTCCTTTATCACCCAAACAAAGAAATCTGTTGGATTCATTTGTCATGACCCCCCATAAAACCATGCTGCCTCAGGTCTTTTAAACCACTGGATGCAAAATATTCCACAATCCTTTCCTTCAGCAGTGATTCCATTAATTTTCCCACCACTGATGTCAGACTGACTGGCCTATGATTTCCAGGCTCCTCCCTGCTACCACGTTTGGGTAGAGGGATTACAATCGCTCTGCTCCAGTCCTCCAGAACCACTCCTGTTTCCAATGAGCAGTTAAAAAGGACTGACAGAGGTGCAGCCAGTATTTCCCTGAGCTCTCTCAATACCCTTGGATGCCCCCCGTTTGGTCCCATTGCTTTGTCCACCTTCAAATTAGTGAGTCACTTCAGGACTCTCTCCTCCAATACAGTACTAGTGTCTACCTCCCTCCCTCCAAAGCTTCTGTTACTTTTTTGTGGCCCCTTCTCCTTCTTCTGTGAACACTGATCAAAAGTATTTGTTTAAGATGTCTACATTTCTCTGCTCACCCTCTGCACATTTCCACCTTCCCTTTTTAATGTTACAATCCCATCACTGATCTTCCACTTTTCACTTATATACCTAAAACATGTCTGGTTACCTTCTTTTACCTCCTGGGCTTTTCTCTCATCAGTTTGTGCCTTGGTAGTCCTTACTACTTTCCCAGCCTCCCTCTGTTTCCCCTGATACAGCTCCCTGTCCTCCTCCCTCTGCTTCTCCTTATTCCTTCTGAATACTACCCTTTTGCCTTTACCATTTTAGCCACCTCTTTGGAGAACCATAGCAGTCTCTTTTTCCTCTAGCTTTTGCTCACTTGTTTGATGCAGAGGTTTGTTGCCTTAATTATGCTTCCTTTCAGCTTTGCCTACTGTTTCTCTACTCCATCTAGTTCATTCCCCCTCACCAGGTCATACTTGAGGCATTCACCCATCTTTATAAAATCTGCCCTCCTGAATTACAGGACGCATGCCATTGTGTGGCTTGATTCTGCAACTGTCCTTATATTGAACCACACGGTACGACGATCACTGGTGCCCAGGTGGCCCCCCCACTTTGATGTCTACAATAATGTCCCGATTGGTGAGTACCAGGTCCAGTATTGTCTCATCATGAGTGGGTTCGCTGACTAATTACCTGAGGAACACCCCTGCAGAGAGTCTAGGATGTCCTTGCTTCTAGTTGAAGTCACTGCTGGGAGGTTCCAATATACATCCAACAGGTGAAGTTGTCCACCAGCAGCACTGCTACCTTTTCTGCCATCCTGCCAGAGGCTTCCACCAGTACTCTATCTAATTTCTCCCACTGTGCTGTATGTCTGTAAATCACTCTAGGTTGAATAATGGCTCCATTTCCCATCTCTAGTGTGACCCTCAGCACCCCTGTCTCCCCCTGTATTCCCTTCATCTCTTTTGCTGTTATGCTTTCACTCACATAAAGTACCATACCCGCGCCATTCCTTCCCACCCAGTAGTTTCTGAACAGAGTGCAGCTTTGTATGCCCAAGTCTCAGTTACTGTATTGTTCTCAGTGCACCACGACTCGATTGTGGCCACAGTATCCAACTCTCAGTTATTGTTCTCAGTGCACCACAACTCGATTATGGCCATGGTATCCAAGTCTCAGTTACTGTATTGTTCTCAGTGCACCACAACTCGATTATGGCCACAGTATCCAAGTCTCAGTTATTGTTTTCAGTGCACCGTGACTTGATTATGTCCACAGTATACAAGTCTCAGTTATTGTTTTCAGTGCACCGTGACTCGATTATGGCCATAGTATGCAAGTCTCAGTTACTGTTCTCAGTGCACCACGTCTCGATTATGGCCACAGTATCCAAGTCTCAGTTACTGTATTGTTCTCAGTGCACCATGACTTGATTATGACCACAGTATCCAAGTCTCAGTTATTGTTTTCAGTGCACCATGACTCGATTATGGCTACAGTATCCAAGTCTCAGTTATTGTTCTCAGTGCACCACGACTCAATTATGGCCACAGTATGGAAGTTTCAGTTATTGTTCTCAGTGCACCACGACTTGATTATAGCCACAGTGTGGAAGTCTCAGTTATTGTTCTTAGTGCACCATGACTCGATTATGGCCACAGTATGCAAGTCTCAGTTACTGTTCTCAGTGCACCATGACTCGATTATGGCCACAGTATGGAAGTCTCAGTTATTGTTCTCAGTGCACCATGACTCGATTATGGCCACAGTATCCAAGTCTCAGTTACTGTATTGTTCTCAGTGCACCATGACTTGATTATGACCACAGTATCCAAGTCTCAGTTATTGTTTTCAGTGCACCATGACTCGATTATGGCTACAGTATCCAAGTCTCAGTTATTGTTCTCAGTGCACCACAACTCGATTATTGCCACAGTATCGAAGTCTCAGTTATTGTTCTTAGTGCACCATGACTCGATTATGGCCACAGTATCCAAGTCTCAGTTATTGTTCTCAGTGCACCACGACTCGATTATGTCCACAGTATCCAAGTCGGCCTCTGCCATGAAGGCCACTAGGTTCAGAATCTTATTTCCTAGACTTCTAGCATTCATGCACATGACTTTCCAGATTTTGTTTCCATTGTGCTTTTTGGCCCCCTTTCTCTCCTTTCTGCCCTCCCTCCTTCACTGCTCTGTGTTGAATGATCCTGTTCTCTCCCCCCTTTACCTCTACCACCCTGCTTCCTTTATTAATTTGCACCCTGGTCACGTGATGTCTGCTAGCTGAGAGGCAGCAGGGGTTTAGAGCTCTCCCTCCCCGCCAGCAATTTAGCGATATTTAAGTATTTTGTTGGCTTGTGCTGCAATCGGCTATTCGGGTATCGGTAAGAGCCCATCCCGCTTGTCGACATTTTGCCATTTTTTGAACGTGCAACTTAAAAGGTGTAACGGGATGGAGGTCGATAAGAAGCAGGCCGCAATCAAGCATATGCCGCCTGCTTCACCGGAAAAGCTCCCTAAAAAATCACGGAGTCAGCCAGGATCCTCCTCTGACAGACCCAGAGACAAGAGTCTAGCAGCTGGTCCCTTTTCTGAAGAAAGATTTCTACAGGAGCTTGCCCCATTAAAGGACGTGCTACAGTCGATTACAGCTGATTTAAAATCCATTCGGGGAGACCTTTCCACGCTCACTACAAGGGTATCTGACTCGGAGGCCAAATTTTCGCTTGAGCAGTGGAAGCCTACTGCGGAGGCTGAGATGACCGCTTTAAATCAGCAAGTTAGAAAGTTACAGGCAAAAACAATAGATTTGGAGGGTCGTAGCCGAAGGAACAATTTGGTGATTCTTGGCCTTCCGGAGCTTGAGGAAGGAACTGATCTTATGATGTTTCTTCAGAAATTTCTGGCCAAAATAGTAGGCCCTTCACCCCTCAATTCTCACTGTCATTTGGAGCGGGCTCATAGGTCCCTTAGACCTAGGCCTCCACCTGGCTCTCCTCCACGACCTATTATCGTGAAATTCCTCAGCTACATTGAGAGGCAACACGTCTACAGCAAGTCTCGAGAGTTGCAGACCATCAGTTAGGGAGCATCTAGGCTGTAGTGCCCAGGACTTGTCGAAAGGATTCCGCGAAAAGAGCTGCCTTTCACCCTGTTGTTCAGAAGCTGGCCGCCCGAGGAATTCCATTCCGTATGCTCTACCCGGCTACCTTGAGGATTACTGTAGATGGACATCCTCTGAGCTACGAATCTTTGGAGTCGGCGTTGAAGGACTTACCTACTAAATTACCTAACTTATTTCCTGTTAATGGCTGATTTAATGTCCTTGACTTAAATGTCTGGGTGGCAATATGAGTGGTTTTGGGGCCTATAGTTTTTTGTTTCCTTCCCTTTTCTTTTATTTTCTTTCTCCTGGTAAAATTGACTAACTGCTGTCTGTTTCAGCCTTACCTTTTTAGCTGCTCTTGTGGTCGCTGGGTAACCCGGAGGCTCTGGGCAGTTGAAAAGGTGTTGACCTAGGCCGTCTTGGCCACTTTTGCCTTCCCTTCCCCTCGAGGGGTGTCTCACCCAGAATGTCTTTGGGTCGGTTGCTGTTTCGCAGTGTACAGACTACTGGACGGACCGGCCTGGTCCTAATGTTATTTGGTTCCTTTGAGAAACACCTGCCAGTATTGCGAGGATGTGGTGGGTTGTGCTGCATTTCATTTTGAGTCCTTTTCCTGGCTCTTCTCACTCTTGATGGTGAGCCAACTCCTTTTTTATACCCTAATTTACCCTATGCTGACAGAGATACGGGGGTTTATGCCTGTAGTCGGTTGTTCTCCGACTCTGAATCTGTACACTTGTTGGTGGTGGGGGGGGATATCCCTGAACTTCCTGCAGTTTCTCGCAGCTGCATTGGGTGCTAATGGATGGGGTTCGCTAACCTGTCCCTTAGCTGGGGGTTACTGTTTGTGCCATTGGGATGGTGGGGGGTTGTCCTCCTGCTGTGGTTCGCTCCATGCTGGGTTTTTTCCAGCCTTCTGATTCCCCACAGCTTGATGGAGTATGGGTTTGTGGCGGGGATTTGGCTGCCAGTTTGTCAGCGTTCCTGCATGTGGTTTGAGTCCGCATATGTCTGGGGCCGATGTGTATATAGTTGGGTGTGTTGTTTTGGGGGGTTGATGGGGGTGGGTTGTTCCAGCATATTTGACTATTTGTCTGATTATTTTGGGGTTAGTTAAGATCCAAATGTTTAGGATGTATTTGCTCAGGCAAACTTGTTTTGATAGGATATGGGTAGCTGGAACTAGGGGGGTTAAGTGTGCCTATTGTTTTGGCTTATATCTGTTGGTTTTTGCACTAGCCTTATATTTGAAATGGCTTTAAGGGCTCTTAAGATTGCATCGTGGAATGTGCGTGGGCTCAGGGGGAAGGTCAAGAGGTCTCAGGTCTTTAAGCACTGTGAATTATTTCAGGTTGATATTTTATTCTTGCAAGAAACCCACCTAACCCAATCGGAATCAAAATGGTTGATTCGCTCAGGGTTTTCACAGGTATTCGTTGCTGGTAGCTCCAACTCTCAGGGGGATGTGGCGATACTCATTAAAAAATATGTTAACCTTTTAGTAAATAATACGATTGCTGACCATGAGGGGAGGTATGTTCTGACTAAGGGCTCTCTTAATGGAGGTATTATAGTTCTAGGATCTGTGTATGGCCCAATAGGGGGTAACCCTGTTTTTTTATGTCCTTAGCTGATAAGATCAGTGATATGCTTCCCTCTCAGATTGTGCTGGGCGGGGATTGGAATCTCCCACCTTCCCATTTGTTGGATAAAGACCCCAAGTCAAACCTCCCGCCCACTCCGGCTCAAAGATCACTACTGGATTTTATCCACATGCTTGGCCTTTGTGATCCCTGGCATTTATTTAACCCATCCCTTCGCTCCTTTTCTTTCTTTTCTCAACCTCATGGCTCATGGTCTAGGATAGACTATATTTTGGTTAGTAAAACCCTCCTTCCAATTTTCTCTCATCTGGTATTGAGCCGATTATTCTTTCTGATCATGCTATTGTGTGGGCAAATATATCTCTTGGTCCCAATTTTCATAGAGACACTGCCTGAAATTCAATACCCAGCTTCTTAAAGACACCCAAATTGTGAGCCAAATCAAGTCTCTTATATCGTCCTTTCTGGAGAACAATCTTGGATCTACTCCCAGATTTGATTGTATCTGGAGCTCTTTGAAATGCTATCTCAGAGGGGAATTGATCAAGATTGCTTCGGCAAGAAAAAAGACTAGGCTTTCTCGAGTATCTTTGCTTATGGCCAGGATTAGAGAACTGGAGAGCTCTTGCTCCCCATCCTCTTCCATATCATCCTTTGAGGCTCTTACAGCAGCCAAAAATGAATATACGGACCTTCTGAAAGAAAGGGCCAAGTATTGTCTAGTTAAGACTCAAGCGAAATATATTGAACATGGTGAGAAAGCGGGTAAGCTTCTTGCTTTGAGGCTTCAGTCATTGGAAGGCTCTAGATTGATGCCGGCTTTGCAATCCTCTCAGGGCACCATAGTAACCTCTCCCAGAGAAGTAGCAAAGGTTTTCGAAGAATACTACCAAAATCTCTATAGTGCGCCTTCCTCTCCTGTTCCTATCTCCGACATACTAACATATCTAAAGAGTATTGATTTTCCGAAACTTTTGCCCTCGCACATTAGTACCCTCACTGCTCCCATCTTACTCTCTGAAATTGAGACTGCTATTGCTTCCATGGATCTGGATAAAACCCCCGGTCCAGATGGTTTTCCCGCTAATTTTTACAGGATGTTTTCTAAGAAACTGGCTCCAGTACTTCTACAGCTTTATCAATATCTTTTCACTGCTAATGTGATTGATCCTGCACTTCTTGAAGCTACTATTGTCCTAATTCTTAAACCGGGCAAAACTCCTACAGACCCGGCAAGCTACCGCGGCCTATTTCTCTTCAAAACTATGATATGAAAATCCTCGCCAAGGTTTTGGCGGAGCGGGTTAAGAAAATATGGCTCCATCTTCTTAGTCCTGAGCAAGTTGGTTTTGTTCATTCTCGGTCTTCTTCAGACAACCTCAGAACCCTTTTCCATATCTCGCATTTAGCCCAATCATCTCATCTCCCTATGGCTCTAGTTTCACTAGACGCAGAAAAAGCTTTTGACCATGTGAGCTGGTCCTTTCTTTGGGCTACAATGTCCGAGATGGGATTTCCGGTTTCTTTTCTTAAATGGATCCAGGTTCTGTATAATTCCCCGTTGGCTAGGATATATTGTAACGGGGTTTTCTCTTCGAAATTCCAACTGTTCACTGGAACTAGACAGGGTTGTCCCCTATCACCTTTCCTTTTCAACCTGTATCTTGAACCTCTTCTTATTAAACTTAAGTCTTCCCCGCTTATCAAAGGTTGCCGAGTGCACCAGCACGATTTAGTCCTTTCAGTGTATGCGGACGACATACTCTTGCATGTTTCACATCCGGTTTCTTCCCTAGATCAAGCTATTCCGCTCATTAACCAGTTTGGTAGCTTTTCTCAGTATAAATTGAATATAACTAAGTCTGAAATTTTTCCTTTAAATGCCTATACATTTAAGCACGAGTTTATTAAGTTCGGTATGTGTTGGTCCCCAAAGTCGATTAAATATTTAGGTATACATTTTTCCTCAGACTTGGCTTTGCTCAAAAAGCTCAACCTGGATACTATTAAAATCCAAGTACAACAAGACTTACTAAGATGGTCCCTATCTCTCTTTGGGGTAGGATTAATATTATCAAGATGAATGTCCTTCCCCGCATTTTCTACCCGCTTAATCTTCTGAGCCTGTGGTTGCCACTTTCGTACCTACAACAGTTTCATGGGATCTTCTCGGAGTTTCTCTGGTGTGGGAAAGGGGTCAGGAGCTCTTTTCTTAAGTTATCCCTCCTCAAGGATAAAGGGGGTCTTCGGCTTCCCAACCTTCTAGTATACTACTGGGCCATTCACTTATCCAAAATAGGGAGATGGATTTCACCCGAACATGATCCCTTTCCTCCGATTTGGCTTCAAATTGAGAAATCAATTCTTTCGGAATCTAAGTTGGATTCATATGCCATGTTCTATACTCCCATCTCACTTCTCTCGCACTGGATAACAGACCAACCAGTCTTTACGTCTCTTAAGTCCCTCTCCCAGTGCCTGCAGTTTTTAAGGATCTCTTCCAAATTGGATCTGGGACAACCTACTGTTTCTAATCCTAACATTAAATTGGGCAATTCAATGATTGTTCCCGGTTGGCTCCCTCAGATTAATAACATTAGCCTAGACCAGTATTACAATCGAGGTTCCCTGCTCTCGACCTCTGCAATCCTTGCCAAATTTGGTATTCCCAGGGGCAGTGTCTTTAAAGTATTTCAATTAAGGCACCTCATTGCGAAGAAGTTTGGTACTCAGTTTAGGCAACCCACGGTCCAACCCTTCCTGTCTTGTGTTTCCACCTTTGCCTCTAAACCACATTCTATCTCGGCAATATACTCCTTCCTACTGGAATATAAGTTTCCCATGCCTGCTGCGGGTTCTTCTGTCTGGCTCTCTCTATTCCCTGGTGCCACCTTGAATTGGGCTCATATTTGGAGGGACATGCATAAATACCATACTCAGGACAGGCTCAAGCTTACCCAATATTATATTTTGAATAATATGTATTACACGCCCAGGAAACTCCTCTGGCTCAATAGGCTAGCAACCTCCCTGTGTACTAGATGTTCACAGGGGGGTGGGAATCCCCTTCATATTTTCTGGGACTGTCCGAAAGTTACCCCGCTCTGGTCATCTATCCAGGGCAATTTGGACCCCCTATTGGGCCTTACTTCTTTCTTTACCCCTGAAATATGTATATTAGGGGACTATAGTGCTACTGATTGTGCTGAGCGTCAGTACCATATTGCCCTGGTGTCTGGTGCGGTTAAAAGACTAGTCCTTAGGCATTGGACTGATCAGATGTCCCTGACCTACCCAGAGTGGTTGACTGAGTTATCGGCCTGCCTCAATGTTGAAAGATTATTGGCAAGTATGCGGTACCGTATGGATCTGTTTCAAAAGAGATGGGGTAGATTGTATGCTCTTTATTTGTACCGTTGACCTCTTGGCCTTTCCCTTTGACACCCATGGCAGTCTCTTCCCTGTTCCCTTTCGTAACTGTATTTTTTGAACTTGTGAACGTAGTTTTCTTTCTGCAATATGTATGTCAGGTTTGGTATTTTTCTTCCTGGCTATATGATTAATGGCACACTTGGGTGGGGGAGGGAGACTTGATTGGGGGAGGGAGGTGGGAGGAGGAGGGGGGTTGGAGGGCGGGGTTCATAGGGGTTTAGTTCTGTGTTTTCCTTTTACTTTGTACCAAGTGTAGACAACTGGTTTACTTTATTATGTGTAAATGATGTTTTTTGTTCAGTATTTAAAAATTTAATAAACTTTAATTTCAAAAAAAAAAAAAAATTAATTTGCACCCTGGGGATTCCCCTTCCATTGTGTTATCATTAGTCTCTGCTTTAGCATGTTGTGGTTGTCAGTTTCTGCCTTCTTGGTTCCTTCTGCCACCCCATCAGCTTGTGTAAATGTTCATCAAAGTAACAATTAACTATCCACTTAGTACTGCAGTTCCCCTCCTTGATGGATCAGGCCATCTCCCCTGTATAGGCCTTTATCCTCCCAGCTGGGTCCTCAGTCCCCAATGTACCCTAATCCCCTGTCTCTGTACCATTCCATCAGCCATGAGTTGAAGCTCCTGGTGTGAAGATCCCTCTCTTCACCCATCATAGACAGGCAGCACCTTAGCGAACACCACTGAGTGAGCTATCTAAGACCCCTCTCCAGCCCCTAAACTCCCCCTGCACTATCCCAGCCATGTCCCTAGCCAGGTTCTTAATCCTCAGGTAGACAATGACATCCAGTCCTACCTCCCATCCTTACAATTAAGTCAGATATAAGGGCCAATACCTTTTTATTTACAAATAAAAAACTGCTGACTGACAGAGGCACTGCACATTCCACAGGATATGGATGGAGTGATGGAGGGAGGTGCCACACACCTGACAAACGATGGCATGAAGGAGAGGCACTGAACATTCCACAACATACAGGCAGACCGAAGGAGATGTACTGAACATAGTCAAGCAAACGGACTGAAGGACACGGGTTGAATATTCTCATGCAAGTGAACCGAATGAGATGTGCTGCACATTCCACAACAAACAGATGGACCAACTGAAGGATATGCACTGAACATTCTCATGCAGAGATACCAAAGGAGACAGGTTTAACATTCTACAGTGTATGGATGGGAAGAAGGAGACACCCTGAACATCCCTCAACATACAGATGGATGACTGAAGGAGATGTGCTGAACATTCTCATTCAGATGAACTGAAGGAGATGAGTTTAACATTCCACACCATACAGATGGTCCAAAGATTCCACAACATTGACTGAAGGAGATGCGCTGAAAATGCCACAAGAAACAGAAGAGCAAAGAAGACATGATAAACTTGTAATATTTTTAAATGGTATGCCACCCTAACAGTGACATTTCTACAGTGACATGCTTCAATATTGACTACAGTGCCATGCCACTGTAGAAGTGTTGCTGGAAGGGGGCAGCCACTTCCTTCAACTTGCACCCCTCCCCGAACTAACTCTGATCTGGAGTTAGAATCCTTTAGCTCAGGGGGTTTGGGGGTGAAGCTCCATGATGTAAACAAGAAACTTGAACAGTGCGACTCCATGCAGACTGCAACTTGCAGTCCCCATGGAGCCCATCGCTGTAATGCCGGTCGCAATCTTTTTTGTCATGCCGGCCTATACAGCCCTTTTTTAACAGCTGTTGAAGTGGATCATTGATAGTAAAGAAAAAAGACACACAAATGAGTTACATACACACATCCATACCCTGGCTGACAATAAAACTGAGTAACACACCCACAGAGAATCTTTTTGTACTAAATGCACACATATTGGCTAAAGAAAGCAAAACAAACAGCTGCATAGTGAGGGGCAAGACAGTCACAAACAGTCAACAGTTCCAAATCATTGTAGCCCCCCCCAAAAAAAAAACAAAGAAAAGGTAGTGCATGGAACTAAAATGGCTGATGTACTGTAGGTGAACAAACACACCTGAACGTAGTTATGAGGAAAGCACATTAAGACAAAAAAAAAAAATCAAAGAGCTTGCAAACCACAGGGGCAGAGCTTGCTGGCAACTGTGACAGCTGCTTTATTTTACAGTGTAGCACTACCAGAGGAGAAACCCTCACCATCCATTCAATACCTGAAGATTTGTGTCTAGCAAAATGGCTCATTAAAGAGATGAATGTGCGAGGTCTCTTAAGGTACATGTTTGCAGCACATCTGTCAAATATTCACGGAGTTCTGAGGGACAGGCGAATTCAGCAGCACCATGAGGCACCACAAGGCAATGGTGCTCGCACCAACTTACCACCACAAGGTAATGGTGCTTGCACCAACTTACCATCACAAGGCAATGGTGCTCACACCAACTTACCACCACAAGGTAATGGTGCTCTCACCAACTTACCACCACACAGTAATGGTGCTCGCACCAACTTACCACACACAAGGCAATGGTGCTCGTACCAACTTACCATCACAAGGCAATGGTGCTCACACCAACTTACCACCACAAGGCAATGGTGCTCGCACCAACTTACCATCACAAGGCAATGGTGCTCACACCAACTTACCACCACAAGGCAATGGTGCTCGCACCAACTCACCAGCACAAGGCAATAGTGCTCGCACCAACTTGCCACCACAAGGCAATGGTGCTCACACCAACTTGCCACCACAAGGCAATGGTGCTCGCACCAACTTACCACTACAATGCAAAGGTGCTCGCACCAACTTACCACCACAAGGCAATGGTGCTCGCACCAACTCACCAGCACAAGGCAATAGTGCTCGCACCAACTTGCCACCACAAGGCAATGGTGCTCGCACCAACTTGCCACCACAAGGCAATGGTGCTCGCACCAACTTACCACTACAATGCAAAGGTGCTCGCACCAACTTACTACCACAAGGCAATGGTGCTCGCACCAACTTAAAACCACAAGGCCAGTGAAATCTTTACAAACTACTGCTCCTACTTTCTACAGTATACTGATCAGCATGGCTCAAATCAAAGAAGGAAACTCGACGGAAATGGCACATATTTCTAAAATGCTCTCTCAGATCCTAAATGACACCACGGAACTGAAGCAAACTACACCCCAAACAAATAAAAAACTTGCCACATTGGCTATCAGAGTGACAGCAACCAAAAATAGATCTTAAAATACAACAGGAGACCACCGAACAATACCAGGGCACACTCAGAGAACACCACTACCAAATACAGTTTCTTTTAGGCAAAGTTGATCACCTGGAAAACTGGGCATAGAGGAACAATGTGCAGGTAATTAGTATCCCAGAGGGCTGTAAAGGCAAAGAAATGGTGGCTTTCCGCTCTGCACTACTGCCAGACTTGATACAATTCAATAACATACAACATTTAGAAACTGAGAGGGCCCACAAGACTTTGGTCCCAAAGCCCAAACCAGGAGATAAACCCTGCACAATCAGTTAAATTTCTCAAATACTCACTAAAAGAACTGATACTGAAAGCTACAAGAGAACATGAGGCTCTGATTTGGGGCGGGGAAAAAAGTGCAGATTTTTTAAGTCTTCTGTTTTGAATTGTCAAAAAAACAGAGGGCATGCTCAGGGGTATGACAGGTTTATCAGATAAACATTCTGACATCCTTGAGGTACCCTGCACTGCTTAGGATACAAATGAATGCGGTGTACATCACCTTTAACACTCCTTTCGAGGCTGAGCGATATCTTCACTAATTGCCTCACAATATGGATGACCACAGGCAGCACTCATCAGAACCACGAGGAGCCAACTAGCAGTTCATGGAGGTTCCCCCGACTCCACAGATGGTCACAGTGATCTATACAAAATGGCCGAACCTCAGTCGGATCAAACTAAAGAAATGTGGCAACAACTGTCCCGAGGATGATCGAAAAATAAAAAAACAAAGCCATCCAGTAGCGGATACTTCCACCAAGAGAGATCAAGAAGCAGACAAAGGGTCTACTTATCATTGGTCACCAGTAGTGGTTCTTAGTATGTTACCCCACTAAAAGTTTCCAACTGCTTCGACCCTCTATCTGAACTGATCTCATCTTCTCTGAGACTCCCGAATGAGCAGATACTGATCCTGAATCCAGGAGAAGTGGTTTCAACTAACTTGACTGACTGGGTTCCAATCTGCTCAGCCTGGGCTGACAGAATTGCAGACATCCCAGAATCTCATGAGGAAACATCGATTGAGGCGCAGCCGAATATGAACATACATCCACCTGTAAGTTCACAGACATGACTGTAAAAACAGAGTTTTTCTCATTTTCATGTATCTTGACAGGGTCCCAGGCATAAGATAAGAATACTATATATGGAGTTAGATAATTTAAATATCCCAGGAAACAGCCAGTCTTCCAGCTGCAACTTTTCAAGTCTGCAGGGTGGGGTGGTCTTGCTCTGGCCTGACAAGGTTAGAACTGACAGCTCTCCATGTTAATAATGGGGCTAGATCTTGACCAGAACCACAGTTACAAGCTCAGCTGATTACCACAGGGACCCTGGTATGATATCCGATTGCTGAACTTTATATCAATATGTAAGTAGTTCTTTATGGTTTAGCTGTACAGGCTGTCACTCTGCCCATAAGACAAGTCTCACTGCAAATTTTACATGTTTACAAAGTTATTTGTTTAGTGGGAAAGAGGTTGACTTGTGCCTCTCCAACTTTTTCTGCAATAGATACTTCTCTGTACATATTAAGCAAGGTCACTTTCAAATTGATTGCATGTGAGAGGCATCCCGATCTCAAAGACTGGATATGGCCCATATTCGAAGGCTAATCAAAAAGCAGGGATCTGGTTTTTGCATTGTCTGCTGGCATATTAGCAAAATACTTAAGAATCATCAGTGGTTTTTCACATAAACCAAACACACTGCAGACAAGGGCAGAGGCCAGGGCAGCTTACAGAAGAAATGTTACAAAGAGTGCTTAATGTAAATATTCAGATGTCCCTGTAAATGGGCTAAGGAAATGACCAGTTTAAGTGGAGCAGGACTATTGTAATGCTCCTAGCTCACACCCAACTAAGGAACAGAATAAGGTAAGAGCACTTCAACTTGGTCTGAAGCAAAGGTAGGGAGATTAGAATATTTCCTGGCATGCACTGTCTTACATTATAATAGTCTGATGTCCTGCCTCTGTTTTCCAGGTCATACCACTCAAAGAAGATGGGCACCCCCTAAAGCCATATGATTGCTAGCAGTGATTGACAGACAGGGCCACACCCCCCCTCCCCTTTCACTTAATCCCAGTGCTGAGGAGAGAGCTTGTCTCAGACCCTCAAAGAAATAACATTATTAATAAAATGCCTATTTCATCATAGGTTACCCTCCCTCTGTAAGTTGTGCAAGTTCCTAAATCGTTCCTCATGCGGTTTCTCCTCTAGTGGCCTACATGGGTCACATAAGAAATATATATCATAGAGGCATAGGACCAAAAGATGGTTTGAAAATCAGATAACTACTATAACAACTCATAGCAGACAACATACGAGGTTCAACCTCCTCTCTCTATATAAGATTTTACCCCCCCCCCGGAACATAATACCCAGGCCATTAACTACCTATGAAATGATTAGGCTCCAACCACAAGGGTATCCTATTCCTGGCTGACACTGTTTGGTGGGTACTTCAATCCCACACCAAATTGTCTGTACACAAAGGGTATAAGTGTATTTTTTGGTGCAATTGTGCACAAACTGTTTAACTTTTGTAATGTTTAATATACACTGTAGATATTTGATGTTATTTTAGTTTTAGCTGTTAAAGATAAAATATGTTAGAACGTTGCTGGTAAAAAAGAAAAAGGTATTTGTATATGGAGGTCCACTGCAGCTGTGGTTGGACAGATAGGTAATGGAAACACTGACCAATCATATCATGGCAACAAACCATGGGAATGGAGAACCAGCCCTATAAGTGGAAGTGCAACTACTTCCAGATACTTCACTGTAAAAACTCCCTCACTCTCTTCTTGCCATAAAAAGTTATTCATAAATATTAAGGATGGCTGCTTCTGACATCATCACCCTTACCTCCTGGAACATTAGGGGCCTACATTCCCTTGTCAAGAGGAAAACAAAATCTTGGCAAGACTCACGAAACTAAAGCCTCATATAGTATACTTACAAGAAACAAAGTTAACACGGGTGGACTGCTGTAAACTGGTAAGAAAATGGGTGTGGTGGGAATCAAATAGTTCTGCCAAAACCAAATATGGAGTATCAGCACTCCGATACAAGGACATACAATGGGTACCTATAGCACAGCAAAAAGATACAGAAGAAAGGTGGGTCATGGTTAAATTGGTGACCAGCGCTTCTATGTAACATATACTCCTTGAACAAGGATAAGCCAGAATGTTTTAATACTATATTTATTTATTTCATTTTTGTTGACTGGATAAGTGCACTAGACAAATCCTGACTATTTTCAAGCATGACCCAGGGGAGGGGGATACAGATGAATGCCAACTGACCTTGAACCAGATTAAGCTATTGGTGGTATTTTTAGTGAATGTGGGAAATTTGGCCAGAACACCAGGGAAATTCCCCTTCTCTTGGCCAGTAGGGAGACAGGCCATCTACAGGATGGCCACTCTGTGTGAGATGCCGAAGGAGGAGGAGGACGTCTGCACGGTGGAAGAGCATGCCTCAGCTCCCACTGTTAGCAACACCGAGGCTAATTCTCATTGCAGCATGGATGCGGATTCCGATATTGAATTTCATGATGTGCCTGTTTTCATTGAAGAAATGGGCAAACTTCTTAAAAACTCTGAGAAAACGTTACAGGCTCATACTCCAAATATCTCTTTTGAAACTGAGGGTGTGCAAGGACTTCGCTTACCTGTGGGAAAGTCTATGCAGCGAGCGGCAGCGGTGGATCTTGCTAAGCAATTACAGCCTTAAGAGTTGCTCCCTGTCAACAGCGCGACTGCTCCTGTCAACTCTACAGCTGAAACTGAATCTTCAGATGGCCCACGGGGTGCGGTGAGTCACTACATAGTTTTACTGACAAAACACACTCTTTGAACTCCACTTCTGTCAAACTACAGGCTGGCAGTGATTTCGCAAGCTCTAGCGAGTGCCTAAAGCCTGTTAGTTTGCAGCCTCTGGAAGAAAAAGTTTCTTCTTCACCAGTTATTGCAGCAGATCAATGAGAGGTCCCTGTAGCATTATCCACTGCAAAATTAATTCAAAATTCGACTTCCCTGCTTAGTAAATTGGCAGGTTATGTCTTGAAAACTCCTGTGAGCATGGAGTTACTGGCCCTGCCTGAAGTTGTGTATCAATCTACTGCGGTATCACAGGTTGGGGTCACTGAGCTTTCCTTTTCAAATATTACATCAAAGCAGCAGGGTAATATGTCTATTAAACCTGCTGATGCAGGCACTCCATCTATTACTTCAGAAACAACACAGGAGGCTTGGACTCCACGTAACGCCCTTGCAGGGGCTGGATGGAAACAGGCCTCGTCGGGTATCTGGATGCCTGACCCTGCTTGGGATACTGACTTTTCTTTATCACAGCACTCCCCAGCTTGGAAACCTGATTTAAAGCTGAACATTTCTACAGGAGGTTCTATTAACAAAGACTTGTCTGATATACTTCAGCCTATCCTTCTCACCAGATCTTCTGATTTACAAGTCTCACAGCCCACAATTCCCAAAAAGGATTCTGGTCTCTCACCTCCAGATATTTCTCCCTCTTTGCAGGACTCTTCTCTGCTGAGCCCTCCTAAACAGAAGCCCCTAATGTTTGAGCTGTTTTCTACTGCTAAAAGAGAAGCAGTGCCAAAACGTAACACTGTTTGTATACGCTACAAAGGGGTCTTGGACAACAGGCCGGACAGATACTTTGTGGGGAAAACACTATTGAAAGATTCTCTTCATTTTACACCTAAGGATGTGTTCACCTTCATCAATATTTCTGGCGAGGACAATTTCGATATTAGTTTTCAGACATCACATGCCCTGGATTTATTTTGGGAACGATAAGGGCAGGTCAAGTTTTCTCCCACATGGACCCCCTTTCTGGTCATTACCCTGATTAAACCCCTGATAAAATTTGTAACTGTGATGTTTAGGAATGAGGTGGTCCATGCAGACGATATCACCTTTTGGTTATCGCAAAAATGTGAAGTATTGAGTGCCTCAGAATCCATCCAAGATTCCGAGTAGTTCTGGACTGGGGGTTGGAAATATAAAATTAAATTGAGGCAAACAGATTCAAGTGTAGAGCACATACCTAATTCTTTTTTGTCAGGCAGGGATAGAGGGGTTTGTTTTTACAGGGGACAACCTAGAGCTTGTTACAAGTGTGGCTCTAGAACTCATCTCTCCAGTGTCTGTGACCAGCCACATTGTGATAATTGTGGGGAAGTGGGGCATGTTACTATGCAATGTGCAAATCACTCAAAATGTGATCTCTGTGAAGAATATGGTCATGTTTTCTGAGAGTGTCCCTGGGCAGCCAAAAACAAAGCATCTTGTATAAGTCCAGACCTTTTATTTCAGAAAGCTCAAGATGCTGCAGGCTCCTCCCCCCTTCCCCTCCTCCTCCCCCTCTTCCTTCCCCCCTTCCCCTCCTCCTTCTAGGATAAAGAAAGATGCAATTCACCCTGAAACTACTACCAGGCTTTCCTCCCCTGGACCTGACATGGTTGCTCAATCTTCTGGCTCAGGTCCTCCTGGGGATAAAAAACCCTGTATGGGACCTCCTGACCCCTTGGAGTTTACTCCAGTATGTTATACTGATGCTGATTTAGTTATTCCTGAAAAAGATTCTAAGACTGCTGTCCCTGTGTCTCCTCTACCTCATCGGAGGTCTTCCAGGAATTTACATCACAAATCCCCCCTCCCGCTTCCCCTATAGAATCTAGCAATTTCTATGCGGCCTTATTCACCCCATGGGGGACACAGAAATGGAATTGGGAGACTCAGACTCTCAGAAATCCTCATTATTCTCCTTTTCTCAGCCAGTGGATAATTATAAGGAGAAAAAAAAAGAAAAAAGGGAAGAAATAGAGGGTCTGTATTTCTAAAATGAATTTCAATGTGGTTGTCCTGGGGATCTTTAAACACCCATAGCTTATTGAATACTATTAAAAGGCGAGCTCTTTTTCACTACATTCATGATCAACATGTCTCAGTATGTTTTTTGCAGGAGACTTGGATGCATTCCATTGAACAATTACCTGCTTTTAAAAGGGACTGGCCCTGGGAACCTTCCTATTGGTCGTTCGGGACTGATAGTGCAGATGGCATAGGCATTTTGTTTACTTCTTATTCATTTACATTACACAACTTAATTGATCTGATTCCTGGCAGAGTTATGATATTGGATGGGAAATGGCATGGTATATGTTACCGGTTTATTAACATTTATAACCCACAAACGAAGGCAGATAGAGTTGTTTGTTTGAAGGTAGTTCAACCTTTTCTGGTAACCTCAGTTAAGGTATGATGGGGTGGTGAATTTAATTGCACTATCATTTATTCACCCAAACAGAATAAAAATATTTACTGTGATTCACATGCACTGGCCAATATTATTAAGTTGGCTGGTCTAATTAATTGCATTACTAATTTTTCTCATGGGCCCTAATTTTCATTTGTAAAAGGGAAAATTCACACCTTAATAGATTATATGTTTGTTTCCTCTTCTGTACAGGTGAACTCCTTTAAAATGATACGTAGTGAGTTCTCTGATCATCTCTTTTTGTTATGTACCCTTCATTTTTTGGGTCTGCCTGAACATAGGCAGGTTAGGTGGACATTAAATACTTCCATCTTAGATTTACCTCACATACAGACAGGGGTTAAATTTTTTTTAAGAGCTAGATTATCAGTGTTTTTTTTTTACATACTAATATAGGAGATTGGTGGATGGAAACTAAATCAGATTTGTGTAAATGTTTTAAAAAGCAAGGGGTTATGGCAAAAGATCATAATTTTTTGAAGTATCTGCCACTCAGACAGCAGCTTCAGAGGCTTATAACAATAGCATATACTTTCAGGCATGACTATTCTAAGCAAAATACAAATCTCAAATTTAGTATGAAGGAATTTCAGTAAGATAGAGCAAAGACTTTACAAGCCATACTTACTAACGGTACAAAAAATTCCCTATAGGGGACCCTTTTGAGGTTTGTAAAACCCTGAGAGAGTCTTCCACTATTGATTTCTTGAGAAAGACAGATGATTCTAAGGCCACAATGATTGAGCAGTTGAGGAAACTAATTAAAAGCCATTGTCAGTCCTTAGAATCTCACCTCCCGATCTCTGAAGAGTTGATGCTTTCTTATCTAAGATCTATTAAAACTCCTTCTGTGTTCACGGAAGCATCAAAACTGTCAGGGTCCATTACTCAAGAGGAAATAATCGAAGTAATTCAGAAACTAAAGTTGAATATTTCCACAGGGAAAGACGGCCTCTCTAATAAATTATATAAAAGTTTTCCTGACAAGTTAAGTAAATGCCTTCTTATGGTGTTTCAATATTTTTTTGAAAATACTGTTATTTTTCCTTCATTCTCAGAAGGAATAGTAATTCATTTATTCAAATCAGGAGATAGGGATGATATAAATAATTGGACGCCCACTACCCTGCTAAATTCTGATTATAAATTTTTTGCCAGTATTTTGAATAACAGGCTTAAAAATTATGCTAAATGGGTGACATCTCCCTATCAATTTTGTGGGATACCAGATAGAAGAATCCAGTCTACATTGATGGTTATACAAGATGTCATTGAACACATATCTCTATCAGGCATTTCAGGATGTATGGTTGTTGCTGATTTTGAAAAGGCTTTTGATAGAGTTCATCTACCTTTTCTTTTTTTTAACTTTAGAACATTATTGGGTTCCTATTACAATGGTTAATTTAATTAAGATGTTATATAAGTATAATGCAATTTTTCCTTTTTTCGAAAGGTTGTACAGCTGAAAGCTTTCATTTAAAGACTGGGGTTCATCAAGACTGTCCCCTAAGCCCTCTTCTTTATATATTCTCACTGGACCCTCTATTGCAGACTTCAGTTAATTCACCACAGTGGACTGGAATTAAAGAGAATTTATCTGTGGATAGTCAACTATTATTACAGGCTTATGCGGATGATTTAATACTGTACTTTTCTGATCAGACTCAGATTCATAGATTTTTGAAAGCCTTTAATTCTTTTTCGGATGTTTTGAATGCCAAATTGAATTTAAATAAAACTAACAGGTTTTTTATTGGGGTGATAGATCCTACTGCTATGGTACAGGATGGCATTCATATTTCCCGGAGCCCACTCAAAATTTTGGGTATTCTTTTTGGTCCTCAAAATTTACCAGTTGAAAATTGGGAATTAGTGCTTGAGACGGTGGACAAGAAAGTAAAAAGATGGAAGCAGTGGAAACTTTCAAAGCTGAAGCGCATACACATTATTAAACAGTTCATCATACCCTGTTTACAGTACGTTGTCATGATTTTCCCTCTTCCGTCTCAATTGGAAACCAAGACTTATAGTTTATTTTTTCAAATGCTTTGAGGTAACCACTTAAATCCCGTAAAGAGATGTTACACTTACTTGAGTTGAAAATCGGGAGGACATGGGATGATAGACCCAGTCGTATTTTTGCACTCTTTGTTTATTATGAATTCTATTAAATGCGGTTTGACTCCAGTAGTAAGTATTGGACAAGGGTGGGTTAACAGGGCTCTGGGTAAATATTTTATAATTTGGCATAACCTGTCTCCTAAATTGAATCCCCACATTCATATTCCTCAGTATTTGTGGCCTGCTGTACAAAAGTTATATCGATGGCAAATTACTAAAGAAATGACTTTGAATAACTATATGCAGGTTATCTATCAGTCAGTTACGAAGACATTATATCCACAAGACCCCTGTTTCAAGAATTTCCCATCAGCTTTGAATTCTAAGGTATTAGCCCAGCTCAACAATATTAGATTGCCTATGCTACAGTGGGAAACACAATGGTTGATTTTTTATGGGTGTCTGAAAGTTCAGGGCAATGCAAAATATAAAGTCATTGAAGAAAGAAATTATCCCTACTTGGATTGTATAAATATTGAAGAGACGATGGAGAATTTTTTCTTTCAGTGTTCCTATTCAAAGGGTCTGTGGGCTTATCTGGCACAATTATGGAATTTTAAATGACTTACCTTTGTCACATATGATATTTTGGTTCTAGGAATTTATCCTGATAACCTTTCTCATGTCCATATTGGGACATTATCTTTATTTTTTTGTTGTTTACAATATTTTCTATGGCAGGCTAGATGCCAATGGGTCATTTATCAGAAAATAATGTCTTATAACTGTTTTAGTATATTGGTTTCCAGTGAACTATTAAAAATATATTCACAAGGTGCATGGAGGCTTGCTCCCCCTAAACTTAAGTAATGGTGGAAAGGTTTTCTTTATTTTATAAAATTTAAGTAACTTGGTTTATTACTAATTAATTATTCTTTTCTGTTACAGTGATTTATTCTTGTTATCTTGATCTTTTTTTTTGTTACGTTGATATACTGTGTTGTTATCTATGTTTATTATTGCAATAAAAACTCCCCTACTCTTTTCAATAAGTGCCATGGGATTTTTAACATCCACCTGAACTACCACCAATCCAGGCAGATGGGACCTTGGTTTAACATCTCATCCAAAAGACAGCACCTCAGAAGTGCAGCACCCCTCCCGTGCTGCACTACAGTGTCAGTACTGGGATATTAACCCAGGTGCCAGATGTGGGAACTGAACCCACAGCCCTCCCAGCCTCAGAGGCAAGTGTGCTACCTACTGAGCCACTGATACTGCTTATATCAAAGGACCTCATGAATTTGACACTTGATAATTCAGATATAATACTGGGGGAAGACTTTAATTTAGTTCTTGACCACTTTTTGGACAGGTCCAATAAGAATCCTGAACCCAACATCAAAGCCCTCCACACATTGTGAGATTTAAAGTCCTTATTCCAACTAGATGATATTTGGCAGTTGAGGCACCCAGCTGACTTGGACTTCATGTATTTTTCAACTGCTCGTACCATGGCCAGTAAGCTACACATGTGGCTGACCTCACCATCTATTGCATCCCTCATACAGGATGTTTATATGGCATATATCTATCTATCTATCTATCTATCTATCTATCTATCTATCTATCTATATATATATATATATATATATATATATATATATGTATGTATGTATGTATTATTAGATCATGCTCCCATCACTATGAAATGGGCACGGGATCTCTAACCTGGAGACTGGACCCCCTGTTACTTCAGGATGTGCAGTTCCAAAAGTGGCTTAACAAGAAGCTAAGCACTACTTTGCATTCAGTCTACTGGGGTTCCTCCACCATTCATGATATGGGAGGCTTTTAAGGCCACAATGAGGGGAAAAATAAGTTATGCCACAAGCAAGTGTAGGGAAAGAGAGAAGGAACTTGAAGAACTGGAGTCCTTGCTTAAGAGAAAAAAGCAGGTTATAAAAAGAACCCTAGAAAACTGAAAGATAAAAGACTGTGACTGAAATAACTAAAATTATGATTCAAATAAACACCCTGGTAACAAGGAAAGCGGAACTACAAATACATAGAATTAAACACAAATGCTGGACAATGGGGGAGAAATCAAGCAAACTTCTGGCATACCATCTACACAAGCAGCAAACAGAAATGATCAAATTCAGTCTAATCAATGACAGATAAATGACATGATGAAACATTTCTACATGGGCTTATATCAATCGGAAAGCCCCTTTAATATACAGTGCTTTCCTGACTTTACAAATAATTTAAACCTTCCTAGAATTATGGATAAACTAAAGCAGAATTTGAACAAGCCAATCACAGATAAGGAACCTGCACAAGCCATCAAGAGTATCATCCCACGAGAGATCACATGATGCTTCAGACTGAATAGCTGCATTCTTGAGCGCTCCCACTACTCCCTCCTTTAAAACCCGCTATTTTTTATGTCTCTTTCTTAATTTCAGCTGCCAAATGATCGGTTTGAAGAGGGAACTACACCAGGCATCTGAACTTCTTGAATTTAAGGAGAAAAACAGCCTAGTATGGAGGCAGAGATGCGATCAGCTCCTCCATGCCATACCCCGCCTGCCACGCCAGAAAAATCCACAAAGAAAGCTAAGGCCCTGGTAGGCCCGACAGCCTGACAAACCTCCACCAGTTTGGAGCACAATCTCCTCACCTTAGATAGATTCCTGGAAGAATTCCACCCATTTAAGGAAGAGATCTGCCCGCTGGCTGAGGAGGTCAAGGCAATCACCAGCAAGCTAGAGGACCCCGGCTCAACGTATAGGAGACTGCAAGGTCAGAATTGTCTCAGTTAAACGGAAGATTGATAGATTCAACCCTGCAATGGCAGTCACAAGACAACATATTGTGAAGCTCGAAGCAAAAGTAGCAGGCACGGGGTCATAATGTTGCAAGACTTTAAGCTGCTTGGATAAATCGCGCTGCCAATACAGAGCGATTTATGCCATGCAGCATTACTCTTTTTTCTGTGGGTGGCTCTGCCCCAACAGCCCCCGTGGTGGAGGGCTGTGCCCCCCAGACCCCTCCACTAAAGAGTCTCAACTCTGGTGGGGGTCCAACTTGGGGAGCGCACAAAGTGTGTAAAAAAAATACAATTTCTGGGACTGGGAATCAAACCCGGTTCCAGACACAGTACTTGGGTTCCCGCTGCTGTGACTCTGTCCAGTAAGCCATGGCAGCTGCACAGCAGAACTCACTCCCAGCAGAAGTCTTATCCTCTGCCTGGGAGTGTGTGAATGGTGCAATAACGCGTACAGCAGTATACATGGTATTGTACCATTCGCTGTCCTAGACAGCGCTATTCTGGGATAGCTATAATGTCATACGCTATTAAGTGTACGACATTATGACCCGGTATGAAAGTAGAAGACTTAGAAGGGCGGAACCATCATAATAACGTAGTCATCATTGGGCTTCCTGAGCAGGCAGAAACTCTAATGTGATTCTGTTTGCACAGAAGTTTGTCTCTAAAATTGCAGGCCCCTCGCCCTTCAAATCTGACTACATCATAGAGTGGGTCCTTTGTGCTTTAAGGCCAATGCCACCATTGGGAGCCCAACCCAGGACTTTTATATTTAAATTCCTCAACTTCCAGGAAAGCCAACACTTGCTGGCTAAGGTCAAGAAACTAAAAGAAGTGCTGTGAGAAGGCTCGCCGATTAGAGTGACCCAGGATCTCCCATCATCTGTGTGTCAGAAGCAGGCAGAATATCATGGCATTGTGGCCAAGATTTTTGCTGCTAACATCCGATTTCACATGCTGTATCCTGCTAAACTGCAAGTTTCCATCAACGGAAAGTGGCTACCAATGGAAGACCCAAAAAATGCAGAATCTGAGCTGAGAAAGGTCTTACCTAATTTATTCCATGATGGCTGAGGCCTTCACCCCTGGTCCCCGGGTTCTAGTATGCAGTTAGGTATTGCAGTGAGTATGTCTGCTGGAGGATCAGAACTGGGACCTGTTATCCTATTACCCCTTCCACTTAGTTCTGACTGTCGGAGGCTGTGAAGCTGTTTTACTAGCCTTTGTATACTGTTTCTGGTTGGGAAGGAAGAAACCTGGGACTAAACGTGAAGTTGTGGTGTCTGCCTTGGTGGGAGAACTTATTTTTCTCAAGTGTTTCATTTTGGACAGATGTTGCATAGTTATGTTTCCTAATCCTTGCCTACTAACTCTAATTTTCTTGCAGGGGATTGACTCGGGATATTATTACAATTATCCTTTTGTTTTTCTTTTTTTTTATTTTTACTCTTTATTCCACCTAACCTAGCTGCCAGCCACCCGGTACTTTCAGCCCGGTCACAGGCCACAGGCTTCCACTCCCCAGATTGTCCTCGGGCCCTCCGATGCCCAGTGGCTTACCCCCACAGCGGGGCTCACGGCATGGGAGGAAACACCGCCACAGACTCTGGGATAGGTCGGAGGCTGGCACAGGGAGCTGTCAGTATGGCGGGCTTCATTGAGGCGGCTGGCAACGTCCATTTCCAGTTTTCGGGGGAGGCGGGGTCGTGCAATGACGCCAGACATCCGCCCTGCCTCCTATGCGTGCTTGTGCCTGTAGCTATGTGACTCCCGGCCTCCGCCAGGGGTCACTGATGCTCTGGACACTACCCCTCCCTCCCCCCTGGAGAAGGAGAGCAGTCCCTAGGATGCTCTATCCCTCTCCCCCCGGCCGGCCCTTCCAGCGACCCGAGTCCGTTCCCGAACCCGGGTCGCCGGCGTCGCAAGCGGAAATCCAACCGCTGCGCCGATGGGCCGGCTCATCCTTTTGTTTTTCTAAAAGTTGCAGTTTGTTAGATAAATGTCTCGTGAGCACTTAGTTCTACTTCTACCAGAGCCAATTAAGGTTTATGGCTGCCCTGACAGCCATGTAGATTGATGCTTTTCTCTGTGGGGTTTCAATGGTTCTTTTTTATTCCACCATGAGAGGGGGTCCTTTTTGTTTTTTTGGTTTGCACAACCACCAGATGTATATGCCCAGTAGCATTGCAACAGCTCTGTCTGTGTAGACCAGCTAGGACAGTAGCTCCTGTTCTCCCTCCCCCCCTTGGGAGTCCTGCGGGAGCTGGTCTAGCATGAGTGTTAGGCTCTGGGGTCTTGCACTACAACCTAACTTGAGGGCATGGCACTACATCCTAACCTGAGAGCAAGGCAAGTCCTGTTATTCCTACCCTCTAAGTCTTAGCGGATACCCCACCTTTTTCTTTTCATTCTGTTTGCCTATCCTTTTGTTTGTACATAAGGGTGGAGCCCTCACCATCATGATAGGCAGTCCATTGTCTTGCCACAACAGATCTGATCATATCTTTCCCCCTTCTTTAAAGGGTTTTCCTGGTATACCCTTTCGCCAGGAGAAGACATGGGGTACAGGCTTCATACAACAGAGCCCTGTGTTCCATGGTGCACCTAATTCTCCCATAATTTTGGGGGTTGGGTTGAGGTTTTTGCCCTCAGACCACCCAGGTCACAGGGAAGACACCTGTCTATACCGAGACTGAATCCCTGGCCTCTGTTTTGTAAAGTATACCACCCGGGGGGGGGGCTCTTTCTATTTGTAGGTTGGTAGCTATTTGTAGGTGGTAACCCTGGAACCAGGGGACACCTAGTGAGCGTAGCTGCTCAAACCACAAAGTGGTTGACCCCTGCAGTCCCCCCCATTGTGAGATAGTCTTGAAGCTATCCTACTGAAACCAACTCCACTCAGATCATTGCTATATGCTGGGGGTCCACAACATATAGGTCTCTCTCCCGTTATGTGGGCATCCAGATGCACCTGGCATCACTGCATGATTCTATCCCATACCCTAAAGGGGCTTGGGCATTCCCATTACCATGTGCTGAACTATGGTGTAACAATCTCATCACTGTAGGAGGTGAACCGCTATGGTGGCCTTTCTGGGCAGAGAAAGGTATCAGGCATGAACAGGACCTTCTGATGCCAAACACAGACATCCTGCTATCCTTCGACCAGCTAAAGAATAAATTCAGCCTTCATAGCAGGGACTTCTGGTGATATCTCCAGATTCATTGCACTATTAATGATCTCCTGCCTCAGCATAGTTTGGATAGTAAATGGGTTGGCTGGCTTCCCTACACCAATCCCCTTCCTCTCAGGGACTTATAGGCCAAATCTATTGTACATGGCGGGATTCTCAACCTGACCCCACTGAGCGTTGCAGGAGGAAATGGGCGGCCGATATGGGGATAGATATCTCTGAAACCGCCTGGTCTTGTTACCTCACAGACACACACTCAGTATATAGGGACACTAAAATCCATTTTCTTCAACTTAAAATCCTCCTACGTTGGTATAGAACTCCTGCCGCTCTGCACTCGGCCAGGGTTCTTCACCACTACAACTGCTGGAGATGCCAACAGCCAGGAGCTCACTTATTAACCATTCTGTGGTCCTGCCCCCAAATTTCGTCATTCTGCTCTTCTATTGCTGTAGAGTGCTCTACAGTACTGGGCACTCCTGTCACACTGTCAAGTCCTTGGTTGCTCTTGGGCGACTCCTCTCAACTACCCTTTTTGCCTAAGACCATTGGGATTAGCTCATGTTGGCTTTACTGGAAGCTAAGAGGCTATTATTGATGCATTGGAAACAGGCTGGCTGTCCAGCCTTAATAACTTGGCACACTGCTCTGTCTCAATTGGCTCTTTTGGAATGGTTGTCCTGTTCCCACTGAGGTCAGTTGGACCAATGTTTTGAAAAATGGGAGCTTACCTCCAATTACCTTTGAGTAAAATCCCCTCTCCCCCAAGAACCCCCCCCCCGATGTAAGGTACTGCTTTCTCCATTACTCCTGGCTGCTGCAGGTTGTGAAGTTATGTTTTGTACTGGCAGTGCTATTTTGCTTCCAGGTATTAGTTTTATACCAGTCTGTTTCCTTTTTCATTGTATGAGCATGCCCTAAAGTGATATATTTGAACCTCATTTGAAATGTAACACTTTGTTGTGTGAACTGCTCGATGGTGTACCACTCAAAAAATGGAAATTCTCTAATAACATCTTTGATGATAAAAAAAAAAGTTTATTCCAGAAAAGTAGGGCAATGTGGCATTAGGATTTTCAACCCTAGCTCCCCACCCACACCTCCCCAAGCAGCAAAAGGAAAAGTCATTAGAGGCTGGATCTCTGGAGTCTAAGTGAATCAATGGTGTGGTCTTTCTTGGGGTTTTCAACCTAATTCCCACCCTATTCCCTGAGCAAACAAGGTTATATGTGATGCCATTGTTTCATGCATGACCCTGTGGGCCCTGCATGAAGAAAATTACAACACAATGTACTGGTAACATATGGTGAGACATACTCCTTTACTTTTGAAGAGTGTATCTATATGAGGCACTGGCTTGGACCTGTACCTAGTGCTTCAGACAGGAGGCTCCAGGCTGGGGTAGGTAGGGGTGAACATTATGGTTGAAAAACACAAGAAAAACCCCACCACTGATTCACCAAGACTTCAAAGGCCCAAACCCTATTTTTTTTTTCCTTTTGCTGCTTGGAAGGATGGGGTAGAAAGTTAGGGTTGGAATTCCTAACACCATATTTCCTTATTTTTATGACATTGGCTTGAACCTTAAGTGGTGCAAAAATTATGTTTTTTGCACACCCACTGTGCACATACCTTCACACACACTCCTTGACACCCCCAAATACCATTACTCACCTGAAGAGGTCCTAGATTCCAGATCCACTTTCCCGATCGAAGACTCATCTTGCTGCTGGAATCTGTGACTACAATATGAGAAATTAATGTTAATGCACTTCAGTATATTTCAATGGGGGTTTCAACTCTTATGCATAACTCAGCCATATTTTGAGATTTTGACCACACATTTTAAACCTGTCCTTTTGGGGTCCCCATCTCATGAACACTATGACTGCCATTATGTAATTCCCGTCAGAAAGGTGATTTTGTGGTCAGTTGGTGAAATCCCCTTTCTGATGGGATTTGTGTAATGACAGTCATATTGTTCATAAGGTGTGGTCTTAAGAAGGCTATGTTGAACACCTATGGTGAAAATTTCAAAAAAGGGCTGTGTTATGACCAATTGTTGTAATTATACACACTTGCACTTTGAACATTTCAATATTTTCACTCCATATTTTCAACATAACCTTCTTATTACTTATTACCCCACCTCATGTATGTTACAGCTGTCATTTTTCAAATCTTGCCCAAAAAGTGTTTTCGCACCTGTGGCACGGAATGGCATTGCAATTGCATAAAATTCCATTTTGATGGGGATTTGAAATTTTTCTGTACCGGTTACATGCGGTGAGGTCATAAGAAAGCTATGTTGAGAATTTGGGGGTGAAATGATTACAAATGTCACAGGTGACTATTTGTTACAATTTTGCTGCACATGATCGTAACTTTGAAAATGTTAAATATTTTGAACTCCAATTTTTTTTTTATTTTAGTCTTTGTTAACCAGGTAAAGCCCACTAGGCACAAGTGCCTGTTTCCAGGGGCAACCTGAGAGCACTGGGCAGTTAAGTGACTTGCTCAGAGTCACACAGTATGCAAGTGGAGGTTGTAAGAATCAAACTCAGGTCAGGTCTGCTTGATGTACTAAGCTTGTTCACAGCTCGTACTCTAACCTCTAGGCTATACTGCCAGCCACAATGCTTAGCTTAGCCTTCTTATTATGCCACTCTATGTATGCCACAGCTGTCATTTTTCAAATCCTGGCCAAACTGTGTTTCAGCACTTGTGATGTGGAATGGCATTGCAATTATGTGGAGTTACATTTTGATGGGGATTGAAAAATGTTCTGCACCAGGTACATGAGGTGGGGTAATAACATGGCTATGGTGACAATTTGGTCACTGTAGTCCTAAAACTGGAAGGGCAGGGGCGTGATGGCCCTGTGCTTCCACAGCAAGATACATTTATGTATCCAGGAAGGAATAGGAGCACAGGGCAAGGATGGCCCTGCACTGCCACAGAAAAATGAGGATATAATTACATTATCTCAAAAAGTAAGGAAATATATTGCAAAGATCTTTCTTAATGTATCGGTAAGGGTGAAATTGACAAGTAGGGAAATGTGGCATTAGAGTTTACAACCCTAACATCTCATTCCCCAACCTGCACAGACCCAAAGGTGGGGGGTTGTCTTGGGGCCATCAACCTTAACACTCGCCCCATTCTTTTATGCTGTACCCATATCACTTTATTTTATTATGGAATGGTGTGTGTTAGGGTTCACAGCCCAAGACAGACCCCCTTCTGCATGTGGGTCTGTGCAGGGTGGGGAGTGGGGTGTTTGGGTTAGAAACCCTAACACCTCATGTCTCTACTTCTGTTTGTTTAACCCTATCTGATGCATTAACAAAGTTTTTTGCAATATTATATATCTATATAAATATATTTATACACACACACACACACACACACACACACACACACACAGTCATTTCAAAAAACTTTGTTAATGCATCACTTAGGGTAGAAGCAACAGAAGTATAGAAATGAGGCATTAGGGTTGACACCCTAACCTCCAGCATACCACCCCACCCCTACCCTCCACAGACCAACAAGTGATGGGGTGTGCCTTGGGGTCATCGACCCTAACTCTCACCCCATTCCTTGTGTAAGAAAACTGACATGGTACAGTATAGGAGAATGGGGTGAGGTTAGGCCCAATGACTCCAAGGCACACCCTGTCACTTTTTGGTCTGTGGAGGGTGGGGGTTGGGTGGTATGTGGAGGGGTAGGGTGTCAATCTTAACATTTCATTTCCATACTTTTGTTGCCTCAACCCTAGCTGATGCATTAATTAAGTTTTTTGCAATGAATTTCCTTACTTTTTGATAAAGTGTAATCTTATCCTTATATGGTTTTGGGAGCACAGGGCCCTCTGGGCTCTGCACTCTCATGTACCTATAAGGCCCCTGTGCTCCCATGGTATCAGTTTTGAGGAGCACAGGGCCCTATGGGTCCTCTGCTCCTATCCATCCATAAGTGCACAGAGACTGTAATGAGCTGTCATCTCTCTGTGGGGGCCCTGCACTCCCAGTATTGCATATTGGATGGCCTACCAGCCCCATAACTGCATAATCATATCCATATGTGAGTGCACAAGGCTCTCCTCAGAGATGCAGCACATGCATAGACACATTCCAAGTAAGCCTTATGCTGCAAATTGCGCAATATCTCAGTAACTGTACCAACTGTGGAAAAAATTCCACTGCAGTTGTAATCATGGAGTCGTAACCTGCATGCATGTTGCACTTAGTAAAAAAGCCATATCTTGAACCGTTTTTGAGATACAAGCATGGAAAGGCACTGCATTCTCCACAGTGTTATCCTATGAGAAATTTCTCAACTTTGGAATGTCAAAACTATAGAACCAGTGCACATTTTAACACTAAACCAGCCCAAGTCTTATCCATTGAACTCCCCCTTCGCACCCTGTACATTTCAAGCCAAAAGTCATAACCATTTCTTTGCAGTGAACTGACAAAGAAACAGCAACCTTTAAAAATACTTGTTTGTGAGCTGTCAGAATCCATGTTCGTGAGCCAAATTCTTGTTCGTGAGGTGTAAAAATCCCTGTTCATGAGCCAATCCTTGTTTGTGAGATATGGCCTTCTGGTCACGCTCTCATGAAAAAGGCTTTTGACAGCTCACAAACAAGGATTGGCTCATAAACAGGGATTTTGACTGCTGACAAAGAAGGATTTTGACATCTCATGAACAAGGATTTTTTTTGCCATCTGGTTGTCCCCTCATCAAAAAGGATTTAGACAGCACACAATCATGGATTTCTCAGAAATGGGGATTTTGACACCTCATGAACAGGGTTTCTGACAGCTTATGAACAATGATTTTATTTTTATTATCATTGTTCATGAGATTTTAAAATCCCTGTCTGCGAGCCAAATCCCAGTTCGTGAGCTGTCAGAATCCTTGTTCGTGAGAAATCCTTGGTTGCAAGATTTGGCCATCTGGTCGTCCCCTCATGAACAAGGATTTTGACAGCTCACAAACAAGGGTTTCTCATGAACAAGGATTTTGACACCTCATGAACATGGGTTTGTTTTTAGAATCCTTTTTAGTGAGGTGTCAAAATTCCTGTCGTGAGCTGAGTTCGTGAGGTGTCAAAATCCCTGTGCAAGCTGATTCTTGTTCATCAGATATGGCCATCTGGTTGTCCTCTCATGAACAAAAATTCTGTCAGCTCACAAACAAGGATCAGCTTGCAAACGGGGTTTTTGACACTTCATGAACAAAGATCAGAAGCGAGTGATGTACAAGGAATGTCGGAATAAAACATAACCATTTCTTGAGAAAAGTAAATGGGACCAAAGCAATGAGTTTGTAGAGGGTGTCACCCTGAAGAAAACTCATGCTTCAGTTTCCTCCAAAAACATCCATGGGGCAAGTTAAAACATTTTGTTTTTTGGAAAAAATGAAACAAGATGTTGACTCACAAACAGGAAATATTTTCATACAAAGAGGGATTTAATGAATCCCCATTTGTGAGCTGTCAAAATCCCTGTTCATGAGGCTGAATCCTTGTTCATAACTGTGAAGCTATCCAAAAGACTGAACAGAGCATGCTCAGAACCCAAAATGTCAAAATTCAATACCTTTGGAATGGATTCATATTTTTTCTCCAAACTAATGCTGGAGTGTTCATTTGGGGCAAGCTCTTTCTACCCTGAAAATTGCAGGTCAAAAGTCCAAATGGTGTGGCTGCAGCATGATCAGGAAAAATAAAAAAAAATGTGCAAAAATGAAAGTGAATAACACTTTTTATGCTGGCTCGTGCTTACGCGCCAGCCAACATATTGCAGTAGTAGTAGCAGATTTGGAGGTGCAGTCACTGTGGGCAAATGCAGGGCATGCATCAGTATGTGCGTCCCTCATTCCCCAATAAGCCAGCATGTAGGCACTGACACTAGCAATACATAAAGTGGCAACCAGATCTAAGAAAAGTGCTGCTGCAATGAGAGCCAAGCTGGTCAAGCAGTGGTACAATAACATGCCTCCTGACATGCCTTTCCTGGTGAAGCAGTTCAATAAACATGGCGACACTGACTGCCGCCGTGCAGAGTGCCAGCATCAGGGTTGTCCAATCTCCCTGTCGGCATGCCCAATCCACTTCATTTGCTGACAGGTGGAGCCCACTTCCCATCGGCATAATGTCCCCATCCCATTCCAATTGTGTGACGTAGGGGTGCCCAATCCCCCTCGGCATCATGACCCCCCAACAGTCTTTCTTTACCGATGGGGGCCCAATCCCTGTCAGCTTCAGTCCCCCCACCCAGTTCAATTTGCCAATGGGGAAGCCCACTCTCTGTCAGCATCATATACCCAACCTCTGATTTGTGCTGTGTGCTGAGGGGGTGCCCAATCCCCCTCAGCATCATGCACGCCCTCCCACCCATTTCTCTGCCGACAGGGGACCCAATCCCCATCAGCTGCTGTCCCCCTCCATGTAACGCAGGTGGTACACTGGGAGCCTACCCCAGTATACCAAACAAACCCCTGCAAAAAAAGAAAACCGACATTCGTTGTCTGTTTTTTCCCTGTAAAAGAAGAAAATGGTCCCTCGCGGTCTCTCCTGCCACCTCCCCAACCCGTGCCCACCTTCTGTGTACCCTGCCTTCCCACCCCACCCCATGCTTACTTTCAGAGCCCAGCAAGATGATTTTTGGTGGACCAGGATCACATCTGCACTCTTCTAAGCAGACTGTGACCTGAAGAAATGCCAGTAAGCTGTATAATGGCATAAATAGGGTTTTTTTCAACTTTGGCACATATCTCGGGTATTTTTGGGAATTTTGGCAACACATTTTTAACATGGGGTTATTGGAACCCCTCCTCATGAATCCAGTCACTGTTGTGGCCTTATTCAGTCCCGAAAGGTGATTTTGCAGTCACTGCACAGAATCACCTTTTGGGACTGATTAATGAAATGGCAGTGCCACTGTTCATGAGGTGGGCTCTCAAAAAGCCTATGCTGGAAATTTGGTTAAAAAATTCCAAAAAATTACTGTTTTACGAGCATGTGTTGTGCAGTTTGCACGAATGCTTGTAACTTCATGAATTTGTAATATCTTCACTCCAGATTTTCAACATTGGCATTTTTCCACTCCTCCTTATGAACAGTACAGCTGTCATTTTACATATGTGGGCTGACATTTGGTTTCTCACTTCCAGTGCAGAATAGCACAGTCACTGAGGCAGAGCACTTTTAAGGACAGATTAAGAAAATGACAGTGACACTGTTCATGAGTAGAGGTTATAAATTGCCTACAGTATGTTGAAAATTTGGTGATGAAAGTTCATAAAATGACTATGTTACAAGCATGCGTTGTGCAGTTTCCATGCACACTTGTAACTTCACAAATTTACAATATTTTTATACCAGGTTTTCAACACTGGCATTTTTTCACACCTCCTTATGAACAGTACAGCTGTCATTTTTCACATCCTGCCCAAAATGTGTTTTCGCACCTCTCGCGCACAATGACGTGGTCGCTGTGGGAAATAATTTTTTGGGGCAGATTAACAAAACCACAGTGCCACTGTTCATGAAGGGAGGTCCCAAAATGCCTATAGAAACATAGAAACATAGAATTTGACAGCAGATAAGGACCGCTTGGCCCATCTAGTCTGTCCATTACCCTACCTAACAGATAAGCTGCAGATCCTAGTTAACCAACAGCCTACTTCTTCCTACCCCCCACTAGAATTGCCTTATGTCTGTCTCATGCATTCTTGAATTCCCCCACTGTTTCTGACTCTACGACCTCTTCAGAAAGACTGTTCCATGCATTTACAACTCTGTCTGTGAAAAAATACTTCCTCACATTACCTCTGAGCCATGCCCCCATTATCTTCAAATTGTGCCCCCTTGTTCTTGCACATCTCTTTTCTGAAAGATGCTACTCTCTTGGACTTTTTTGATTCCCTTGAGGTATTTGAAAATTTCTATCATGTCCCCCCTCTCCCTCCTTTCCTTGAGGCTATACATCTTAAGCTCCTTTAGTCTTTCTTCGTATGCCTTCTGGTGCAGACCCTGCACCATTTTGGTTGCCCTCCTCTGGACAGCCTCCACCATGTCTATGTTTTTGCAGAGATGGGGTCTCCAGAACTGTACACAGTACTCAAGATGTGGTCTTACCAACTGTCTGTACAGAGAGCCAACAACTTCCTGTTTTCTACTGGTGATGCCTCTCCCTGTGCATCCCAGTATCCCCCCAGCCCTCCTTACTGCCTTCTCACATTGCTGGCCCACCTTTAGGTCATCTGATATGACTACCCCAGCCCCTTTCCATTTTTGTTGTCAGTATCTCACTCCCCATTATGTACTCTTCCCCTGGGTTATTGTTTCCCAGGTGCATTACTTTGGACTTCTTTGCGTTGAATCTAAGCTGCCATACATTTGACCATTCCTCCAACCTTGCCAAGTCCCTTTTCATCCTTTCCACCCCACCTTGCAAATCAACCCTATTGCAGATCTTTGTGTCATCTGCAAAGTGACATACTTTTCTTTCCAGAGTGGACTCTTACTATTATCCTATGTGTCCTGTTCTCCAGCCAATTTTTTACCCATGCTACCATCTTGGGACCCACTCCAAGGCTGGCAAACTTTTATATTAATTGTTTGTGTGGGACTGTGTCAAATGCCATGCTAAAATCTATTTAGGCCATGTCCACAGCCCCTCCCTAAGCTACTACTTTGGTCACCCAGTCAAAGAAATCTATTAGATTTGTCTGACATGACTTTCCCTTCCAGTCTCTCTACAATGTCACTTATAAAGACATTAAAAAGGACCAGCCCCAGTACCGAGCTCTGCGGTACCCCACTAGTAACCCTCCTTTCTTCACTGTGGACTCCATTTACTATTACCTGCTGTGTCCTGTTGTTCAGCCAGTGTTTTACCCAGGCTACCACCTTGGGACCCACTCCCAGGCTATCTAATTTGTTTATTAATCTTTTGTGCGGAACTGTGTCAAATGCATTGCTAAAGTCTAGGTAGGCCATGTCCACAGCCCCTCCTCGGTCTACTGCTTTGGTCACCCAGTCAAAGAAATCAATTAGATTTGTCTGACATGACCTTCCTGCTGTGAATCCATGCTGCCTTGGATTCTGTGCCCCACTGGCCTCTAGGTACTCAACAATTCTTTCCTTCAGAAGTGATTCCATCATTTTCCCTACCACTGAGGTCAAACTGACAGGTTTGTAGTTTCCTGCCTCTGTTTTGCTCACACTTTTGTGAAGGGGGATCACATCTACCCTCCTCCAGTCCTCAAGTACCACACTATCCTCCCATGATTTATTAAAAAGGGTAGTCAGTGATGTTACTAGTTCTTCCCTTAGTTCTTTTATAATTCTGAGTTGAATCCCTTCAGGCCCCATTGCTTTATCCACCTTCAGTTTTAAGAGTTCTTTCAGAACCTATTCTTCTGTGAAAGGACTGATATCAACATCCTTATCTGGAGTGCTTCTATTGACTGGATTAGGTATCTCCCCCTGTTTTTCCATTTTGAATACTGAGCAGAAGTATTCATTCAGTATCCCTGCTTTTTCACTGTCGCTGTATGCCCAACCACCTTCCTCTTTATTCAGCCTCAGCATCCCTGCTTTAATCTATGCTCCCTAATGTACCTATAAAAGGTTTTAGCCCCCTTCTTAACCAAGTTGGCTATCTTTTCCTCAGTTTGGGCATTTGCTATTCTGACTGCCTTCCCCATTTCCTTCTGCTTTAACTGGTACAGTTCTCTGTCCTGCTTCTTCTGTGTTTCATTATACTTCTTGAATGCTATCTTTTTCTCCCTAACCTTCCCCGACACTTCTTTCGAGAACCACAGTGTTTTTTTCTTTCATTTTGATTTGTTTATTTGCTTCACACAAAGGCTTGTTGCCTCTGTGATGGCTGTTTTGATGTTTCCCCATTGTTGTTCCACCCCTCCTTCTTGTCTGTTTGCTAGTGCTTTTCTGAGGCACTCTCCCATTTTGAAAAAATCAGCCCTCCTGAAGTCCAGTACCTTCACTTTTGTGTGGCTTGACTCTACTGCTAAGATTATCATGAACCACACTGTTTGGTGGTTGCTTGTTCCCAGATGGCTACCCACTTCAAGATCAGAGATCCTCTCTCCATCCCCATTTGAGAGTACCAGGTCTAAGATTGCTCCCTCCTGAGTGGGTTCCAAAACTAGCTGTCTGAGGCATGCCCCCCTGTAGGGCATCGAGAATGGCCCTGCTCTTTGATGTGGCTGCAGCAAAGGTGCTCCAGTTAACATCTGGCATATTCAGGTACCCCATCAGCAATATCTCCCCTTTCTCTGCCATCCCAAGGATGCTTTCTATCATTTCCTTGTCTATTTCCTCCCCTGAGGGCGACAGGTCTGTATACAACCCCTGTGCAGATTGTGGAGCCATTTCCAGTCTCCAGGGTGACCCTGGTGCCTCCTTTCCTCCCTGTTTACCCTTTAGTTCTGTTGCTTTGATCCCTTCCCTTACATGAGAGCTACTCTTCCTCCTCTTCTTCCCTCCCTGTCTCTCCTGTAGATTGTGTACCCTGGTATGTTGACATCCCAGTCATGGTTCTCTGTGTACCATGTTTCTGTGATATCCAGGCATCCCTCTTCCATCAAGGCCACCATTTCGGGGAGCTTTTTACCTAGACTACGGGTATTGGTACTCATTACCATTCATTTTTATGGCTTTATTTCTTTTTGCTCCATCACTGTCCTTACTGCCTTTGCCTTTTTCTCCATTTACCCCTGCCCTTCTCCCTATTGACTGTTCTATCTTGGCGTGTACCTCACTAACTACCCTGATTTTTTTGTGGAGGCTAGGATTTCCCTTCTTCTTTTCAGTGCATCTCCCCTCGGCTAGTTTAAATGCTTGCCAAGGAAGCATTTAAACCTATCACCTAGGATCCTGGTTCCCGACTTGGATAGGTGTAGACCATTGCACCTGTATTGGCCTGCATCCCTCCAGGTGGAGCCCCAGTCCCCATTGAAGCCAAATCCCTGAGCTCTGCACCAGTTTTTCAACCAGTCATTGAATTCCATGGTACAGAGTACCCTAGACTCATCCATGCCATAGACAAGTAGCACTTCCAAGAAAGTTGCTGTGTGTGCTACTTGTCTAAGGCCCCTCCCCAACTCCACAAACTCCTGTTACGCTGCTCTGATCCCATGCTCAGCCAGGTCATTTGTTCCTAGGTGGATAATGACATCCAGCTCCCTCATCCTTGCAGCTACTCCCACAATCCTGAGGATTCATTTTCTGTCCCTCCAAGCCATGGTGCCAGGCAGGCACCTTACCTCCCTTTCCTCTTCCTCCCTTCCACAGTTCTACCCCCTAACAATTGAGTCCCCCACCAGAAGTTTTTTCCTTCCCCTGTGGGGTCCTGTGCCACCCTCCTGTGGGTTTCCATTGTGGAGGTTCCCAGTATCCTCCTTGGTCTCCCCTGTGGGTGACTCCATAGAGGAACCATGCTCCACCAGAGTGGGGAATGAATTGTGAAGAGGTGCAACTGGAGGGATGCGCCTCTGATCCACCACACTCACCTTCCCTGAGCCCACTGCAGTCCAACCACTCCTCTTTCTTGGCAACCTCAAGGTTGTGGCAGTGGCCTGGGTGGTCTCTGGGTGGGGGAGCAGGTTTCCCGAATCCTTTCCAGGTCAGCATGGAGATGAGCAACCTCCTCCCTCAGACCAGAGAGGTGCCTGCAAATAGGGCAGCAATGCAGTCTCCAGAATGTCTCCCAGAAGACTGCTGCTCCACAGCCAGTGCATTGCACCACTCCCCACATGTCTGTGTCCTTTTCTGTTGCAGATGCTTTTCTTTTGTTGTTTTTTGCTCTTGTTTTAGTGTGTGCAAGCTTGTGAGTGTCTCTACCCCATTCAGTGTGCTGTGCCTTTAAGGATATGAACAGGTGTATGTTGTTAGCAGTTCGGGGGAAGTGATGTCAGAACCCTGGCTATAAAGGAGTGATGTGCATGGGAGGGTGGGGTAAGGGGAAGGGTGGGGAGTGGTAAACCTATGCCTATGTTAAAATGTGGTTAAAAAAATCCCCAAAATAATTGGGTTACGGACATGTGTTGCATAGTTTCTATGCAAGCTCATGACTTCACCAATTTTTCATATTTTCACTCCAGATTTTCAATGTTGCCATTTTTTACACCTCCTCATGAACAATACAGTTGTCATTTTTCACATCCTGCCCAAAATGTGTTTTCATGCCTGTGTCACCAAATGGCATATTCACTGTGCAAAACCACCTTTCATCTAACAAACTGATAGTGCTGCTCTTCATGAGGTGGGTCACAAAAAGCCCATGTTGAAAATCTGGAGTGAAAATTCCAACAAATGCCTATGGCATTAGGGTTTCCAACTGTAACACCCCACCTTGTAGAGACTGACAGGCATCAGGGGTGTGACTTGGGATCATTGGCTGTAATGCTCATGCCATTCCACCCCCACCCACACATTGTAGCCAGTGACAGGCATCAAGGTGTGCCTTGGAGTGTTTGGACCTAAAGTTCACCTCATTCTCCTATACTGCATCTATCTCAGTGTATTTCCTTATGGAATGGGGTCAGTATAAAACCCAAAGACATCAAAGCACACCACAACACTTGTCAGTGTCTACAGGGTAGGGTGAGGTAAAATGGCATGAGCATTATAGCTGACCACTCAAAGGCACACCCCAATGCCTGTCAATCTCTGTAGGGTGGGGGTGGGGTTGGCTTCAGTTCAATACTTCACTGCCATTCCTATTATGCATCTCTAACTCCTGCACTACCAATGCCAATGCCAGCGAGACAACATTCAGCATTGACAAATGCTTGTTTCACTATGTGCTGTACAAAATTTGCACATCTGATCAAAACAAAACATAGCATATCAAGAGATCTACCCTAAGGGACCGCACATACCACATTTTGTGCAAATCCATTCAATGGTTGCAAAGTTATTGAAGTGCAAAATTTGAGGTTTAACATTAAACTGCCTACACAACCCTAACTATAGTAGTGCTACTGCACTGCTAGTATATATATACTTTGCAAAAAACTGCGTAATGCAACAACTAGGTTTTTACTGCTGCAGAAGTGAGAAAATTCAATGTTAGGGTTTTCGACCCTAACTCCAGCTTCCCTCCCCCACTGGCACACACACACACACACACACAGAACCCACAACTATGGGGGGGGCAGTACAAGGCAAGACAACCAATCACAGACAGACACCATAACACAACAGAAATAACATACAACTTCTTAAATATACCACAACAGGCATTCATCATCATGTTTCACCATCTGTTTCAGTTCTCCTAGCATCTCAGTCTGTTGTCTGTCTAGAGCAAGATGTGCTAGAAGCATATCAGATAGAGCTACCAATACATCTGCCTCATTACTCATATGGTGCTCTCTAAGATAAATGAAACATTTGTTGGTAATATGAGCCTATGTTGTTATGGACAAACATGAAGTAGGTGGTAATACATGGTTTCACTACTCATATTATGGAGGTATGCAGAAATGGGCAAGTTGGTGAGAACATGGAGCTATGCCATCATGAACAAATGGGCAAGCTGGTGCAGCATAACAACTAAAAGGTCCTCACACTCTCACTAATACATGAGATGTACTTCTTATATCATGCTGTTATGCAGAAATGGGTAATTTTGGAAAGTTGATGCAAGTGCAGTGGGCCTAAAGCTCCTGTGTTCTCACCAACCCATGTGTTTGTCTGTTTGTATCATGGTGATATACAAAACTCAAGAATTTGGTGGGAAGATTGGGCTATGCTGCTATGTGGAAATGGCCACGTTGCTGGGGCTTTGTTCCCAGTAATACGTCTGTCTCAGCAGTTATGTTAAAGTGTTACACAGAAACAGGCAAGTAGGTGGAGTCATGGGTATGCTATTATGCAGAAATGGTAAAGTTCATGGTAGCATGGTGTTATGCTCTTATGTAAAAATTGACAAGCTACTAAGGTCAAAGTACCAGGTCCTTAACAATCCATGTATTTAATTATAAATATTATTGTGTTATCCACAAATGGGCAAGTAGGCTGACACATCATACACACACAAATGTGACAGCAGAGAAAGGCCCCATGGCCCATCTAGTCTGCCCAACACCCTACCTCCTCCCTTCTGTTATGCTTCCACCCTCTTTTCCCAACCCCTTAAATCTATCCCAAGCCCTCTTAAACCCCTCCACTGTTTCACTTCCACTACCTCCTCCAGCAGCTTGTTCCAGGCCTCCACCACCCTCTCTGTGAAAAATTGCCCCCTGACATTACCTCTGTATCACCCACCTTCCAGTTTGGGGCTATGTCCCCTCATGTTCGCTCCCTTCTTCAGTTTGAACAAGCTATCACCCTCCACCTTATTTATTCCCTTCCGATACTTAAAGGTCTCAATCATGTCCCCCCTCTCCCTCCTAGTCTCCAGAGGGTACAAATTCAGCCCTCTCAATCTTCTCTCATAGGGTATATCCTGCATCCCTCATACCATTTTGGTTGCCCTTCTCTGTACCCTTTCCATCAACTCAACATCTCTTCATAGGTGAGGCCTCCAGAACTGCACCCCATACTCTAGATGTGGACTGACCATGGTTCTGTATAATGGCATTAGCACCTCCATCTTTCTGCTATTAAAACCCCTCACAATGCAGGCCAACATTCCATTTGCCTTTCCCACCGCCCTGCTACACTGGCTGCCCACTTTGAGGTCACGCAATACCATAATACCCAGGTCCCTTTCCATTTCCTTCTCCTAAATCACCCCCCCAATGGAATAAGTTTCACTCCTATTCCTCCTCCCCAGGTGCATCAGTGAGCACTTTTGTGCATTAAACTTTTGTGCCCTGTTATGCATAAATGCCAGCTTGTTGATACAATGTGGCTCTAGTTTTATGCAGCAACGAGCAGCTTAGTGGAAGTGTGCGGTATGCTCTCATGTAGAAATGCTGACATTAGTAGTAGCACAGTGCAATGGTTTTAGGTAAGCACTTTGGCATGATGGGGTGTGCATGGAACACATTTTATCGCATGGCCAGTGGCGTAATAAGGCATGAGGCCGAAGGCCTAGTGGCTTTAGCCACTGGCCGTGTGGCAAAATGTGTTCCACGCACATCCCGGAGTGCCATATTGCACTTTTAAAATGGGCTCCTTTTTAAAAAACTTTTTACAGTTGGGGAAAGCATGTTTACATGTAGAAACAATAGATTTACTTGTGTGCATTTATGATGAAATAGTTCTTCCATCCACAACAAATAATGTCACTGATGATGTCATTGTATTGTTACTTACTTTCTTCTTCCTGTTTTTTTCCTCTGTTTTTCCCCACATTCAAGATATGGAAGGTTTGTCATGGAAAGTTTACCATGGAATACATGGATTCAAAATTCTGCTCAGTTCCACTGCTAGAATGTTACTTTCCTAACATACTATATACACGCACACAACAAAGGCCTCTGGTACAGCAAGAAAGAAAGAAAAGAAAGAAAGAAAGAAAGAAAGAAAGAAAGAAAGAAAGAAAGAAAGAAAGAAAGAAAGAAAGAAACAAAGAAAGAAAAAAGAAAGAAAGAAAGAATGAACAGCATGTTTGTGACTGTGAGTGCGGGTGACAGGGTTGGCCATCGAGGCAGTTCAGGTATTGGATTTGCAGCAGAAAGTAACTGATGCAATGCCACAGGCACTAGAAGAGCAATGTGAAGAGTAGTGGTGCTGGCAGAGACACTGGAGGGAGCTATTTGCAATTAATTGGCATAGTGAAATCCCCGGGTGAGAGCAGGGATGATTACCAAGTGTTGCTGTGAGTAAAAGAGGTTTTCAGATACTTTATGCTTAAAAACCTGCTTTGCGTTGTTGGTATACTGATAGACATGTACTTTTTGCATGGTGATAAAGATCCGCAGATAGGACATGGATAGGATGATGGGGAGGGCCAAAAAAGAGACATGACCGTTTTCTTTATTAAAGGCATATGAAAAAAGAAGTAGTTTTGTATCTTGTACAATGACACAAGATCTTATTTTGTATTACACGATATGAAACAAGATTTATAAAGTTTAAAAAATATATTTTCAGGATATGCTATAATGCACAAGTGTAGAATCCAGCTAAGGGGGTCCCAATAAGCAAGGAACATCTGTTGGTCCGTTTCCTAATTTTCATTTTCATTTTCCAGGGTTTCTTAATTTGAATTTTTGGGCAAAACACAAAACAAGATGGTGAACAATTGAAAAACCAGTTTCCTCAAATGAAAAACAATGAGGTCAGTATGAACAACAAGTTATTTTCTCATCTCATACAGTTATTTTGAGGTCCCTACTGAGCATGCTCAGAACCAATGTACAAAAATTTTAAACTGCAATAAGTTTGGGATGGATTAATATTTTTTCACCAACCCAGCAAAAAGCACATATGTGAGTCTCTCCCTTTCTACCCTGAAAACTGCAGACCAAAATTCCAAACTGTTTGACTATTGCCAAATTCAGATAAAATCCCATTCAAACTAATGGAAAAAAAATTAAGAAAAATTCATTTTTTCATTGTCCGTAGCTCAGAAACTACACTTCCAACCAGAATGAAACTTGATACATTCTGAGACCTATCATACAAGTCTGTGTTTGCAAATTTCAAGCAAATCCATTGTATGGTTACAAACATATTTGTGCAAAATTTTGAGTTTCCAAGTTCAACCCTAACTATAGGGTGCAACTGCGCCCTATAAAATATATATATATATATATATATATATATATATATATATATATATATATATTATGGTAGCATGGTAGTGCTACCATAGTTAGAATTGAGTAGCCCTTTAAATGTTAAATGTTGAAATTTTGCACCTTAATAACTTTGCCACCATTCAACAGACTTGCTTGAAATTTAGCAAGCCTGAGGATATACCTAGAGATCTTGGGATCTGCCAACTCTTTTACCGGTCGGATATATGGCTGTGGAGTTATTTAGTATCCTTGTGTATACTAATGCCTTCTTACAGCTGAGCTTCTTTGTTCGCGACCCACAGGTTGCACAGTTTGCACGACTGGTCCGAAAACTTCAGGGAACGTGCAGCCAGGGTGCCCAATGTGCCTTTTGAAGATTTCATGAAAAAATATTAAACGGTTCAAAAGTTATTCAAAAAACAATTTCCCAGTATAAGTCAATGGGAAAAGTTAACAAAAAGTGTGAAAGTGTTGCAAATGCACTTTTTAGTGTCACAAATTACCCATGTAGTGTCGTGAGTCAGCCATTATTTTTTCAGTTACTGGTCAGAGAAATGCTTGGCATTTAAATTTGGGACCCTCAATATTTTTTTTGTGTTCACCTAGTCGGACCCTGAGGATGCTAGCCATGTCTTTATTTTGGCGTTATACACCCCAGAAATATGTTTTTCAAATTCTGGAAAAAGTAGTGTCGCAAAGTAGTGTCACACTTGCGACACTTTTGCAAATTTTTGTGAAAGCTTTCGCAAATCATGACACTACTTTTCAATGCTATGGCAAAATGATAGCAATTCTTTGCCACCCTGCTGCAAAAGAACAGTTTGGCCTTTGGGCTGAAATTTGGAGGGAAGACAGCCAACATCTCACAGATGTGCCTTTCAGTGGTTTGGTGAAATAATATTACAGGGTGGCAATGTTATGGCACTCAGAAGTTGATGTTTTTTCCCATAGGATAACATTACAGTGTCTGCCGCATTACAGGAATCCTTTGCCACCCTACTGAAAAATAACATTTTGGGGGAGATCACGTGATGCAGAGTGCTGAGTAGCAGCTCCCTCAAGAAGCTCCTGCCTCCCGTTTATTATTTTATCTCGTTCTGACATTCTAATTCACTATTTTCTCTTGTTTTTGAGATACAACATTGCGTAATTGCTGTGGCACTCTGGTCTGGCAATATCTTGGAAGGATGGAGGCTTACATGAAGAAAGCCCCACAGAAGCATACCCCTCCAGCAACTCCCAAGAAGGCCCCTAAGAAATCCAGGGCCTCAGGTGGTTCTGGAGCTGATCCTCTGAGCCAAATTGGTGATCACGACCCTTTAACGCTTTCCAGATTCCTTGAGGAGTTTAAACCCTTTCGAGAGGAAATGAAGGATATGACAATGGAATTGAAATCGCTATCTAGAAAGCTAGATGAACTCTTGCTATCTGTGTCCAATAATACAGCTCAAATTGCTTCTATTGAGAAAAGGTTTAGTAGTCTCAACACTGACTTGGTCTCGATGTGCCAGAAATTGTCTCGGTTTGAAGCTAAGCTCAAGGATTTAGAGGGTCGGAGCTGAAGAAATAATGTAGTGATCCTCAGATTAACAGAGGGAGAGGAAGGCCAGTATGTTGTGGCTTTTGTTCAGAAGCTGGTTGAGCGGGTGGCTGGCCTGTCTCCATTTGGCCCCAGCTACATTATAGAGCATGCCCATAGGGCTTTACGGCCTAAACCATCCCCAGAGGATCCCCCCGGCCCTATTGTGTGCCGGTTTTTGTATTAGTTGGAGAGACAGCATTTTCTGCAAAAAGTGAGAGCTTTGCAAGAGGTTCGCTGGGAAAATATAAAGTTGAGAATCTCACAAGATCTACCCGTCTCGGTTGATCTGAAACAAAAAGCGTTCCACCCTATTGTCTCTAAGCTAATCGCAGCAGGTTTGAAGTTCAGGATGGGTAACCCAGCCAGACTACAGATCTCAATTAATGGATCCTGGAAAAGTTATGAAGACCCTAAAGAGGCTTTGATGAACCTTAAATCCACATTGCCAGATCTCTTTAAGGACTCTCGAATGGTTGTGGCGCAGTATGGAGTACTACACGAAGTCGAGAGATTGAACTTTTGCTTTTCCCCCTAGGGAAATCTTCTAAGCGTGAAAACTTGGGAAATTGCATCTACAGCTTTGGACGGGGGGATCATTGCAGGCCGCCCTGACTTTGCTTTTCTTTCCGCTTCATAATGGGCCTATGCTGATCTGAAGTAGTGGACACTTGGGTTTGGGGCCTTCTTGGGGGGGATTGGGTGCCAAGTCCTGGCAGTTATTTTTGTTTGGAGCAGAGACAGTTTGTGAGTGGTTGTGGGCTAATTTCTTGTTTTTCCTTGCTTGGATTGGTACTGGGATGGTCCTGGGCTTTCTCCATTCCTGACTTTCACTTAGGTCAGGGAACTGGCCGCTAGAGGGCATTCCAACTTTTGGGGACTCGTGAAGAAGCACTACTCGAGGAGGATTTAGCAGGGTTCTGTTATTTGGCTGGTGCGTGGTGCTCTCAATTTTGCGGGGAGGACCTGCACATTGGATGTCGGGCTGTTGTGGGTAGAGGCATTTATTATGCCTTCCCCTCTGGTGGAGAGATCCCAGTTTCTCTTATTTCTATGTCCGCTCTCAATATGAGCTGAGTTATCTCTCCTTTTGGGGGTTTCTGGTCTGGTTCTAGTTATAGGTGGCTCGCCCTGTGCTTCTCGTCTCAGTCCTGGTTACCGTGAACACTTGGGTGGTGTAGTGGTCTCCCTATGGTCTCTCTAAAACAAGCTCCCTTGTGTCCGTGTTCTGGTTGGATCGAGGTGAAGGCCCAGGACCATTCTCTCTCGTTTGGGGTATAGCTGGCAGTGTTTGATTTCTATAGACTGCGGTTTGAGTGCAACAGTGCTAACAGTTTGGGTTCATTATTGGGGGGTGGGAGTAGAGGGATTAGAACCAGTGCTGTACTGAACATTGTTTGTGACAGTTTGGTGGGGAAGTGTGCTTGGGGTTTGGGGCATGGTTCGAGGGGGGGACAAAGGGGATGGGCGGTTTCTATTTTTGGGGGGGCTAGGGAGGAGGGTGTGTGTTACTGCAGTAATCCTGGGGATATGTTTACAGCGGATATACATCCCGTGTGCTGAGTGTAATTATTTTAATTCAACTATTTTCCCTAGATGGCTAATGAGATAACAATTGTGACTTGGAATGTTAAGGGGATCAGCAAGCAACATAAGCAATATAAGGTTCTCAAACATTTAAGTTTGCTCAGTTCACAGATAGCCTTTTTGCAAGAAACTCATTTATTAGAAGTGGAAGCTTTGCAATTAAGGAGGCAACAGGTGGGATCGATTTATAGTGCCCAAGGCACCACAAATAGTTGTGGGGTCATGCTCATGATTAACAGAAGTATTCCATTTGTTTCTACACAAGTTATTAATGATACTAAGGGTAGGTTTACCTTGGTTAAAGGTACACTTTGGTCTGTCCCAATATTATTGGGCTGTGTTTATGGCCCTAATGTGGACAACCCTGGATTCTTTATGAGGCTTATATCTATCATCCTCCCAATGCTTCCCATGAAAATTGTTTTAGGGGGAGATTTCAATCAAGTACTTGACCCTTACTTAGACAGACTGGGCAATGGCCCAGGAGTGGCTACCCCCGGACAAAAGGCATTCAAAGATTTATTAGATCAATGTGGGCTCTGCGATGCCTGGCATGTTTTACACCCGGATTATGGGGAGTTTACCTTTAGGTCTATGGCACATGGCTCGCAGTCCCGCATTGACTACTTATACTCATTTCTCAGTGCCTCTTGCCCGGGGTGAAGACCTCCTCAATTCAACCCAGCCCAATCTCTGATCACTCACTAGTAGTATGCAATCTGGTACTGCTTAACCCACCCAATAGGGAAACCAGGTGGAAACTTCATGACCAGCTTCTTAAAGATGTTAAATGTTGCAAACTTATAAGGGAACAAATAGAATCCTTTTTGTCATTAAACCCTTTAGATAGTGCAAAGCCTGATATCCTGTGGGTGGCCTTCAAAGCCTTCATGAGGGGGATACTTATTAGCATGGTGGTTGGCAGGAAAAGAGCATGGGAGAAGGAAGTAAAATCTTTATTAACCCAAATCAGATCCCTAGAAGTTAACCTTCCGGTCAATCTTCCAGATGAGGATACTGGGAAACTCTTGGAGTTAAAGGATAAATACTTGGGGCTACTTCAAGAGAAAGCAGAACTAGCCATCATTCGTACCAGGGCTAACTATACTGATCGGGGGAGAAAGCAGGACGTTTACTGGCATTGCATATTAAACAACAGGAATCAGTGAGATTTATCCCTCCCATCAGGTCAGTGGCAGACGGATCTCTTAAGGTGTCTCCCACTGAGATAGCTCAAGAATTTGCTGCCTATTATACTAATTTGTACAGCGACATGGAGCACCCTCCCTGCCCTGAAGACATAGAGGGTTATTTATGGGACTCCCACTTGCCCCCTCTCACTGGTCGGTGTAGAGACGCCCTGGTTGTCCCTATTGCCCAGGAGGAAGTTGCTAAGATTATTAGTGAACTGCCAGCAGACAAGGTCCCTGGTCCAGATGGATTTTCTGCTTTATTTTATAAGGTCTTCCGAGACCTCCTCTTACCAATACTTGGTTGCTTATTTCAGCAAATTCTATCTGGGGCAGAGACAGATCTGCATCTCTACGAGGCCTTGATTGTCCTGCTTCCTAAACCTGATAAAGATCTCGAACTGGTTCAAAGTTACAGACCTATCTAGCTTTTAAACCAGGACATTAAAAACCTCTCTAAAATTCTGGCTAATAGGCTGGCAGTGGTTCTTCCTGGGTTAATAGGTACAAATCAGGTTGGATTTATGAAAGGGTGCTCATCTTCTGATCACCTACGCACTTTGTCGCATGTCTTCTCGGCTACCAGGGATGCGGAGTTCCCTGCGGGCTTGGTTTCCCTGGATGCCGAGAAGGCATTCAACTGTGTGAATTAGAATTTCTTGTTCTGCACTTTGGAGGCCTTCCACTTCCCCTCTATGTTTATCTCTTGGATTGCCGCCCTTTATAAAAATCCCTTGGCAAGAATTTCCACGAATGGGGCCTTTTCCCATCCTTTCTCGCTTCACTTGGGCATGAGGCAGGGGTGCCCCCTTTCCCCTCTATTATTTAACTTATATCTGGAACCTCTTATTCAAAATATTCTCAATAATGATTCCATACAAGGGGTGAGAACTGGGCGGCATGAAGTCAAAGTCACTGCATATTCAGATGACCTGTAAATACATCTGTCCCACCCAGTATCCTCTGTCCCGGCCTTACTAAGGGAAGTAGCAAGGTTTAGTGGTCTGTCCAATTACAAATTGAATGCCAGTAAGTCCCTTTTTTCCCACTAAATCACAAAGTGTTCAAAAGTGATATTAGCCCTTTTTGTCTATGTTGGACACCCAGGTCATTCAAATATCTGGGTATCAAACTTTCATGTGACCCCCTTGCATGGTTTAAGGAGAATTTGGATTCCCTACTGCAGGGGATTATGCATGACCTTGGGAGGTGATCTAAGCTTCCTATTTCTCTATGGGGCCGGATCAACATAATTAAGATGAATATATTTCCTAGGATTTTCTACCCGTTGCCCCTTCTCAACACCTTTTTTTTTTTACTCTGGTTCAAAAAGGTACATGGTATCTTCACTAGATTCATCTGGGCCGACAGGTATCCCCATTTGGCTTATCATAAGTTGGCAGCCCCAAAACTGGAGTGGGGACTGCGAATCCCCCATCTGGCCATATATCACTGGGCTAGTCATCTTGCGAAATGTTCAAGATGGGTATCTTCCAGCCCAGAAGAAGCGCAACCTATTTGGCTCAAAGTAGAATTGGATGCAATCAATGACAAAAAACTGGATCCTTTTGCGTTATTTTTCCATAGGTTATCCCAAGTAAATGTGACTGTAGAGTGTTCCATGATAAGGACCTCCTTAAAGGTCTACTCACAGATATGTTCCTTCTTACAGTATTTTCCCCATCTGGACCTGGCCCAGTCCATCTGGAACTCTCCATCATTTATTATTAACAAGAGTCAAATTTCCAGTCTTTGGTTGCCTCATCTGGGAGAAGGGAAGCTCCTGGCTTTCACTGATGGTGGGGGACATTGGTTATCAGTGGAGGAGATGGTTAAGAAATTTCTCATCCCACCTTCTTCCTATTTTAAAGTCCTGCAATTGAAACACTTGCTAGTAATTACCCTGGGTAGCACTCCTCCTTCTCAGAATATCTCTTCTCTGATACCCGAGGTATCCCCACTTTCTGGCTCTCCTGGTGCAATTTCTAAACTATATCTGGTACTGTTTCATAAAAAGTTTGGGGGTCCATTTGGGCTATCAAGATTTTGGCGTAATTTTTCCCTTACCTTCAGTTGGATTGGCACTCCCTATGGAAGTCATGTCATAAATTCATTTCTCAAGATAGATTGCATCTCATGCAATACCATATATTGCACAACTTATATTATTCCCTGGCTAGACTTCACAGGTGGGGTTACCTAGACTCAAACAAGTGCAATACATGTTCACAGGATGAGGGCACACTTTTTCACATGCTTTGGTCTTGTCCAAAAATTTTCACCTGATGGGTTTCAATCCAATCTTCTTTAGACCCCCTGTTGGGCCTCCAAGAATATTTTACTCCTGAGATATGTGTGCTAGGGGACCTGTCCTCTAATAGAGTTAGGGTACGCAAATTTCATATTTCCATGGTTGCCATGTCAGCTAAGAAAATAATCCTTCGTCACTGGAAAGACAGGTCCTCCCCTTCTCTCCAGGAATGGGTAAGAGAAGTATTATTCTAGAATTTGGGATCCCCTTCACTCACTAATTTCTCTGGTTCTAAACTAAACTTATACTAGGGTTATTGCTCCTGCATGGTTTTTGGTTAGATGCTTGGCATCTACGGGTAATGAGATGGGTTACTGCAGTAAGGGGAGGTTAGGGGGGTGGGCAGCATCCTTTCACTATGTATCAATGTGTCTCTATCAGTTTCTCTGTATGCCTCCTTTTATGGTGGAAAATGTATGAATAAACATTAAATTATAAAAAAAAAAACAGTTTGGTCTTTTGGGCTGAAATTTGGATGGAAGAAAGCCAACATCCCACAGATGTGTGTTTTGGTGGTTTGGTGAAAAAATATTACAGGGTGGCAAAGTGACGGCACTCAGAAGTTGACACTTTTTCCCATAGGATAACATTATGGCGTCCGTCGTGCCTTTCAGGGGCCCATATCTCAGAAATGGTGCGAGATACAGACTTTTCGTCACAAAAATTCTTAGCCTGCCACATGGCAGCTAAGTACAAATCTAGCCAGGAAAGTCATAATTCATATCCAATTTTTTTTTTCTACATCATATGGTTCCTGAGATATAAGCAATTTAGTATTCCAAGTCCTCATTTTCTGCTCCGAGGCCCATTGTTATGCATACATTCTTTGTTTTCACTGTGTTTCTCAATGCAGTTTTTTTGGGACAAGAAGGGCGTGTCTTATTGTTACTGTGCCACCTAGCATTTCCAGTTGCATTTCCATTACCGTTCGTGACACCGTTCCTATGTATGCCACCGTATGCATTACGTTTTGCATTTTCATTTGCTCTTGCATTTGCATTTGTGTCATTTGGCGTTATTGTTGCTGTAACCATTACCAGCTGCACTTGCAATTGTGGTACAGTGCCCATGCGTAACAGTTTGCATTTCCATATGCGCTTGCGTTTCTGTTTGGGTTTCTGTTTTCTTTGGCATTAGTGTTGCTGTTACTGTTACCATTCGCATTTACAATTGTGGAACCATGACCTTCCGCCTAATGGTTTGCATTTCTGTATGCGCTTGCATTTTGCGTTTGCATTTCTCTTTCCTTTGGTGTTATTGTTGCTGTTACTGTTACCATTTGCATTTACAATTGCAGTTCTGTGATGGTGCATGTTACGGTTTGTGTTTCTGTATGCACTTGCATTTGCGTTTCTGTTTACTTTGGAGTTATTGTTGCAGTTACCATTACCAGTTGCATTTGCAATTGCGGTACCGTGACCGTGCGTGTTACGCTTTGTGTTTCCATATGTGCTTGTGTTTCTGTTTCCTTTGGCATTATTCTTGCTGTTACCATTACCATTTACGTTTCCAATTGTGGTACCATGCCCGTTTGCATTACGGTTTGCGTTTACGTGCGCGCTGCTTCCGTTCGTGTTTTCGTTTCTCTTACCTTTGGCATTATTGTTGCTGTAACACTTAACATTTGCCTTTACAATACTGGTGCCATCACTGTGCGCGTTACCAGTTGCATTTTTTATGCACTTGAGTGTCCGTTTGCATCACTGTTCGCTTCGGCATCACTTTACACTTGCATTTCTATTAATGTTTGCTTTACCATTTATGTTTGCTTTACCATGTGCATAACCATTGACGGTTGCATTTGCTTTGAAGTTCCTGTTACTATGTAACAAGACATCACGTGGCGGGACCACAGAGCCCTTTGGGCCCTGCGCTTCCACCACCACATTCCATTCAGTATTTATCGTTCTCATTCTCAAAAAGAAGGGAAATTAGAGGCAAAAAACTCTGTTTAATGCATCAGTTAGGGTTGTTCCACAGTGGCAAAAGTGAGGGGAGTTTAAGAAAAGGCTAAAAAGGAGGGGGCCTAGTATGGATACCTGTGGGACACCCGAGTGAACAGGCAGGGTGTCAGAAAGAGCATCAGCAATTTTTACTCTCTGTGACTGGTTTTCTAAGTAGCTTTTAAACCAGAGAGAAGAGTCAGGTGATAGTCTGGTATTCAGTAGTTGGTCAATTAGTAATCCATGGTGTACTGTATCGAAGGCCTTGGAGATGTCGGCAAAAATGGCCCCTGTGAGAAGGCCGTTGTCAAGGAATTTGTGCAAAGCTCCAGTGAACTCAAGAAGGGCTGTGGTGGTGCTGTGACCTTTCCAGAATCCGTGTTGTTGTGGACAAGGTATATTGTATTTATCCAAGTGGTCAGTAAGTTGATCAGCCACGATGCGCTCGAGTACCTTAGAGAGTGGGGGCAGTATGGAGATAGGGCGATAGTTTGAGTGATTCATCTTATCCCCACTTTTATGGACAGGTGTCACAGTGGCTGTTTTCCATAAGTCCAGGAATTATCCACAGCTGAGAGAGACGTTTAGGATTTTTGTTAATGGATGAATTACCTCATTGAGGGTGAGCAACAGAAGCTTAAGGTCAAGAGTGTCACAACTAGATCTAGATTTAGAGATAGCTGCAGTAATATAGCGGTGAGCTTCATTCAGCCTTACCTCCCTGAAGTAGAAGAGGGAATGGTTAGACTGTGGGGCTGAGGTATTTGGGGAGTAGGTCCTGTTTTCAAAAAAATCATGGGGTAGGACAGCACTAAGGTCTGAAAAAGCCATGTTAAAGATGTTTGCGGTCACCTTGGGGTTGAGGGTTTAGGATCCATCAACCATTACATGGCTGGAGAGGTTTTTGCCTGCTTCCCCATGACATCCTTGATATTGTCCCAGAAAGCACGACCATTTCTCCATGTATTGGTGAGATCATCTTTGTAATAGGTGGATTTCGTGAGCCGGATGGCTTTTGTGCAGGCATTTCATGCTTGTTTGTAATTTTGGATGTCCAATTTTTTGTCAGTGGCCCTGGCAACTGCCCAGAGGTGGTCCCTTAGTTTCAGCTGTGAGAGAAGAACCGCAGTGAGCCATAAGTTAGAAAGAGATTTTGTTTTGCGCCTTTTAGCAGGGGCAAAGAGATTGCAGGCTTTGTTGAAAATTGAGATGAAGTGATCAAGAGCCAAGTTAACATCTGTTGCTTCGTAGATGGGTAGCCAATCTTGTAGAAGCAGGTATTGTTTGAGATGTGGACGTCTTCCATGAGGAAGGACTCTGCTAGCGATAATTTTGGGAGGGGGCTTGAGAAATTTGTTAGGCCATGCACATATGACTGGGGAGTGGTCACTGAGAGAGTCTGGGAGAATGGTCATACGAGAAATCCTTGTGGGGTGAGTGGTGAGGACCCAATCCAGGAAGGTACTGGTGCCAGTCTTGTAGTTAATCCTAGTGGGGGAGTTTACCATTTACATGAGGTTAGCAGCTGAGATGGAGTATTTATAGACACTGGTGCTCGATGCTAACCAGTTTATGTTGAAATCCCCTAGTGGAATAAGTTCAGCTTCTAGAGGATGAGAGTTGATAAAGTTTAGGACATCATTGAAGCCATGTTTAGGGTCCCTGGGTGGGATGTATACAGAGACAATAGTCAGGGATTTATGGTTAGGACCTAGAACAATTTTTATTAGCATAATCTGGGCTGAGGCAGAAAGTGATGGAGTAGCTATAGGGTGCCATAGAATGAACCTGCTACCCTAAGTTGATCTGTTGGGTTGTGGTGAGCCCAATAAAAACATAAAAGACAAAGAACCTTAGTGCACAAACACTGAGGCAAGGGTTACCCCAAAAGGCATATCCCGGGAAGCCAAGTTTCAAACAAATACAAAATCTCACATACCCCCATAATGCAAAGCATTATGGGCCATATTTGCAAATCACCACAAAATATTATACTGGTTCAACTTTAAAGAGCAGGTGCTTAGCAAAGGTGCATATCTTAAATAACAATGGTTTGGGGCCTTTAGATGCCTCTGCAATCATTCAGTTTGCTTTTTATTTGTTTATTTACTTACTTTTACTTACTTTTCCATCTTTTAATTTATATTTTGCCAAGTGCAAGCAAAAAAAAGAGTCCAATGGAGTCCCTATGTGATGATGTCAAAAAACCCTTACTAGCAAGCCTGTCAGTGTATTTCAAAGGGAAACTACAACTTTTCTACTTTTCAGATATTTCTTTCAGATTGACCTATAGGAGGAGATGTAAGCAGACCCAGCCTGCCCCTATACTTCAAGACTGACCTACAGGTTGAGCTGTGAGCTGTCCCAGCCTGCCCCTGCACTTTCAGATTGACCTACGGGTGGCACTGTAAGACCCTGCAATTGCACTGTGTAATCTACATGCAAATCAGGTCATAATAAGATGCTAATATGGATGTTTGTCCACTGACTGTCTAAGTAGGCACATTTGTACAACACTTTTGAATACAGTAAATGTTTGACCTGGGAAAATGTCCTATTACCGGGTGAACGTGTTAGCTTTGCGCAAACATTGCACAAATGTGTTTGCGCCGCGCAAACCTGTCTGAACCATAACGCAGTTCTGGTTTATTTGGCCTTCACTGTTGTATTGTTGTTTGCAGCTTTAGTGCATGCATTTCTTTGATAGCACACACATTGGCCACGTAGTTCACCTTTACTTTCCTGGAAAAATAACACTTCCTGCCACCAAAATATTATATATTTAATAGAAACATGTGATTTTTGATAACATGTAGGGCTAGATATTCAAAACTTAGCCCCAGGGCAAAATTAGCACTGCACAGTGTGCTAAATTAGCCAAGAACCATTTGCATGCTATATTCAAAGGAATAGCCCTGGGGCTAAAGCTATTGAATATAACATGCAAATGAATCCATGCAAACAGGGCTGGGAGTACAGTGCAATAATAGCCCAGCAAATAAGACAGCTATAAATATAGCATCGGGGAAGTGCAAATCAAAACAGCAGCCCAGTGCACACAGACGTGGAGGAAGGTATAGGTGAACTACGTTATCACTGTGTATGCTAGCAAAGAAGTGGATGCACTAAAGCTGCAAACAACAGTGCAGGCCAAATACTGCATAACTGTGTTATGGTTCAAGACAGGTTTGCGTGGTACAAATACATTTGTGCAGTGTTTGCGCAGGACTGACATATTCGCCCGGCACTAGGACATTTGCCCAGGGCAAATATTTGCTGTATTCAAAAGTGTTATACAAATGAGCCTACTTAGGCAGTTGGTGGGCAAACATCCATATTAGCATCTCATTATGAACTGATTTGCATGTAGATTACACATAGCAATTGCAGGGCCTCACAGCGCCACCTGTAGGGCAGTCTGAAAGTGCAGGGGCAGGCTGGTCAGCTCACAGCTCAACCTCTAGGTCAGTCTGGAAGTACAGGGGCAGGCTGGGTCTGCTTACAGCTCCACCTGTAGGTCAGTCTGAAAGAAATATCTGAGAAGTAAAAGGTTGTAGTTTCCCTTTGAGATACACTGGCAGGCTTGCTAATAAGGGTTTTCTAACATTATCACACAGCGACTCCATTGGACTCTTTATTTTCACTAACACTTGGCAAAATACAAATAAAAAGATGAAAATGTAAGTAAATAAACAAATAAAAGCAAACTAAATGATTGCAGAGGCATCTAAAACCCCCAAACTTTCCTTAAGATATGTACCTTTACAAAGCACCTGCTCATTAGGCAGAATTGCTTGGTGCCGAAAGGCCTCTCACACAGTCTGCAAATGGTGCCAACAAAATGCACAGCCACAAGTTTCATCCTACCAAGGACTCATCAGTGTGTCTTGTCTGCATGACAGCCCAGGCGAATGAACCAGCTACCCTAAGTTGGTCTATCTGAGTTGGGTTGTGGTGAGCCCCCCAAAAAAACAGCTAAAAGACAAAGAACCTTTAGCATTGATACCCCCCTGGTACTCTGGAGGAAAAGGGGGGGGCAAGCCAAAATAGCCTAAAAACAGTACCTGCTGAGGCCACCCCCACCCCCCACCCCCCACATCCCACTTTTTGTTTTGGACGACAAGTGCAGTCCCAGAGCCTCATCTGTACATTTCCTTCCAAAGTCTCTAGATTTTAAACTCAGATGTGCTGTTGTTTAGTATTCTTGCATAGACAGACGTCAGCAGGATACAAGCTAAAATGTTATAGAAAGCACTGTAAGAAAGTCAAACTCAGGACCTGCAACACAACTAAATACAGATGGGCAGTGAGAAAGGAAGGAAATGCTGAAGAGCAGTGTGGGAATAAACTGATATGGTTGCTACGCAACGACACAGCAGTCAGTTGTGTTTTACATGAGTATGACATGCATATCATATGCCAATGGACTACTGTGTATGAATAATTTAAATAGGTTGTAAGAAAAAACAAACACACATTCATTATGAGTGGGGAATTCTGGGAACAGTTTACTGCAAGCTGGGTCGTACAGTTTCTAGAACATGAGAGCATCTGGCATCCAAAAATATTCTTGCCAGTGTATTCAGAAAAACCAAAGCCATGTATAACTTTAATAATCTACATTCTATTTAAATGTGGCATAATTTATGAAAGTTCCAATAGCCATTTGTAAGGCTGACTCCCTTTCAGCACTTTGACTGACTCTTGAAATCACATTTCTTTCAAACGTATTGGTTATCAACACAGGAGTCTGTGAAATGGTTATTATATATACTGTAGATTAGTCTATCTACATGTGACTCTATTGTATTAGTCTATAAGGGAGGCACAGAATGAATGAATAAAATAAACAGGAAGAATAACAAGCACTAATTGCCAGTGGGAGTCCTTGCTGATAGGCGCTTGCCAGATCAACTTCAAAGATGCTTCCATGGGCTGGCCCGCCAGCACAGTGTTAGGGCTACCGCTCACAGTGCCAGTGACCTGGGTTGGGAAACAGACTCAGGTATCTGGAGGGTCAGCCCAGGGGGAGAACGATTGAGCCCCCATAGGTAGCGCTCCTTCTCTGGGGAGAGTGGGTTGCCTGCTCCACCGCTATACTGCCACCTGGGTGACCAAAGGTGGCGGTGCAGTGAGGCAGTCTGCAAGGGAGGGAAGACGTCAGCCAGGAGTTGGGGGGTTAGTGCTTCATTACACGCTCCACCCCAAGACTTCCCCTGCATGCCGAAGTCCATGGTGATGGCAGAAACAAGGAAAATGGACCCTTGGATGCCTGCATAGATGGGGGGATCTAGCTCCCAGACTCCATATACCAGCTCTCGGGGTTGTACAACCAGATATTCTGACACACACTCTGATGGACTGAAGGGGGAAATACTGGGGACCCCCTCCTCCCCACCCAGGGGGGGCAGGCTGAGGCACTATGGGGTGAATCTGGTGACTCCCTGAGAGGTACCAGGGGTAAGGCAGGCAGAGAGAGCATAAGACCCCCAGAAGAGAGAGGCATTCAAGGTGAGAAGGGGGCAAACAAAAAAAGGTGCTTCTATGGTAGTGCCATAGTGCCGCATGAGAAGCATGATTGTGGACTAGAAAATTGCAAATATGGATACAAGAATGCAGCAAAGGCTCATTGGAAGTTAGGACTGGGGGTGCTGGGGTGCTGGGACCATGGTGGGTTGATGGTGTTGCATGCTATAGTGGCAAATGGGCAGCCCACATAAAAAAAGAGAATAAAAGAAAAGGAAAAACAGAGCAGGGCAGCAGAGAAAAAGACTGGCAAGGAATGGACAAAGGGCAATGGGATGAGGGAGCAGGGGGACACCTGGAAACATGCCTGTGGCTTGGTGCCAAAGGAAGGTGGGGGAAAAGTATGAAGTGAAGCCTGGCTTGAAAGCAAGGGTTTCAGCTTGCACAAAAGTACACAGCATACAATCTCAGGGTGGGTGAGCTCAAAAAGGACAAAAGGAAGGTAGAAAAAAGTTGAGGGAAAAGCAAAAAAAAATGAACCAGCTAGGTGATGGCCCAAAAACAGAAATCAGAAAAAATAAAAACAGATCAGGAAAGAGGGAAAAACAAGGAAAAGAGAAAAAGGAGATGCAAGGAAGTAGGAAAAACAAAGGCTAGGTAGCCTGCAGAAAGGAGGAAGTGGAAATAAATAACCATTACCAGGCCTACAAATCTGCTCAGGCTATAGGAGAAAAACATACACTGCCAAGATGATCCCAAAACACTGTACTGAGCTATGTCCAAAGAGGAGATTCCTCTCCAGACCAGCTCTTTCCTAGTAGCCCAGACCACTTCCTACTGCAGTGGCCTAAGATGGCCCCCTCAGGTACTTCCATATATGATTGGGCTCTTTTGTGCTGGGGCTGCCTTCTTTACCTGAAAGCAAAGACAGGTCATCCTAACAAGTAACACCGACCAAGTGGAAAACCCTCCCCCACCCCCCCCCCCGTGAGACGGTGTGGGGAGGGGTCATAGCAGGCTTATCCTTTCAGTAAGTCAGGCTGGTATTGGGAGGGAAACAAAATGAGCAAAATATTCCATCCTTGTAAAGTGCTGTTTGTGTGTGGAGGGTCCAATTCACAGGAAGCTATAATAAAGTGGGGTTCTGACTGGGAGGGAGGGAGGAATGACTAGATTCATGGTACATGCTTGGAGAGTAGGATAAACAAATAACCTTAAAATAAGAGCCTTTCTTCCTTTAATCTTAAGCCAAACATAGCCCATAAAAGCATCCAGCTTTCTGCCCCTGTCTCAAGTCACAATATGAAATAACCTCTGACCAGAACCAATTAGGCTGCAGCTAAGGAATTTAGGATAAAAATATTGTAAATTTGTTTTTTAATATTTTTATACCAAATTTCAACATATCCGTGCTATGACCCTGCCTCATAAAGAAGGGCAGAAAAAATGTTCAACTCCTGGCTTGAAGGTGATTTTGCACAGGGACTGCAAAATCAACTTTTGGGACACTAAAACACGTTTTGGGCAGGAGTTGAAAAATGACAGCTGTCACATTCATGAGATGCTGTAAAGAAATGGTTATGTTGAAAATCTGAGGTAAAAATATTGAATATTACCAAATGTACAAGCCTATGTTTGCTAAATTTAATGTAGTCTTATAACTTTGTTGAGTTTTAATATTTTTACACCAAATTTCCAACATAGCCTTCTTATGACCCTATCTAATGACTAAGGGCAAAGAAAGTTTTTAAGACCTGCCTGAAAGGTGATTTTGCACAGTGACTGTGAAATCACATTTTGGGATGTAAAAAAAAAACATTTTGTGCCAGGATTTGAAAATGACTGCTGCCACATTCATGAAGTGCTGGAAAAATATGGCTGTTTTAAATTTGGTGTATAATATTAACAATTACTGAAGTTGAGAGGCTGCATTTGCAAAATTCAGCATAGGCTCACCAAATTTTCAACATAGACTTCTCATGACCTCATGAAGAATGGCACAGAAAATTGTTAAGGTGATTTCATGCAGTGACCACGTGCACCATTGTCCTGGAGACAATGCAGGAGAAGCTTGAAAACAGGCCAATGGAACAACCTGCATTTCGTCGGTTTCCCTGAGAAAGAGTTATTATCGCTTGTCTATGTCATGTACTCCCTCAGTTGCTAATGATCCCTGGTGAGTCCCAATTCGATACTGAGATGGCTTACAGATCCCTGGTGAAACACAGAGTCCCCATGGTCCATCCTTACCCACCTGCTCAATTTCTAGGTGAAAGAAGACATGCTCAGAAGGGCAAAGGAACTCTGAACTTAGTAGTGGCATGGGTACCAGGTGATGATATTTCATGATTACTAAAAGGACCTCACAATCCAGTGCAAAATATTCATAGAGGATCACCAGTCCCTCCGTAGGGCAGAAATCCTCTTCATGCTTCCATACCCTGCCATGATGTGCCTCATCCATAATTGTGTCCCCCTTACGTTCACCACCCCAAAGGCAGTGCGAGATTTAATTTGCATGAACTGGCCCAGAGCTCTCTCACCTAGGAACCCAGTACAGCAACCCCAGGCTGTAATTGCCTCAACCAGTATTCAGTGAACATGGTGACAATGATTGAGCTACTGCAAAAAGGGTGACTCAGTCACAGCACCTGTGTTCTGAGCAACCTGGCAGGGTAGCAACAGGATAGGAGTGGGTGACTACGATGACAGGATCTACATATATGTACCAACGTGGGGGGAGGAACCATGACACATGATGGGCAGAAGGGGAGGGAGGGTATGTGGGGTGTAGTGTTGTGGTCAGCTGCCAAGCTGGCTGTGTGTCATGGTGGGTAGTGTGGCAGGCTGGGATTGGAAGGAAGCCAGGTTTGGGTCTGGGGTACAATCGTTTTTTGTGTCAGGTCCATTTTTCAATGTTTTAAGTTTTACACGTAGCCCTGACATGCACCCCCTGGAGTTGAGAATCTTTAAGTGGAGAGGGGTGGGTGTTGGGGGCACAGCCACAGCATAACAGAAAACTGTCACCGGTTTTGTAGTCACTGCGTGTGTACATTGCCGTTATTTAGTTTTGGTGATGTAGACTCGCCCAAACATCGATCGCTATTCTGCGATCACCATTATGACATAGAACTGCCTCAACCCTGATCACAATGGATGTGAACCCACCCTATTCCATTGACAACAAATCACCCCCTGATTGCGCTGGCAGAAGGCAAGGGCTGAATGCTGCCACCAAAAAACAAGAGTCAAAATCATAGCAGATGCTGCTCCTGTACAAATGTGCTGCAGCCCCATCATAGATCATGGAATTACATCCAGAACAATGATTCAGAACATGGAGAAGAAGAACCCTCCTTCCCATTAGCTTTAAACAGGTATACACCCTTCCTACAAACATCACTGGCTCTCATAAACAGTGGTGGGTGAAGTGCCTAATATTCGCAACACACAGTATTTCGCGTATATCCCGAATTTCATGTAATACTCCACAAAGTGAAACAAATAGCTATGCATCCCAAAGTAGCGCAAAGTTCCCATTGTTCTCTATGGACATTGCATTACTTCGCCTTGTATTTTGTCTGGTTAAGGTGAATTTTGCAGTGATTTATGGGATGTAAGCTCCCATGGTCTCTATATTGTCTTGTACAGCCTAAGTTCATCATAGTGTGTGTAGTGGAAAGCTAGAGACAGTTTGCTGTCAGAGCTCTGTGATTCAAACCCTCTTAAAACTTTTAAAAATGTATTTTTGCCACAACATTTTGTGACAAAATTTAGTAGATCTAGTGTAGTAAACCCTTATGTTGTTATATCATCAAGCATTTAATGATTTTTTGTGAATATTGAATGTTAATTTCATTGATTAAGTCTCTGTACTGACAGATACTGTAGAAGTGTGCTTCGGGGGAGTGGTGATCTGTGGTGTAGAAGGGAGATTAGTAAGAAAGGCAGTTTTTAGGGCTGTGGGGGAACCTACAGCCCTATTGGGATCGGATCATAGCTCTAAAAATGGCTGATCGTGGAACCTTCCATTGTACATTTGGAAGTATCCTTCTGAATGTCCAACAGAGCTTGAAGCCCTCCACCACAATCGGCTGCAACGGAGTAACAGCTGCACTATTTTGTCTGTTACTTCCACATTCCAGTGCATGTGCATACATGACTCATGCACATGTGCAGTTCTGCTGGTGCCATCATGTTGTAAATAGCAAAATGCCATTCACCACAACTGTGCATGTGAGAGTGCTGCACATGTGCAGTTGCATCGCCGCCAACTCCGGAAACAAAGAAAACCCTCCCACAGCCTCCCACTGTTGCTGTCCTTCCTGCTCCCTCAATTCCTCTCCACACTGACATCGGGGTCCCCAATTCCCATGTCTGCATTATGTGAACCCACAACTAATGTGGCACACTGGGAGCCCACTCCAGTGAGCCCAAATCTTTTTCATTTTCCCTGCCAACATCAGGGTGCCCAATCCCCGTGTCGGCATTATGTGCACACACACACACCCTCACTCATGCGGCACACTGGAAGCCCACCCCACTTTGTCTAAATATTTGTTTTCTTCACCCCCAACCCCATCAACATTGGGTTACCCAATCCCTGTGTCGGCATCATGTTCCACCCCCACTCATGTTGCACACTGGGAGCCCACCCCAGTGTGCTTAAATTTTTTCCTGTAAATAAAGAAACCATCACAACCTGTTTTTTCCTGTGTAAAAATGGTCCCTTGTCATTGCTGCAGTCCCCATCCCCACCCTCCCACTGAGCACCCACCTCCCCGCAGCCCCCTTACTTACCTCCAGAGGTCAGCACTGTCTTCATCTCTGGACGGGGACACAACTGCACTCTTCAAAGCCAAACAGCAAACTGAAGCATCAAATGTAAGCATGCTAGAATGGCATTCAATGGGGTTTTCAACTTATCCTGATAAAGCTGCCATTTTTTAGAATTTTGGCACCACATTTTCAACATGGGGTTCTTGGGACCCCACCTCATGAAAATTGTCATTGTCATTTTCTTACTCAGTCATGAAAGGTGATTTTGTGGTTGCTGTACAGAATCATCTTTTGGGACTGATTCATGAAATGACAGTGCCACTGTTCATGAGGTGGGGTCCCAAAAGCCCATGTTGCAAATTTGGTGAAAAAATTCCCAAACATTACTGCGTTACGAGCGTGTGTTGCGTAGTTTCAATGCACGCTCCTGACTTCGACAATTTTTCATATTTTCACTACACATTTTCAACATTTGCCATTCTTGCACACCTTCTTCAAAACAGTACAGCTGTCATTTTCTACATCCTGCCCAAAATGTGTTTTCACACCTGTGGCACAGAATAGCACATTCGCTCTGCGAAATCACCTTTCGGGATAAGTGAACAAAATGACACTGGCACTCTTCATGAGGAGGTGGTCCCAAAAAGGCCATGGTGAAAATTTGGTGCAACACCACAATACAATGGCCAATTTACACCTGGGCATTGAATAATTTCTATGCACATGTGTAACTTGGTCATTTGGTAACTTTTCACAGCCCTATCAGCTCTGGCTAGAGTTCGTTTCCAACTGTTGCTGGCTATTGCTTTATTATTTTTGTGTTGCTGTAGACACAGTACAACTCAACTGAATTGTTTATAAATATTTTCAGATTGCTGGACAGTTTTTCAACCTTTTTACAGGACTGTCTGTGTTGTACATACTTTACTGAACAGTTAACATTGTTGTGCCTGACCTTTAATCTGTGTCATGCTGCCTGTCATTTGATATGCATGCCATTGCATCACCACAATTACAGTACTCTGAATTTGTAATCCTGTCTTCCATATATTTCCCTGCTTCTGTGTAGCTTGGTACTGCATCCCCCCCTATCAAAACAAGGTATTGTTTTGTGATTGTCTGCTTTTTGAACATTGGTCCAGCATTCCAGGACAGGTATTTTGTTGCGCCTGTGCAGCTGCAATTACTATTTTTCTTCATAGCCACTCAAAAGTGCTGAAATGTCAGGTTGCTGTAAATTGTCTGTATTATCTGAAAATAATGCCTATGAAGAGATGGTCAGGCAAAGCAGATTCTGTTTGTGGCGCTGCTGACAAGACTATTAGCAGTGATTGTTGTGGTGAAGATGAGTCAGGTTCATCAGGGGGTACCAAAGCTAGCAGTGTTAAGAGTGGTATTGTTGTGGTGAAGATGAGTCAGGTTCATCAGGGAGTACCAAGGCTAGCAGTGTTAAGAGTGGTATTGTTGTGGTGAAGATGAGTCAGGTTCATTAGGAGGTACCAAGGCTAGCAGTGTTAAGAGTGGTGTTGTTGTGGTGAAGATGAGTCAGGTTCATCAGGGGGTACCAAGGCTAGCAGTGTTAAGAGTGGTCATGGCCATGGTAGTACGCAGCATAAGGGCAAGGCAGTAGCTGGTGCAAGTAAAGGTATTTCTCCAACTGTGTTTTTCACAGTGAAATCAGTTGCTTCAGTGCTAGTTGGAGATGGTGTTGTTCCTGCTGTTAGTAAAGTTTGTGAGGACATGGTTGATAACAGCATGAATTTTGCTACAAGTTTGACCCTGATAAATTTATCATGTGGGCAAAATGTAGCTGAATCAGCAGACTTAAGTGCAGTTGATGTCCCACTCCGGACAGTACTTGAACATGATTCTGATTATGATGATAAGTCACAGTCTCGTGTTTCCACTGAGGCTGAGATTAGGCCATGCAGACAGTCAGACATTGACGAAAACAGTGTGGCTGCACTGACTGATAATATTGAGGCTGCTGTTGAACTGGCAATATCTCCACAGGAGGACAGCCTCCAAAGTGAATTAGGGGATGATGATGATTCTGATGATGATGATGCTAGTGACCCCATTTGGGAACCAGAAAAAAGAAAGTTAAGGTGGCTGTTTCTAAACAGTCTGTTAGTCCCTCCCCCCTCAAAGTTCTGCTGTAGCTGTGTCTGTTGATAATGCCCCTGAATTAATAGTCATTGATTGTGATGTTTAGTCAAAGTCTGATTGTGCAGAACTGCAGAAATCAGGCTTTACATCCCCCATTTCATCGCCACCAAAAGTGCAGTTACCTATGCAGCAGGAGCACTAGCAGTGATATGTGAAGAGCAGAGCATCCAAATCCCTAGTCTGGGATTTTTTTGTACAAGATGGCAATGATGAAACAGTGGCAATCTGCCAGCTTTGCAAGGTGTGTGTGAAGCATGGTAAAACGGCTAGACATTTGGGAACTGGGGACCAGCATATTCATCTGAAAAGCAGGCACATGGCACTGTGAACTCTGCACTGGAAGGCAGCTAATGCCATAGTTGGGTGTTCACCCTCAGCCACATTAGTGAGCATAGTATCCCCTTCCTTCAGTGTAAGAAGCCATGTCGGTAAAAGTGGTGAAATAACACTGGAGGATTATTACAGACATGGGGAGGATGATGGTTTGATGGAATGTTCAAGCAGTGGTCAGAGTAGCAGCGGTGGTCCCTGTAGTAATTCTACCACATCAACCCCTGTGCTTAAAACACAGAAAATACCAGCATGTATCAGCTTGTCACCTGTTCACCCACCATGACACGTCCCAGATAGCTCATCCACATCAGTAAGTAGAGTACAGCCATGTGGCATGCCACGTGTAAAGCAATGAACAATACAGCTCACATTGCAAAGCCCTTTGGCATGCAACAGTAAATACCAACCCAATCATGCAGTTGCAGGTGAACTCAATGCTGCCGTAGTGGGAATGCTGGTAATTGACCTTTTTGCCATTTTCCTTTGTGGAGAATGAGGACTTCCAGTGCTTTGTGGCACGTGCATGTCCTAAATGGAAGGTCTTGTCCCAGAAATACTTTTCCACTCATGCTATTCCTGAGTTATATGGGACAGTGGCAGATTCTGTAAGACATGCCCTTCGACATTATGCCTCACCTTACATTCACATAAACATGGACATGCGGACAAGTGGCAAAACATCTGGTAGTTCCTGTCTGTGTATTACTGTACATTGGGTGCAGGTACCTGGTATTGTCTGTGATGGTGGGATGCGAAAGCAGTGTAATAAGTCAGACTGCGGTGGCGGAAACAAACTTTAGGGTGTTAGACAGCATGCCATGCTTGCAATGCATAGTGTAGCAGGGTCACATACAGAAGAACACATGTTAGACTTCTAACTGACAGAAACTGATAAGTGGCTGCATTCCATATCCCTAAACACTGGCTTCATATCTAGTGATAATGGATCAAATGTTGTGAATGTATCGGCAAGGGTGGCTTCATGCAGGTTCCCTGTATGGACCACTGTTTAAATCCGGTGGTGCAGGAGTTTCTGAAGTACCCTGAAATAAAGCAAATGCTGACTGTTGCACAACACATCTGTGCCCATTTTGCATGCTCTGGAAAGGCCCGTGACCAACTTAGGCACCTGCAGATTCAAAACAGCCTCTCTCAGCACTGCCTGAAGCTTGAAGTTGTCACAAGATGGAACTCGACACTTTACATGGCAAAGCATTTGTACAAGCAGTACAAAGCAATCAACAAGTACCTATTTATGCACACTAGCTGTGACAGTTCAGGGGCCTCAGTGTCTATGACATGTGAACAATGGTGACTCATATACTCAGTAATAATAATTCTGAGACCATTTAAACATGCCACATAGGCAGTGAGTGCTGACACTGTATCCATTCGTCAAGCCATTCCACTTCTCTGGGTGCTGAGGAAGACTTTGGTTGCTGGAGATAGGTCAAGCAGTGCATAACTGAAACATATGATTACTATATTAGAAAACAATTGACACATCGCCATGATTCAGCAATCTTCTGAATTTGGAATAGCAACAAAGCTGGACAACGCTACAAATGTGCCATTGAATCCATACTGGAGGGAGGGCAAGATCAGGTTCAAAATCAGACTGGACAGCTGGTGAGATTGGTTCATGGGGCACAGAAGTCATGTGCAAAGTTATACAAATCACAGCATAACAAGGGTAAAGGTCACTGTTTATTGAATACACCCAGTAAGGGGGACGAGGGGCAAGGGGCGATGTCAGCAAACCAGGTGTCCATTAATCCACTTTAGGGTGCCTTGTCCCAAGTTGAAATTTGTGACCTAGATGAACCTTGTGAACAGGTGGATGATTCATCCTGAATGCATGCATCACAGAGCATGGTTGAGGCCTATTTGGCTGAAAACAGGCATCTGACAGTAATGGATGAACCTTTGGTGTATTTGACTGGCAAGGTGAATGAATGTCAGTGCTGACATCAGTAGCAGTGAAGTGCCTGACATGCCCACCCTCCAGTGTCAGTGTGGAGAGGGTATTTAGCTCTGTGGGGGCCATAGTGCGTGGCTGTCATACTAACTTATCATCAACAAATGTCAGCATGCTGACATTTATCAAAATGAATGATGGTCACATACCAAGTCGGAGAAGCACATCTCTCTTTGTACCCAGTTACCCTGCTGGTGTTGCTGCTGATGATGGTGGTGAAGCAGCCCATCCTTGTGGAAGCGTCAACTGATGCAAAACTGATGTTGATGATACGGCCATGAAAAAAGAATTTCCAAGTGGGTTCAATTCCGGGCTTGAGGATTGTGAGGGCTGCTTCTTCCTTGATGATGATGATGAGGAGGATGTTGGTGGTAGCGCATAATGGCAAAATTACCATGATGAAGGCTTTATCACTGCTGTAACTTTACTTGCTTTTTGAATAACCAAAAGACAAGCAGTGGCCTTCAGTGTCATATGACAACTGATAATAAATGACATGTCATGATATTTTTACTTCTCCTTCATTGATTTTGAGGGCACAGTTCACATAAAGTGTGCAATCATTGTTACCTGGGGTCAACCCCATGTTTTGAGAGTGAAACTAACAGAGACATTTTACCTGTGTCAAGCTATGACCCTGCAGCTGGCAACAACCACCCTACCTCAGGAAAGTGACAGACAGACAGAGTCTACCTGTGCTCAGCTATGACCTCGCAGCCAGCAACAACAACCATGTGTCTGGAAAGTGACAGAGATACAGATTCTACCTGTGCCCAGCTATGACCCCACAGCCAGCAACAATCATGCTTCTGGAAAGTGACAGACATACAGATTTTACCTGTGCCCAGCTTTGATCATGCAGCCAGCAGTAACCACCAGGCTTCTTATCAGTGATTTACAATAAGAATGTAGCAATGTCATATAGTCTGCTTCTCATTTGAACTGTGATGTCTGTCATTTCAATACCTGGCCAAAGATGACACTGTCAACAAATACAGGCAACTGATTTTCATTTTGTTTTCACAGGTTTCAGACTGTGTAAACTGACAGTACTACAGTAATCCTACCACCGGAGGGATCACACTGACAGGTATCAGTGCTCTTTCATATTTCAGTTTTAATTTTAGTTTTTGTGGCCCAGGTTTAAAGCATTCACTGGCAGTGACATACAGAATACAGGCCACATAATATATATACAATGTATGGGGAGCCCTTTTTTTTACATGGAACCAAGCAGATTAGAGCCTTGTTATGCCATTGTTATGACATCACTCTGTTATTAACCCTTCGTGAGTATGTCGTATCAACGGTATAACAAAATGGAATGCTCACAAGAATCAATGTTCTGTAAAGTAATTCAGTAAAGTAAAGTAATTCAATCTGTGATTACACCATCTTGGTAGCCGATACACTATAAATTATAATGTATGGTCTTTGGTTAACAATCGTCTGAAAACGCTTCTTGAAGTTACCATGACATCTGAAAACCTCTCGAGCTGTGCTCTTGAGGTTCACAATGATGTCATGGCAACCTCTCGAAGTGTTTACAGTGTAGTTATTAACCAAAACCATACATTATCCTCTATGTTATTCACAGATGGGAGTGGCGTACTTCATTACACCACAGTTGTAAAATTATGTTATCCGGGTCCGGAAACCACATGATGTCATGGAACATAACATAGTGGGCCACTGCATGGCACTCAGTAAACATGGAACATCTTTGTACATTGTTTACTCCATAATTAATAACTGAGTATTTGGCACTGGATACGGGGTTCTTACTAATAGCTTGTAATTTTACACTGGATATGGTGTTTACTATTAGCTTTGTATTTAAAGCTGTATATATAACAGAAGACAGGAACAGCCATGCTGTTAAGTGGATGTGGTAGAAATAATTAAGCCCTCATCAATTCTGCTTCATCCTTTTTCAGGTAAAAGTGCAGTGCTATACATTGGTGGTGGTGGTATCTTCCGCTCTGAAGAAGGATAACACTTACGATGATTCACTGAAGACTTGTAAAGATGAAAAGAACATTAATGAACCATTTTTTCAAATTCTCCCCCCACCTAAAAGAATATATTTATATATATAGATATATACTTACCTTTCATGGGTTGATACAGTATCCATGCAGCCAAAGTTAGCAGCCATCCGAAAGTGGTGGACCACCAGCGGTGTGCCTATGACACACAAAAAAAAAAGAATAAATTAGATTCTTTCAATGAAGCACATCAGCCTCCCCCCCCAAGAAAATTTAAATGTTACAGTACCACATTAGGTTTCATACTCGTAACTTATGTGTTCCTTGCATGTTGATGCAATTTGATCATCATGCCCACCACTGTATAGTATCACTAAGGTTCCCTGAAATGGAATAAAATGATGGACTACTTACAACACAGAACAAGATTATATTGAAATGTATTGGATACGTCTATGGAAAAAACATTTACAGTGGCACGCATAAGAACTCACCATTGATAAGAATGCACACACCAGGGGCAGTACGTGCTGGTGAGGCAGAACTTAAGGCATTTTAATCTTCATATGCGCTTTAAATTCAATTACAGCAGCTGGAGAACAGCAGAAACAGCAAGTGGCATCACAAGGCAATCCTGTCACTTAACATACTGTGAGGCACTTCTGGCCTTTTATTATTGATTCAGAGTTTTCACGACATGGAATCAGCAGGAAGAGAGCTGCAGCAGCAGCAAGGGGTGTCACAAGGCAATGCTCTCACATAACACACGGTGACACATTTCTGGCATTTTATTTTTGAGCAGGGCTATTCTTGAAATTAAAACAGTGGGATCTTCACACACAAGATAGCACATTTGTGATGGCTGGGGTATGGTTGGTTGCAAAATGGTATTGTGATAATTGTGCTGGTGCTTTAACTAAATGTTCAGAAAACTTGAAACTACTTTCATACTTGTTAGTTAATTTAATTTATTTTTCATATGACTGATGCTTGGGAAAATGGCAGATGCTGTGTGCTTTCATTACAGGTGATACCGTTGTGCCACAACTCACAGTGCAATAAAGTGTATGGCTGATGGCATTTTGGGGAAACAAGATTTAATTACTGGAACACATGCAGTGTCCACAAACTTGGTGACCAGAAGACTTATTACATAAAATACAGTAATGAGTGTGAACTTAAGAATTTATATTGCTGAATGCATAATGGTGTGGGAGGGGGGGCATTAGGGAAAGGTGGGGAATATGATTTATCATTCTAAGGCTCAATAAATACATGATTAACAAAATTAATGTACCCCCCACAAATAGGGGTTCCTATAATGTCTTTCTGGGCTTACCTAATGCCTATTGTCAGGATGGCGTCCTGCATCTCCAGAAGTTTAAATTGCTTGCATGAGAGTGCTCTATCAAGCTTCCATACCCGTCTCTTTAAGTGACTATTTAATCTGTGCTAGAAATTAGTCTGGACTGGGTATGAGTAAATAATGCTTGCAACCAGCCAGACAGTCTATATTTTTGCTCCATTCTGCAGTCTCTACTTGCGCAGATGGAGCTCTGATAGGAAAAGTACTTATTAACTGTTTATCTGTTATAATAATAATGCTATAGGAGTTTGTCTAACCTGCTTCTATTTGTAGCACAAACATTTGGATAAGAGCTACCATCTTGGTTCTGGACTGCCACCGCTGAACCAATCAGAACATCAGGGGACCTAAAATGGAGACTCTCCTCTGAGGTACTGTGGGATTGAAATCTGTAGGAATTGTATTTTATAAGGTTTGGTGCCTAAATGGACCTGGAGAGGGTGATTTTACTGTAACAGACAGCTCCTGCAGCACACCAAACCTTTTGGAGCCTGGGAAAGCGCAGAACTAACTACAGCAGTGTGTCAGTTGAGAGTTGGAGTTTGGAGAGTGAACAGCTCGAGTCATCAAGCAGCTGCTCCTGTGTAGGAGTGCAGGAGAATCAGCAGGATGGCTCTGCTGACCTGCCTGCTATCTCTTCCAGGGTGAAAAACCCTGTGAGTGCGAAAGTCAGACTTAATTCTGATTTCTTCTTGAGACCTGAATTCTGAAAAGAAAAGTGTGTAATCATTGACTGACTTTTATCCAGTTGGTGGCAAATATTCTGAGTGTTTATGAATGTTCTGAATGTGTAGTGTGGGTCACGATCTGATTCCCTGCCACCAGTTCTATTATGCTAGCTGGAAGCTGCTTCTGCACTTTTCATGGACTTTCTCCAAACTTTTTGCTCTCTCTGGGCCCTGCCATCTTGGTGAAGATTGCTGTTCCTGATTCAGAGACATTTCCGGCAAGAAACCTGCTCAGGGATTTGGTCCCCTGATCAACACCACTGAACAGGTAGCGACAACCACGGTGAGTTGTGTAGGTCATGCTTCCCCTAGCAATCCAGTACAACATCCAGAGGTCTTCATTTCACCTGTCTGGCATCCTGGTTTGGGTAGCATGAGTACAAAATAGGGTAGGTCCCTTCAACAAAGCTGCAATCACTTGTGTGTTCATCTGATTTTCTTGTCCTGGGTTTATTTGCAACAGACTGAGCCACCCGGCTCCGGATTACAAATATTTGGTTTGAGTGCATGTTAATTGTGTTTTCCTTCATGAGGGCCCCCAAAACAGCTGCAACACCGGCCTGCCCCTTGGCAACACTTCAGGCTCACCTGTTCTCCAACTGGGAGTTCAGGGTTGTGAGACTTGGTCAGAGTGACTTACAGTGCATGCTTTACCAACCTGAATATAATCAGATTTGCCAATCTCTTCTAGATTTATGCCCCACCCTTGTTCACATCCTCATGAATAAATCGGACTGTGGTTTTCTACATTTAAACTGGCTAGTGTGTGCACTCTTAGTGGGGATTTTGTACAGCCTTTGAATTATTGCATCACTGGTCTTGTTTTACAATGGGTCTCCAGGGTACTTGCTGCTGATTCAGCCCTAGTGGTAAGTGCAAAGTGTGAGCCGATTATTACTGTCATATGGTATATGTGATTGTTTTATTGTTGATCTGTGTAGGCCACTAGAAGGGTTGGAGGGTGAGTGGTTATAGCATCCTAAAGGGCTATACCAACGGAAATTATGCTACCTCAAAACCATTTGTCTGGTTGGAGGCACCTGTTCACTGAGCTCAGTTCCCTCAACCTGTGCACAGTGACGCAGTCAGGGGTGGTAGCCCATATTCTATTCCATAGGTTACATATTGGAGGCACCACTGGGATTAGAACCCCCTAGTGGCTCAACTGCCAAATGTCTGACTATCAGGAAGGATTTGGCACCAAACTGTTTCCCACCACTGCCCCTGAACATGGATGGTGTATTTTCGGGGACTTTCCCCACCCCTAGTGGAGAAATGGACTGGACACTTGACGGGCACATGCAGCCTGGATGTTAGGCAGATGGCCAAGAACTGATGAGTCAAAGCAGCTGTAGATTTTATTGACTCTGTGGAGACCTGATATGGATGTCATACGGGGAGTTCAATCTACCGAGCCTACTGCATCCACAAAGCAGTACTTGGATGTCTTGACCTCCGTGTTTGATACCCATGAAGACATGACACAACTACTGTGGGAATTTAAGGCCATGTGATTAAAAAAAGTAGATCTGCCTTCAGACTACCTACACCGGACTGAACATGTCCTGATAAAAATATTTGGGCAGTAAGGAGCAGCCATCAGAGATTTAAACTGAGTCAGATGGATCATGTTTTAACCTCTGTGGATGATCCCAGTTTTATTAAGCTTAGGCTACATACTTAGCACTGTGCAGAAGGTGCCCCATTCTTTGCTGAGCTGATGCAGGCTGTAGAGCTGGCTGAACACCCAGCTGGAAGAAAGGGTAGGAGGGATCCCGTTATGGCCTCTGGTGAAGTTGAAGACAGCGTCCCCCCTGAGTGCCCTGAGACAGAAGCCCCATCATTGAAAGTGAATGTGGTAACCCCTGTGTATGAGGAATAATTCCATAAGCTGGAGAAGCATTTTGACTGACTGTGTGACATAGTCATGGCTATGTGCAAAGTACAACAAAGTCTTTGCAGTAGGACTGAAAAGAGAAGATCAACAATGCTGACAGAGTGAAAATTCAACTCACTGGGCTGAGAAGATCTTTTTTGCAGGCCTCCCCAATAAGGCCTCGATGGTAATTTGTCCCAAACTGAGCTACTCCACTACGTTCAAGTTAATTGTCCACCCATCAAAACCTGATACCCCTGCCCCATCTAGCCCCAATGCAGTAGATAGGGATGAGCCTACAACTATGTTGCTTTAAGTACAAGAAACAGTACAGGCCCAAATGGTCAAAATAATGTGGTTATCTGTTTAAAGGAAAGTTGCAAGATTCCCCAAATGCCTTTTACACATAGTATGCCATTGCCAGACATGCTTCAGATGTTGACGCTGAAATTTGTTTTGTAAATAAAATCTGTCATAGTTTTTTTTTATGTCTTATCAGTGCTTTGTTTCTGCCCACCCTCCAGTTTTCTGTGTGTGACCACACCCACAAAATGATGTCATGCCAGGAAGTTGTCAATGATTTACATACAGCAACAAGGAATTCTGGGCAATTTATAATGTTGACTTAAATGTGCCAAAATCATAAGTACCATCCTTTATTCTGTTGGTGGTGAGCATTACTATGTAAATAACAGCAGCAATGCATTGTGGGTAAATTCAAATCTGTTTTACAGTTCCCTTACTCTGTGGTGCTGTTCCATATTAGTGTGGTGGTGTCAACAATATAAGCTTTTGCATGTTTATTTTCACAACATTGCATTGTGCATACCATATATATTTACAAGACTTCTATACTGAGAGATGTAGTTTCCTGTTTCTGCAGTGAGTACAGAAATATAATACCCTGTATGAATTTACATTGTGAGGCATTGTGGGTACAGTACATAGCTGGTTTGTCTGTCTAAAACTAAAAAGTGGCACTGTTTCTTTAATTACTTTGCTTCCCTGGCATGATGTCACAGTTGGGGGTAGCATCACTTTGAAAAAAAAGGGGCGGTTTATGCAAATGAAGCAAAGCACCAAAATAAAAGGCTTTTTTTTTTCAAGGAAAACAGCATTATTTGGCAGTTTGAATGGTAAGAGACAGATTCACAACTCCTACAGGGTACTACTTCCATTTGCTATGGCAAACATGCACCTTTACTTTAAATGATTTTGAAAAATGTTATGTGCATGACATATGCATGAAAACTGTTGTCATTACAGAAGGCTATTGCTATAATGAATAGGTATAGTAATGCTTTAAGTTATTTGTTTTTAATGATGCATCTGTTTTCTATTGTTATGGTATACCAGATGAAACTTGCATGTATCTTGTTATATAATATTTCCTATGTAATGTCATAGTAAGTATAAACTTAATGTGGAAGCCAAATTTTTCCATGTAAGGAAGAGTGTAATCCCCTACAAATAAGAGTTCCGATAATGTCTTCCTGGGCTTGCCTAATGCGCATTGTCAGGATAGTGTCCTGTGTCTGCAGTAGTTTAAATCGCTTGCATGAGAGTGTTCTATCAAGCCTCCATTCCTGTCTCTTTAAGAGGCTCTTTAATCTGTGCTAGAAGTTAGTCTGGACTGGGTTCGAGTAAATAAGGCTTGCAACCAGATAGACAGTCCATATGTTTGATCCGTTGTGCAGTTGCTACTTGCGCTGAGGGAGCTCCGTTAGGAAAAATACTTATTTACTGTTTATCTACTATAATAATAATACTGTTGGAGTTTGTCTAACTTTTCATTTACAACACAAACATTTGGATAAGAGCCACTGTCTTGGTTCTGGACTACCAGTGTTGGATGAAATGGAACCTCAGGTGACCTAAAACGGAGACTGCCCCCTGAGGTACTTTGGGATTGAAATCTGTAGGCATTGTAGTTTTTAAGGTTTTGTGCCTAAACCGACCTTGAGGGGAAGCCCTTACTGTGACAGACAGCTCTCTCAGCCAACCAAACATTTTGGATCACTGTGAAAGTCCAGAACTGCCTGCAGCATTGTGTGAGTTGAAAGTTGGAGTTGTAATGAAACAGCTCGAGTCATCGAGAAGCTGCTCCATTAGGAGTGCGGGAGAATCATTTGGAAAGCTCTGCTGGCCTGTCTGCTAACTCTTCCAGTGTGAAGAATCCTGTGAGTGCGAAAGTCAGACTTGATTCTGATTTCTTCCTGAGACCTGAATCCTGAAGAGAAAAGTGTGCAATTGTTGCCTGCAAGTGGGCTGAAGACTTGCTCCAGAAGCGATCGGCCTGTCAGGTACTGAAGTGAGCTTCAGTTTAAAAGGTTTGTTCAGAGACCTTGCTTCATTACAAATGGACTTTTATCTGAACTGTGCCCCCCCTTAACCCCCTATTAATTGAGTGTCTCTCGCTCTCTCCCCAGGGGATCCTGCCATAAGCAGGGCGAATGATCTTCCAGATTCCAACCGCATCTTGCAGTTTGAACACACAGCAAGCTTGGAATTTTTGCCAGCACTGTCTCCCCTTCAACACAAGGTACTGAGACTGAGCCATTTTTGAAATGTCGCACTCCACAGCAAGGAATCAGTGACTGGTGAACTTGCTTCAGTTGCCCTCAGCTGGCCAGCCTGCTGCTGTAGTGCAACTGCACATAATCAAGCCTGATTTTTGGCCCCGCCCATCATGCTCCATTATTAAATAAAGGCCTACTTGCTCCTGACTCCGCTCCATTTCCAATCAGGCTCTCAGGTCTCTCTTAAAGAGACTACAACCCTGCCATCTAAAGGGCAAGGACTAATACATTCCAGGACACAATTGCTTCTCATAGTTTTTCCTGGGTGTCTCGCCCCTCTCATATTTGCAACTCCTCAGCCTTCCACCTTGCTTCCTCACAGGTACTGCTCATTTAACCCATTGGTGCCCAGCCTCCCCCACCTACAACCCTACTATGCTTACTATCCTGGTCAGGGTGCTTGCTTTAGTCCTGGAAATTTGTCTCACTCTATTCTCACTGGCTGGTCAGTGACTCCTCCTAGCTCAAAATAATGGCCCAGGGCAAAGCACAGCTATACCCTTCTTTGGATGGCCAAATACTGTAATGCTATCCACTGCTCATGGTAAAATGCCCTTTACTGCCCCACCATCCCATTAAATCTTGGTTACAACCAGGAGCAGTATCTTGTCCTGGCACAGTTGATACATGCACTGACTAGGTACTGGAACCACACTCCAAAGTGTGTTGGTTCTCATAGGAGGAGTAAATCAAAAATCCCTCTCCTCTATGCTGCAAGAACCTTATTCTTAATTCTTATCCTACTCTCTGGGGATGTGCACCCCAACCCTGGACCTTCTCCTTTTGGGTCGATGGATGGAAGTAGGACATTTGGCATAAAAATTGCTGCAGTGAACATCTACAGTCTTTTACGTAAACTGACACAGTTCCAGGTGTGGACACACCTACATTGCCCTGATATTATTTGTCTTACTAAGGCATGGTAACACCCAAGATAAAGGATAAATCAATAGCCTCTCCTGGGTACAGTATTTATAGACTAGATAGAGCAGGTAAAAGGGGTGGGGCTGTCTTATGTACATCAAAGAATCCTTCCAGGGGAGTGTGCTCCCTATCACGGGTTCTGCTGGTGATTATAACCTTCTGGCTGTCAAACTCCTTAGAGGCAGACAAAGGAAGCCACTCAACATTGCCACCGTCTTCCTGCCTCCCAGCAAGGCAAAGCTGCGGCTGGGGTCAGTCCTGGAGGCAATCTCTAAACTCCATAGGAATGCTGAAACCATCATTACTGGTGACTTCAACATTAACTGGCTCAGTAAGGACTCTAACACTGTTAAGGACCTGGTTGCCAATGCATAACTCATGCAGACGGTACCATAAGATAAAAGAGTGAACCACAAGAATGGAAAAGGCATCCTCCTAGACTGGATCCTGTCTAGCTGTCCAACTAGAATCAAAAATGTTGAAGTGCAATTGGATTACCTCAGTGACCATTCCACAGTAATTTGTAGAAGGGCAAAAAAGATAAAAAAGACCCTCCAATTACCACTCAAAGCAGAGTACTTAAGAGATGGCAGTAAGGTGCGTTCAAAGTAGCCTTATCCAAAGCTAATTGGTCCCCTATTGACAATGCCAAGGTCATTGACCAAGCAATTAATTACTTCACAGATAAGTCAATGAAATTTGTGACTTATTTGCCCCAAATAGGAAAAGAAAGGTCAGAGGATCCTCCAATGGTTGGATCACTCATGACTTACTAGTGCAGATGAGTCTAGGGACAAGCTGCAGAGCAAGACGAAGAATTTAGGAAACCTGGCTGACTATCAAATTTACAGGGCAGCTAGGAATAGGTGCACGTACCTGGCCATGCTAGCCAAAGCAAAATACTAAAAGGAACAGATGGATAGGAACTGGGGAAATGGGAAAAAATTCTGGGAGAACATTAAAGACCTTCTCAGAAAGGATGAGTGGAAGCACCCCACTATGCTAAATTTGAATGGTACACCTAAGCTGGACCCCCACAGTATTGCTGAATCCTTTAATTCTGCCTTCTCAGACCTCAGCTCTGTTCTTCCCCCTGATTTCCTTACTCCTGCAGACATGGCCCCCAAAGCACCACCCTCAATCACAATAAGACCAACTTCTACTTCAAGTGTGCCACGGTCATGGAGGCTGGATCTTATGTACGGAAGATCTTAGGAAAAAACAGGCTTGGCAGTGATAATGTTGATATGAAGTTGGTAGCACTTGTACTGAATGAAGTCATTGTCCCAAAAACCAAAATCTTTAATAAATCACTTGCCCTGTCTAACTTTCCTTCTGTCTGGAAGAAGGTACTGGTGACTCCAGTGCACAAAAGTGGAGATCGCTCCTGCACTTCCAATTACAGACCAATCTCTATACTCCCCCCCACAAAGCATTAGATAAAATTGTTCCTGATCAGATCACCAAGTACCTCAACATGTTTGACCTCCAATGACATCAGCAGCATGGCTTTTGGAAGAGCCATGGCACGGCCACAGCCCTGGTGGAATTCTCTGATTACATGCACAAGGCAATGGATGGTGGCAAGCTAGTGGGATCTATATTTATAGGTCTCACTAAAGCCTTTGACACTGTTAACCTTCCTATCCTGTTGGACCAGCTAACGACATTGAGACTAGGTCCTGGCCCAGTCAACTGGTTCAGGGACTACCTGTCCCACAGGGCCCAGTGTGTCAAAATAGGAACTACAACCTCTACTGGTAGAGACGTCACATTGAGAGTCCCTCAAGGATCCATTCTGGGTCCTTTACTATTCAGCCTGTTTCTGAATAACCTCCCTGCAGCTTGCAATAGCAAAATTATTTTGTAAGCAGGTGATGCTGTCCTCTTAAGAAACAACACTCAGCCTGACCATCTGCAAAAAGAACTACAGATCTCCTTCCATTAAATGGAGGAGTGGTTCAGATCACAGAAGCTACTACTCAATTACAAGAAGACCAAATCAATGCTGCTAGCCAGCCATCAACATAAGAAACTGCACCCAGTCCTGTCCATTCTCAAGAAAAAGGATTCTCCACTTGAACAGGTACATTTCTTTAAGTACCTTGGGGTTACTCTCCTTCACATAACACATAGACTGTGGTCAAAGCAGTCAATGCTAAACTAAGGGTACTCCACAGGCGTAAACAATATCTGACCCCATCGACTCTCTAACTCTGTGTTTCAAGCTCAGTATTGTCCAACTATGGCTTGGTGGTCTATGGAGTGACTACTGACACTGCCCTTAAGTGGGTAGTGAATACCCTCAATAAAGCCTGCAGACTCACCTTAGGAGCTGATAATCGGTCATGCTCATGTCTGCTCTACAAACAAACTGGCTGGCAGAACCTGAGTAATAGGACTGAGTACCAGACATGCCTTCTGGGAAAAAAAGCACTGTTAGGTAAAGTTCCTCCAGGCATTAAGGATATTCTGCAAGTGAATCATACCAACTACTGCACAAGGAGCATGGCCAGGTGTCCCCTAATGCTACCCTTCAGAAAAACCTCCCTAGGTCAACGGTACTTCCTGTACAGAGCCCCTTTCTGGCTGAACGAGGTCTCAACATATACTTAACGCTGTCAGCCTCCAGCCCATCAAAACTGAATTGAAGTACCTCCTCACTGAGCAAATGCAGGAAAGTGGATTATTGTACTGCCACCCCTACTCTCTCTCCATATTGACTTGGTTCTGTCTTCTTGAAATGGCTCAATCCATCGCTACACTCTGTCCAGCAAGACCCCAGTGGCACCTTTCTCTGGCTGTAACCTAACTTTCCCACCACTATCCTTCATCTCTGTCCCTTCCCCTCTGAGAAGTCCCCATCCCTTCATCACTGTAGTCCCCCCAACCCCCTTTAATATGCACTTCCCCTTACAAATTTACCTCTCAATACCTCACCGCTCTTCCTCTTCCATTGCTTGCAGTGATCCCTGTTTCCCTATTCCCTAACCTCTCCCCCTGCTACTACCTTGACAATGCCTAACCCTCTGGTTACTCACCTTGACAAAGCCTGTCTCCCAGGCTGCTCCCTCTCAATTTCTATTGTTGAAAATTAATCATTTATAGCATTTATACTTAACCATACAGGATCATTTTTTTTCAGTTGCAACTGTATTCAAATTTGAATCACTTGGCATGCTATACCTGTATATATATAGTTTGTGATTTCTGTTTTTTCCTCCATATGTAACTCTCAACCAAAGGTTTGTCTTGTTTTCCTTGACGTGGAACCTTTGAAAAAGAGCATTTTCCTGAAAGGTTTTTTTCCGAATCAAATAAATTTCTAATTTCAAATATTCTGGGTGTTTATAAATGTGCTGAATCTTTAGTGTGGGTCGCGATCTGGTTCCCCACCACCAAATCTGTTATGCTAGCTAGAAGGTGCTCCAGCACTTTTTATGGACTTTCCCTGAATTGTTCAGTCTGTCTGAGCCCTGCCATCTCGGTCTAGACTGCCGCTCCTGATTCAGAGACAATTTCAGTGAAAGACCAGCTTGGGGATTCAGCCTCCTGCTCAACACCTCCAAACAGGTAGTGACAACCACGGTGAGTCGTGTAGGTCCTGCTTCCCCTGGCAATCCAGCACAACATCCAGAGGTCTTCATTTCATCTGACCTGCATCCTGGTCTGGGTAGCATGAATAGAAAACAGGGTAGCTCCCTTCAACAAAGCTACAATCACTTGTGTGTTCATCTGATTTTCTTGTACTGGGCTTATTTGCAACAGATTGAGCCACCCGGCTCCGGATAACAAATATTTGGGTTGCGTGCATGTTAACTGTGTTTTCTTTCCTAAGGGCCCCAACAACAGCTGCAACACTGCTCTTCCCCTTCACAATTCTTCAGGCTAGCCTGTTCTCCAACTGGGTACCCAGTGTTGCGAGACTTGGTCAGACGGACTTACACTGCATGCTTTACCAGCCTGAATATAATCAGATTTGCCAATCACTGCTAGATTTATGCCCTACCTTTGTTCACATCCCCCTGAATAAATCAGATTGTGGTTTTCTACGTTTAAACTGGCTAGTGTGTACCTTCTTTGTGGGGATAGTGTACTGCATTTGAAGTGTTGCTTCACTGGTCTTGTTTTACAGGGGGTCTCCAGGGCACTTGCAGCTGATCCAGACTTAGTGGTACGTGCAAAGAGTGTGGGCTCATTATTACTGTCATTTGGTACATGTGATTGTTTTATTATTGATCTGTATAGGCCACTAGAAGGGTTGATGGGTGGTTATAGCATCCCAAAGGGCTATACCAATGGCAGTTACGCTACCCCAAAACCATTCATCCAGGTGGAGGCACCCATTGACCAAGCTCAGGCCCCTCAACCTGGGCATAGTCATGCAGGTAGGGGTAGCAGCCCATAGGATAGCGATACCTAGAGGTTACATATTGGAGGCACTGCTGGAATTAGCACCCCCTAGCTGGTCGGCTAGCAAATGTCTATCAGGAAGGATTTGGCACCAAAGTGTTTCCTGCCACTGCCCCCAAACATGGACAGTGTATTTTCTGGGATTTTCCCACCCATAGTGGAGAAAAGGACTGGGACACATGGAGGGCCCATGCGGCCTAGATGTTAGACAGATGGCCCAGAACTGATGAGCAGAAGCAGATGGAGATTTAAGTGACTCTGTAGGGACCTGATCTGGATGTCATACGGGGACTTCAATCTACCAAGCCTACTGCATCCACAAAGCAGTACTTGGATGCCTTGACCTCCGTGTTTGATACCCATGAAGACATGACACAACTACTGTGGGAATTTAAAGAGCAAGTGCTTAGTAAAAGTGCATATTTTGAAGAACGAAGGTTTGGGGCATTTAGATGCTCTCAGTCATTCAGTTTGCTTTTATTTGTTTATTTACTTAGTTTTCCATTTTTTTTTTTATTTGTATTTTACCAAGTGCTAGTGAAAAAAAAGTTCAAAGGAGTCCCCATGTGATGATGTCAAGAACCCCTTACTAGCAAGGTTGACAGTGTATTTCAAAGGGAAACTACAACTTTTCTACTTTTCAGATATTTCTTTCAGACTCACTTATAGGTGGAGTCATAAGCAGACCCAGCCTGCCCCTGTACTTTCAGACTGGCCTACAGGTAGTGCTGTGAGACCCTGCAATTGTGCTGTGCAATCTACATGCAAATCAGGTCATAATGAGATGCTAATATGGATGTTTGCCCACCAACTGCTTAGGTAGGCTCATTTGTATATTACTATTGAATACAGCAAATATTTGCCCCGGGCAAATGTCCTAGTGCCAGGTGAATATGTTAGTCCTGCGCAAACACTGCACAAATGTATTTGTACTGCACAAACCTGTCTTGAACCATAATACAGTTCTGCAGTATTTGGCCTGCACTGTTTGCAGCTTTAGTGCATCCACTTCTTTGCTAGCACACACATTGATCACGTAGTTCACCTACACCATCCTCCACGTCTGTGTGCACTGGGCTGCTGGATTGATCTGCAGTTCCCGGATGCTATATTCATAGCTGTCTTATTTGCTGGGCTATTATTGCATTGTACTCCCAGCCCTGTTTGCATAGCTTCATTTGCATGCTATATTCAGTTGTTTTAGCTCCGGGGCTATTCCTTTGAATATAGCATGCAAATGGTTCTGGGCTAATTTAGCCACCGTGCAGTGCTAATTTTGCCCTGGGGGGAAGAGTTTTGAATAGCTGGCCCTACATGTTATAAAAAAAAAAACATTTCTATTAAATATATTATATATCGGTAGCAGGAAGTGTTATTTTTCCAGGAAGGTACAGGTGAACTATGTGGCCAATGTGTGTGCTAGCAAAGAAGTGGATGCACTAAAGCTGCAAACAACAGTACAACAGTGCAGGCCAAATAAACCAGAACTGTGTCATGGTTCAGACAGGTTTGCATGGCACAAACACATTTGTGCAATGTTTGCGCAGGACTAACACATTTGCCCAGCACTAGGACATTTGCCCAGGGCAAACATTTGCTGTATTCAAAAGTGATATACAAATGAGCCTGCTTAAGCAGTTCGTGGCAGACATCCATATCAGCATCTCATTATGGCCTGATTTATATGTAGATTGCACAGTGCAATTGCAGGGTCTCACGGCGCCTCCTGTAGGTCAGTCTGAAAGTACAGGGGCAGGCTGGGTCTGCTTATGGCTCCACCTATGGTTCAGTCTGAAAGAAATATCTGAAAGGTAGAAAAGTTGTAGTTTCCCTTTGAAATACACTGGCAGCCTTGTTAGTAAGGGTTTTCTGATATCATCACACTTGGACTCCATTGGACTCTTTTTTTTCACTAGCACTTGGTAAAATACAAATAAAAAGATGGAAAGTAAGTAAATAACAAACAAAAGCAAACTGAATGATTGCAGAGGCATCTAAAGGCCCCAAACCATTGTTCTTTAAGATATGCACCTTTACTAAGCACCTGCCCTTTAAGCAGAACTGCATGGTGCCAAAAGGCCTCTCACACAGTATGCAGAGGGTGCCAACAGAAGACACATTTCATTCTACCAGGATTTATCAGTATGACACCCCAGTGGAATGAACCAGCTACCCTAAATTGGTCTACCAGGGTTGGATTGTGGTGAACCCAATAAAAACAAAAAACAAGCTGAAAGAGAAAGAACCTTAGTGTGCAAGCACTGAGGCAAAAGTTACCCCAAATGGTATTGGCCAAAAAGCCAGGTTTCAAAGAAATACAGAATCACACACACCCCAATAATGCAAATCACCTCAAAAATTGTGCTGGTTCAACTCTAAGCAGAACTGTGTGATACAGAAAAGCTTCTTAGACAGTATTCAAATGCTATCGACAGAAAACACAACCATGTATTTCATCCTACCAAAACCCATCAGTATGCCTTATCTGTATAACACCCCCACAGAATGAACCCACTTCCCTAAGTTGGTCTATCTTGGTTGGGTTGTGGAGAGCCCAATAAAAACAAAAAAAACAGGCTAAAAGACAAAGAACCTTAGTGCACAAGCACTGAGGCAAGGGTTACCCCAAAGGGCACTGTCCAGAATGCCAAGTTAAAAGAAATACAAAAATCACACATGCCCTCATAATGCAAAGCATCATGGGCTGTATATGCAAATCACCACAAATATTATGTTGGTTCAACTTTAAGCAGAACTGCATGGTGTCAAAAGGCCTTTCACACAGTATCACTGTATTATGCCACCTCATGATTCTGATTGCCATGTATCTCTTGAGTCAGTGTGGATGCAGAAACTCATGTTGCCATCTTGGACATGGCACACTCGTTTGCTGTGAGCTCCATCTTTATGCAGAACTCCATCACAGGAACTGGGTTAGGAACTGGCTGGGGGATAGAAAGCAGAGGGTGGTGGTTAACGATATCCAGTCTGAGGAAAGGGAAGTGACCAGTAGGGTACCTCAGTGATCAGCCCTGGGATGGGTGCTTTTCAATGTCTACATCAGTGACATTGCAGAAGGGCTGGAAGGAAAGATTTACCTCTTGCCAGATGACATCAATATCTGTAACTGAGTAGACACTCCAGAAGGGGTGGAGAAAATTAGGAGGTATTAAGAAAAGCTGGAAAAATGGTCCAAAGTGTGGCAACTGAGATTCAATGTGAAGTAGTGCAAGGTCATGCACCAGGGATGCAGAAACCCCGCAGAGAAGTACAGGATGGGGGGGATTGCTGGCAGTAACTAGGGAAGAATTAGACATGTGGATTATCATCTTGGATGACGTAACAGTTGCCAAACAATGTACAAAGGCTATAGGAAGAGTCAGAGGCATGCTGGCGTGCACTGAGCGGTATCACAAGCAGATGAAGGGAGGTGGTGATACCACTGTACAGAATGCTGGTGAGGTCTCATCTGGAATAATACGTGCAGTTCTGGAGCTGCATCGTCATCATAAAGATGGAGACAGGGTGGATTCCGTTCAGAGAAGGGCAACATAGATGGTACAGAGCTTGCACCACAAGACATATAAGAATAGTTTAAGGGACCTCAATATATATTTGCTGGAGCAGTAAAGATAAAGTGGAGATATGATAGAGACCTTTAGAGAGATTTAGGGACCTCAATATATATTCACTGGAGGAGTAAAGACAAACTGGAGATATGTTAGAGACCACTAAGTATCTTAAAGGCATAAATAAGGTGCAAGTGGATGAAATATTTCAGTATAGAATGAGTACAAGAACAAGGGGGCACAATATGAGATTGGAGGGGCAGAATAAGGGGAAACATGAGGAAGTTCTTCTTCACGGAAAGGGTGCTGGATACATGGAATGGCCTGCCCCAAGAGGTGGTGGGAGCAAGCACAGTAGAGGAATTCATGCATGCTTGGGATACACATATAGGAACCCTAGAGGTGGGAAGAAGAGGCTAAGCTGATGCCCAACTAGGGTCACTAGCCACTGTTACAAGTAAGGAGAATGGGCAGACTAGATGGGACTAATGGTCCTTATCTGACATCAGTTTTCTATGTTTCTAACTTTCACCCACATGCTCCTTGCTCTCTGCGAGTGGTGTGAATGACTTTATGCTGCCATGTTGCCTCTGACCAGAGTATGTTTTTAAATGTGATTGTTTGTAAAGAGAACTAATTAAATTATGTCTCTGTCCAAATATTGACCAGGATGACTCCATGTTCTGTGAAACAATCTTGGCAGCACAATGTGTGTCCCTATAAGTATATTCAGTTTTAATATGGTACTACTGGGATATGTTTAGACACACTAGACACACTGCTCTGTTAGTATGGGTCCTTTTGAGTCATAGCCCTGATAGGTATCATATCAGTTGCATATGGCTACCAAGGTATTAAAAGAACTTGAATTTCATACCAGTATTGACTGGTAAATCACAACATTTACTATACTTTTTTTAGCATTATACTGCATTACAAATTAATTTATTTTTAAATCAGTAACAGCATCACCTCCACCTTGAGCCCTTGACTCTAGCTGTGATGAATGGTATTTACTCACCTGGTAAAGGTGATTATACCTGCAATCTTTAGAGTGCACAGGAATTCCTCACATATGGGTTCTCTTTCATCCATCCTATTGGTCAATGCATGAAATTAAATCTTTTAAATAGCCAGAGATCAAACCCTTGGCTATGTCCATAGAATCCTGAAAGATAACTTCCCTAGCAGAAAAGAACTAACACAAGAGAAAAGAAAAAACACCCCTAAGAAATACAAATAAATCCAGAATTACTGAGAAAACCATCATTATAGCGTTTAAAAAATTGACAAGGAGAAAAGGTGCACATACATATAAATGTATATTCATATAAATGGTCATATAAACCCGCCAGGTCATATAAACAAGTGAAGCATATAAAAGCTACCCTGATGTTTACTCACTATACCCAATACTGGACACAGGCAGGACAAAATCAAGACTGCAGGCTGTTGAGCTGGAGTGCCCGGAGAAGCAGGGTCCACACAAATCACCGAGGCATCGTTCCTGTTCAACGTGTTGAGCAGGGGGCTGATCCCCAGGCTGGTCTCTCATCGATGACTTTCTCTGCATAGCAGGTATTCTGGCTGGGCCATGTAGCAGGGCCCAGGCAAATAGAAATGAACATGGATTCAGTCCGTGGAGCTGGATACAGCCTCCAGCAAGCAAAACACAGTTCAGACACACAGTGGGGAATCAAATCACGACCCACTATAAGCACACAGCACATTCACATGTAAGGAAATTCCACTGTATCAGGCAAATGGCTCTCCGGTCACAATTACTGAGTCTCTGCACAATCCGGAAGTTCAGAGGTAGCTGGAAGTCCTGACAGGCTGATCGCATTCAGTAAATCTTCGGTCTTCTTCAGGTTAAAGCCTGGTCTCGGTTCAGTGACTTAATTTGCTCTCTAAATTCAGATTCAGTCAAAAAAAAAAAACACAAGTTCCCTCTCAGGGACAGCAGGCAGGTGTGCAGACCAAACTCAGGCCTTTCCACAGTTCTCCCATGCAAATCCACTATGTATTGCTGCTTGAACTATCTTGAGCTGTTACTTCTTCACTTCCCAACTCAGATCTAACTGAAACTGCAAGCAGTGTGGGACCTTCCCCAAGATCCAAAAGGTTTGGTTGGCTGATCTGTCTGTCAGTCACAACAAGGGCTCCCCCTCCAGGTTATTTTAAGCGCCAAAAGTCCAAAACTATAATTCCTACAAGTTTTGGCCTCACCAAGCCCCTGCAGGTAGGCTCTATTTTAGAGTCCCAAATGTACTGATTGGACCATTCTGCAGTCCAGGACCAAGATGATGGAAACAAACAGAACTGCCCATGCTGCAAAGAAGGCAGGTTAGAATAAACTGCAATATTATTACTACTCTAACAAATGATCAGCAAACAAGTACATCTTCTAACAGAGCTCCCTCTCAGATTAATTATGACTGCAATCCGGGCAGCTCTTAAAGAGACAGCATACAGAGGCTATACAGGCACTCTCTGGCAATACATTTAAACTGCTAAAATGCAGAATACCAGCCTGGCAGTGACCATTTAGGCAAGCTCAAGGAAGACTTTTTGGGAACCCCCATTTGTAGGGGGGTTACACAGACATTACAGGAGTGTTTGCTTTCCACTGTTGGAGGATGCTGGGGATGCTATGTGAGGGTCCCTAACTGGGGCAGGGGACAGTATAGATGCTACTTGAGGGTCTGTATTGACTGCTTCCCTGCCCCTTCCATACAGCTGAAGACCACCTTCTGTAACCCCCTAGTGCAGGCAAACAACAATTTCTTCTGATAATCTCCATTGCCCCTTCTGATTTATTTATTTACTTTTTTTACTAATGAGAAAAATTTTAGCAAATAAGAAGCCAATTACTAATGAGCGCAGGGTAATGATGGTCCCTAATCTGACAGCACAAGCAAGAGAGAAAAGAGGGGTGAAGACATAGTAATGACATTTGTTTTTTTTACCTTGGAGTAGGGAACAAGTGCCAAAAGTGACCTACCTCCAGGTATGCATGAAGGAAACTGTATTCTATGGATGTAGCCAGTGAGTTTGGTCTCTGGCAGTCCAAAAGATTTATTTTCGTGCATCAATGAATAGAGTGGATGGAGGGGAACCCATATGTGAAGAATTAATGAGCACCCAAAAGGTTGCAGGGGATAATGGCACATGTGAAATTCATATTACTCCATTTACTTTGGGTACTGTGCAAGTTTATACAAATGTTGAAATGTGTCTTGAGTAGTTAGAGCTGAAAAACTGAGCCTTAGGAGGGGAGGTGTTTTTTTTTTTCACGCCTTCTCAAAATACTCATGGGCAGACACAAAAACCACTGCCGAGTAGAACTGATGATCACAGTACACTTCCTCATGAAATGCATTGAATTTCATTCCAGTGTTGTTCAGAGCAGAACCCTTCTGCAGGCTGTAAAATCAAATGTTAAGTATAGTTTGAAGTGAAAAAATAATCTACCTGTTTTCTACGTATGTCACTGGGTTGTATTTATTGTTGCTTGAAAAAACAGTTTAACTGTGCCTAACATGATCGTTTTCATAATGATTGTTTCAACTACAATCTCTTTCATTGCAACATAACATTGTTTTGGTCTGGTAATTAGTAAGCATTAAGCCCAAAAAAGGAAGCTTCTACGTAAGCAATAATGCCCGACAGGGTGGGCGGTATTGCCCATACCGCCCACCCTGGAGGGCATTATTGCGCTTAGAAAATGGGCATCGTTGTAAATTTTAATGAAGTACTAAGAAAAAAGAAGAAATTTGTTTGTAAATAAACACAAAGAGTAAAAAAATACATATTTTTGATGAAATAGTCCCCCAAATTTTGTGCTGTTCCATCTGCTGTTGCACCCCAGCCATTCCCTTCTAGTTATCGTCTCCCCTTCCAGTACCACATAATCAGATGGAGTTCCTTGTATTTTGTTTGATTACTTTTGAACCTCTACACTGCCACGGCAGGTAGGGGCAGTGGCACAATACATCTCTGTAAGCTTTTTTTTTTCCCTCATCAGTCGGTAACGCGGGTCGCAAAGCTGTCACGTAACCTTGCGTGCCCCTGAACCAGGAAGTGCAGAGTCAGAAAATGCGCGACCGAGGGTGAAAGCCGTAGGAGTTAGAGCGACAAAAGACTTTGTAGGGGACAGCACACTGCTACGGCAGGTGGGGGACGGTGGCACAATACATCTCTGTAAGCTTTTTTTTTCCCTCATCGGTCGGTAACGCGGGTCGCAAGGCTGTCACGTAACCTTGCGTGACCCTGAACCAGGAAGTGCTGAATCAGAAAATGCGCGACCGAGGGTGAAAGCCGTAGGAGTTAGAGCGACAAAAGACTTTGTAGGGGACAGCAAGGGACAGAGGATTGAAGTAAGAATTTTGTTTGATTACTTTTGAACGTCTACACTGGCACGGCAGCTGGGGGACGGTGGCACAATACATCTCTGTCGCTTAGCGAGGGCAAAAAATGGCGGCTCGACAGATGCCAACTCGGGGTGCCCAAAGATATTTTAAGGTAATGGGGCATCTCGAATTGGCACATCTTTCGAAGCGGGCGTCTATCAATAGTTAATGTACCCCCATGTGAAGGCTCTCAGCCAATGAGAGTAACCCTAGTATCTAGCCCATTTTCTAATAGGGAATTAATGCACGGTTTGGGGGGGGTTGGAGTACAAGGAAGAGAGCACCAACTACCAATTAATTCCATATTAGAAGCCTCCTTTCAAGGGGCTTAAATAACTTGTAGCATAACAAACATAGGTTAAAATGTGCATGATACATGCAAAATAACACAAATATATATTGTTTTTGTGTCTATAAAGCATTTACAACTATAACAACTTCAGTAGAACTGGACATGTTTCTTTTTTTTATGGGAACCACATCTATTTATATTGTAATTAACATTTTGTCATGAAAATAAAAGACGTCTCATTTGTTTACTACTGATTTGAAATGTTTCAAAGAGTTTTTACATTTTTGCATTACTTAGTTTAACTCTGTTGATGCTGCTCGCTAATCGGGTATACAGCGATATTCTGACAGTACAAAGACTTCTGGGATTGCAATCCTAGATGACTTGCATACACAAACTGTCGGTGTTTAATATCTAGAAATACAAATGACTGCTCGTTCTACAGGCCTCTACAGAGTGGGTGCGAACGGACACAAAATGAGGGTGAGTGACAGTAACACTGACTACCTGGCCTACAGAGTTGAAAGCAAATGACAGAGAGATGATGGTAAACATCACTGAGAGAAATTTTGCCAGCTTTTACTTCCAATGTGTGTCACTCCGTCTCTGTTTCACCAAGCACTCTCCTGATGTAAAACTGACAACTGTGATGCCGATTTGTTTGTGGATTAAAGGGGTACTACAATAGCGGGGAATAATGTGTGCTTGTGATTTTGCTGTGGCTTGCGGCAGTACTACACTAGTACTACACTAGCGGACATTACTTGAGAATTAATCCCTGCTGTTTCAGGGTCAGTATGGGCCAATAAGTTATTCTTATTTTCCATGGTATTCATTGCCATGTTACAACTGTATTTAACCTATTTTTCATCGTATTGTTTACAGAATTCAGTTTGACGTTTATTTCACAGGCGAATAATATGTAATATATATGAAAAGTGCAGTCAAACTACGCCTCATAGTGGTGACTCATGACACTGCATTCAGAATGGTCATTTGGGATGCTGTGTCATGTGTCCAGCATGTCGCGTAGCCTGTGTCCTGATTTGGGCGTCCACAAGTGGTAACCCTAAGAGGTGCAGGCAGGAGCACAAACTTATATCTGTACAGGATCCACTAGCTGGGCTAGCATCAGTTAACTGAAAACTACTTGATATCCACACCCCCTGTTGCCTCGGGCAGCCACATGATCAAAGAGCAAGTGCACTGCACATGCTACATTGCACTTCCAGTCAAAGGTGATTTGTTTGAATCCCCTCCTAGCCCTCACTGAAACCTATAGTTACCCCCAGCTCGCCCAGAGAACATACACATGGGTGATACGCAGAAGATATACCCCACATACTTACCCACTGCCTTTGGGCTTTGCCAGTACATACCACTTTCTCCTCTTGTCCCAATCAACCCCATGAAGGCACACTCCTAACCACATTCTTTCCAATCCCCTAGAGACCAGCTAACCTTCCCTCAGAAGGGCAATAATATTTGCAGCGTTTGCCTTTCATGGACCTGCCCACTCCTATGATGAGGAGGAGTTGACACATCACCTTAGAGGGATAACACCTATTCACCCCGCTTGGTCGTATGGATGGTACCTGCCCCCACCAGCCTCTCTGTGTTGGGAAAGGGAAACTCATCCCATGAGAAGTAAGGCTAGGGGCTGAGGGGAGAGAGGTTAGGCACTGAGGGAAGGAGGTTAGGGACTGAGGGGAGAAAGGTTTGGCTTACCAGTCTTCTGACCAAGGTTTGTCTCTTTGATGAAGATATAACTCACCATAGGGAACTGACACTATATTTACCACCTTCTGTGGGTACAAGAGTGCCAGGGTTGTCTGTAACCTCTTGATCCATACAGTATCTACTAGTCTGCTTAGATACTACAGTAATGCACCCACTGGATCACTTTTCAGTGATGCATTTCCATTGGTTTGTACTTTATTTGTTACAGTTTAGCTTCCATGCTTGATGGACCATGGGGGCTGCTTGAATTGAGCAAACCATATGATTCCACTATCCATACTTGGCTGCCACTACTACTCAGTCTGACCTGTGTGTGGATTGAGAAAGTATGCGGCTGTTAGCAGGATTCAGTGGTCACACTTTAGTTGATCAGCCAGAACACTGGCTCCCAGTGTCCATGTGGATTTACCTCAGTTGATCTTTTTTCTCACTCATGTTGTAACATGTTCTGAGTAGATTTGTAGTCATCCCTAGCATACTCCCATACTGCCGAAGATCTCTCGGCTTTCATAGCTATTTGCCCAGCAGAGTGAGGGACTGGAGGGGGTCTTAGATGAGCTAGGTTGACCACTGTGAGATTTTTTTTTCCTGGTCACAGGGGGTGAATGATGTGGCTTCACCACCTGATCATGAGAAGCAGCAGCAGTAGCAGTAATACCACCACATTTAGCAGGTGGGACTAGGAACTTGCCCTGGCAAATCAGGTATAGATGGAGGTAGGTGTCACCTGAAAGCTAAATAAATTCAGATGGTTGATAATGTAGCAGATATACCCCAAATTCATGTTCAGTCTATTGATCACAAGAGCACTGGGGCAAAATGGTAGTTTGCATTAATTTTGTACTGACACCTTGACAAATTTTGTGATTTTTAACTCCACATACTTAATGCAGATTCTTGGGACATTAATTCGAGATGAAGTGAAATATACATTCAAGTGTGGTTTTAAAGAATAAGAGGGAGTCACAGCTTTAAAATGCATACCTATATGTTACCACGAAAGATTAATATTATTAAGGTAACAAATGAGTATGCATTTTAAAGCTCTAACTTACTCCTATTCTTTGATTTTTTTTTATAATTGTTTATTGATTTGCTATGTTATATATCTCACAAATATCCATGTTTTCCAAAACAAATTACAATGCATAAAACAGTTTGTAACTGGTATACTTTAAATTATGCTATTCTTATTAGCATAATTAAAAAATACAACTTTCAGAAATCAACTAACTAATTACCCCTACACAATTCAAGTAATGGTAATTTATCCAAGTAAAGGGCATGTGGTTATTTTAGGATTACATCTACCTTACAAATCTCATTATACATTGTCCCTTCCCCTTCACAGTTCAGTCAGGCTAGGGGAGAGAGTATATATTCATGCTTTTTGGAGGGGGGGGTAATTTACCAAATCTCTATATAAATTCCATTTATTCCATCTATTCCAAAATGCTTCCTCCCTATGGTGCACCGAAAAGGTGATTCTTTCCGTATTTTGGATACGGTCAATTACCTTTAGACAACTTTCCATATCTGGTGTATTTGTTTGCAACAAAAGTTTTGTTTTGGCTTTGATAGCTGCTTTAGTCAACCCCCCCCCCCCATTCTTTAGGATCACACTTGAATGTATATTTCACTTAGTCTCAAAGTAATGGCCCAAGAATCACATTAAGTATGTGGAGCTGAAAGTTTGTCAAGGTGTCAGTACAAAATTGATGCAAACTACCATTTTGCCCCAACATTCATGCAATCAACAGACAGAAAATTAAACTGGGGTATATCTGCTTCATTAAGCATCCATTAGCATTTGTTTAGCTCTCAGGTGACACCCCAACTCCATTTACATCTGGTCTATGGATTTAGATTTCCCTGTTTCAATTGCTTTTGTTCTTTTCTCTTCTTCATTGCTTTTCTTACATTCCCACTATTGTCCTCCCATATTGCCAGAAGTGATGGCAGCCTCCAGTCCTCAGAATCATAGCGCTCATCAGGGAAGCTTATTGTAACTGACACCAGACTTTCAATCTCCACTTCCTTATCCCATTCTCCTGCTTCATCCTCAAATGCTTCCTGCATCTCTTCTGCAACTTCTCCTTCCCCACCCATCTTCATCTCACTCTCACCTGATACACACCCGTCCCATGCCCTTTTCCTGCTGCCTCCTCCTTTTCCTGTGTTTCTGGTTCCCTTTTCTATATCACCAGCACCTCTTCCTCCTCTGACACCTCCACTTCAATCTCCTTTCCCTCTGTGGCAGTCTGCTCCATTGCAACCAGCTGTGCTTGTGGTGGATATGCTGCTGGATTGCTTTTATAAAATGGGGGGGGGGTAATGCTGTAAGCAGCACCTCACCTATGTACTACAAACAATTCTTTCTCTTCGGGTGACAGGATAACAGTTGTGTTAGACTGATGCTCACTCTCTGATTTGGGGCATATTGGTACCCTCAGAGAAGGAACATCATATACATAGAAACACAGACTTTGATGGCAGATAAGGACTGCTTCGTCTACCTAGTCTGCCCAGTTCCCTAACTAATGTATAAGCTGCAGATCCTAGTTAACCAACAGCCTACTTCCTCCTACCCCCCAGTAGAATTGCCTTATGTCTGACCCATGCATTCTCGAATTCCCCCACAGTTTTTGTTTTGAAATTGAGAAAACTTTAATAATTTTATAGTGCAATACAACAAATAACATCTGTAAGACTAGAACAGTTAGTAAGCAATGTTACACCTAATGAAAAAATAGAATTAAAAACTAACATCATGACCAATTTACAGTTGGGAGGCAGGGGGAAGGGTACCAAGATTATATAATTTAGCCCACTTCCTCTCGTATGCTGGCATGGTATTAGAAATACTGGCTATCATCTTCTCCATGCGAAGATTGTATAGCTACTCATTAAGCCCTTCAACATAAGAAATCGATACTTGGTCCTTCCAGTGATGAAGAATCAATCTTTTAACAGACATGGCGATATCGGCCATATGGTATTTCTGCTCCTTAGATAAAATAATATGAAAGTCTTCAATAATACAAATTTCAGAGGTGAAATAGTTTGTTTTTGTCCCAAGAGAGGATCCAGTCTATTCTTTAAGTTTCTCCCACAAAAGACTAATGGAAGCACGTTCCCAAAAAATGTAGAGTAGCGTACTCTCCTTCCTGCCACTTCTGGTACAAATGGAAGAGAGAGCTTTGCCCATTTCAAACAGTTTCTTTGTGGTAAAATATAAATTATGGAGATACAAAAATGGGATAAACATAGTGTATCTTGGATAAGGTGTTGAAAAAGGTGTTTCCAGATTTGGGGCCAATCAAAGGAAATGTTTGGAGAGGTATTCTGCCAAAAGCGACACAATCCATCTTTGGTTTTGGTAGTTTCATCCAAAAGGGTCTGGTATAATTTGGAGATGGCATGAGGAAGAGACACTAGCTTTTGAACAGAAGAGTGGAAAGAGTTATTTAACCATGTCCATGGGGAGGGGGGTACCCATGTAGGAAACTACATCATTTTTAAATTGAAAAAACTTAAAAGCAGAGACATTAGTCCAAACATGTCAGTAGCTTGAGCAAATGATGTTAGCTGCCCATCCTGCAGTAATTCTACTACAGGAAGATTGTTTAGAATAGGTAACTAGACTACAGTGCATAACTTTATCTGCAATTTTTATTTTTTAATTACCAATTATTAGTTGATCAGGGTGTTTATTAAAATCAAGGTAGAGTGTTTTAAGCATTTGTTTGTGGACCAACATGGATATCCCCACCACCAAATGACAAAGCGAGCGAGGAAATGAAGCAGATTTTGCATAAAGCAATGACATAGGAGTTAATTTATGAAATCAAATTAGGTCATCTTCAATTTTGAGCCACAACAGGCGATATGAGGCAATATCTTCAGGTACCTTTGGGCCAAACCATTGGAAATATTTACAAATATAAGAGGCCCTGTAATATAAACAAAAGTCTGGGAGTTGTAATCCACCAACATTTTTGAGACAGGTTAACTTGTTAGGCCAGATAAACACTGAAATTATGGAGTGCACTGTTTTAAACCAGGATATAGAGAGAAAGACTTGTAACATATGTAGGAGGTAAACAAATTTGATGCAGAATATTAATTTTAATTATGTTTATCCTACCCCACAAAGTAAGGGGCAATGAAGTCCATTGCTCTAAACTGGATTTGATTAGATCTGTTAGGGCATCAAAATTAATTTTTTTAAGTTGAGATAAATCTGCCATTAGATGAATTCATAGATATTTGAGAGTGTGTGGAATCCAAGTGAAACCAAATTGGGAGACATCAGCTTGAGTAACGTGTACATTAACTGGCATGACAGTGGTTTTATTAGTATTCAGTTTATAATTAGATAGTGTGCTTAACTGTTCAATAGTTTCAAAGTTAGTAGGAAGAGTAGTAGTAGTGGGATTTGTAATATGAAGTAGGAAATCATCCGATTAGGCAGATGACAGATAGCTGGAGTAGCCTATAGGGATGCCGGTGATAAGTGGGTTATGTTTCAATTTCAATAAAAGGGGTTCCAAATATAAATTAAATAAAAGTGGGGATAAAAGACAAGCCTTTTCGAGTCCCACAAAAAATGTGTAAATAAGGGGGAGAAAACACCATTACATTATATTTTGGCTTTAGGGCAAGAATATAAAACCTGGAGCCATTTTGAAAATTTAAAAGGGAAACCAAATGTGTCCAATACCACAACAAAAAGGCCATGAGACTCTATCAAAGGCCTTCTCAGCATCTAGGGAGACCAGAGCTGCTGGCCTTACCAGATCCAGAGAGGCAGAAAACATATGAGCCAACTTGTGCAATGGTCAGCTGCAGATTGAAAGGGCATAAAGTCCACTTGTTCTGGTCTGATCAAAGAATCCCTTACTTCATTAATCCAAACCACATGAACTTTAGACAGGATGTTTAAATCTTGGTTTATTAATGAGATTGAATGGTAGTTAATAATGTATTCAGGATCCCTACCAGCTTTTGGTAGAAAAACAATGATTCTGCCATTGAGAAATAAAAAAAAAACATTGTCTAAAATATCTTCAAAAACCTGTAACAATGTGGGAGTCAGCTCTTGGTAAAAGTTTAATAAAAATTGGTGGTGAAGCCATCTAGGCCTGGTGCCTTGTCCAATGCTAATGAAGATATGGCTGATTAAACTTCTAACAGGGAGATGAGGTGACAAAGATATTCCCATTGAGTTTCAGATAAAACTGCCAAGGGGACTGAGTCTAAGTACTCTTTTAGTGTTTTCAGGGCAGGCAACTTAGATACAGGACCATAAAGGGACTTATAGCAACTATAAACTTCTAAAACAATATCTCTGGGTCTAGTTGTGGGTGAGCCATCTAAAAGAAAACTAATAGAGGGAATAAGTTTGGAAGTTTCTTGCTTACACAGTTGTAAAGATATCAACTTTCCAGCTTTTTCTCCCTGATCTATATAGGTGGATTTGGTTTTAAAAATAGCGTATTCAGCATTTCCCTTTCAGGTTGGCATACTGATCCTGCAATACCTCCAATTCTGCTCTAGTGTCTAAAGTAGAAGATGGGTTTATAATTTTCTCAAGTTGACTAATTCTGTCAGGCAAGGCTAATTGTTTTTCTATTGGCTGTCTTTTCCTTTTTGAAGCTAGTCTGATAAACTCCCCCACAGAGGAACGCTTTGCAGGCTGCCCATTCCATATCCCTTCAAGCAAGCAAGCCCCGATTACTTTCTAGCAAAAAAGTAAAAAGATTATTGATTCACTCAATAACAAAGGAGTCCTTCAAGAGCTGGTTATTAAGTTTACAAGTGTAATCCATGTCACCATCTGGGGTCAGGGAATAGTGCAACTAGACTATGGAGTGTTCTGAAAGGATTCTCAGGGCAATGGCACAGGTATAGAGGCCTGCTAGTGTGGACCGACTGACCAAAAATAAATCAATCCTAGAATAGAACTTGTGGATCATTCTACGATGCTGGTTCAACAACAAAGTCATCAACTGCAATCACAGTGATGGATTTATGTTGACTGCAACTTGCCATTTTACATAAATCTTATTGGAGACCCAGGTCATATTTTTCATTGGGGTCACTGCCCATGAACCCATAAATTTCTAGGATTCTAACTCTGAGTTGAAGTTGGATCAGGGAAGGGGTGCAGGAGTGGAAGACAGTGTGCACTGGGGTCTTGGGTGGACCACTACAACGAAAATGTCAATGCTGTCAGCATCAAAGTTTTTGCTGTATTGGTGTCACTGTACAGGGGGCAAACCCTTGTGGATAGAGGAAAATAAAGTAAATTGCTTATCCTTGGGGTTAAGAATTCTCCATGCATTACAGAGGCCCAGGGAATCAATCAGATATAAAAGGGATCATTGTGCTGGAGAAATACCTGCTGTTGGTTTGCGGGTTCTGTCTACATTACATGTTAAGGTAAGGTTCCAATCCACACAGAAGGACCAGCAGATTGGCGAAGGGGCAAGGTTGGTTGTTAGGGACATGAAAAAGGAAGGGGAATCAATATTAGGGCCATAGACACACCCCAATAGGAGAGCAATCTGCCCTAAAACATCTTGAAGAAAAACATGTCAGCCCACTGAATCCAAAATACTGGTGGTAAGTGTAAATGAAACAGATCTGGCAAACAGAATAGCCATCCCATATTGCTTAGTACTGTCACCTGCTCAAAAAACCTGCCCAATGTAATTGTGTCTAAAGAAATGACATTCAGAAGACAACAAATGAGTTTCCTGAAGATATGCCAATTGAATGCCTAAATGGGCATGATGTTTAATTATTTGGTAATGTTTGGCCTTATCCCTTGACCCTTTGATATTCCACATTGCAAATTTCGTGCTATTCGACATATCTTAACATAGTAAAAATGAATAGAGATTAATGGATAGGTAAGTGTGTGTTATGGATTTGTTTCATACACCCGAGGTGTGCGATGAGCCATAAACCTTGAGAGCGAAGCTTGAGAGGTTTATGTGGTCATCACACACCGAGGGTGTGCAAACAAAATCCATGACTTCAAACTTACCTATCCTTTATTTTTTTTATAATTGCTGGTGTGGAGGTTTAGACTGTATTTCTAGCAGCATGAAAAAAAAACATTTTTTATCTAGAGTGCAGTGTTATTTCTGAAGAAATTGAACTGTACATGAATAAAGCACAGTTGAAAATACTGCAGTTGAAATACTTTTTGTGAAACAATGGAATGCAACAGTTTTAAAGTCTTTTCTTTGGGGAATGTCACGTCAACCAGATTTCAACTTATTATGAACTGTCATATCAACCAGATTTCAAGTTATAATTGCCTTTGAAGCATAATAACCTGAAATCTGATTGATATGCATTTTTAACAAAACAGTAATCCGGTTAATATTTATGGTCACCAGTAATTATGGTACAGTATCACCCACAGGGTATGCTGGCCCATGATAAATCTGTAGAAAGAATGTTGGTTTGCACTCAAAAAGAAAGCTTTCTCGTGCCATGCTGGCTACCCGGGTTTGGGAACGAGTCCGGGGCATCGGGGGTCGGCAGAAGAGGGAGAGGGAGGATCGAGCAATGATAGACAGCTCTCCTCTCCCGGCAGGGAGGGGGTGCATGCTCAATGCTTGAGTGGCCTCTGGTGGCAGTCGGAGGCACAGTAAGTGCAGAGATAGCTTCAGGGGATGAGGAGTGTCGACGTTGGTGGTGATGCCAAGACATCAGGGTAAGTGCCACTCCTCCACAACAGGGAAAATCAGAGCCCGATCTCCTAGCTGATATTATATTATAGGGCTGCAGTCGCTCTCCTATAGTTAGGGTTGAGTTGGCACATCAATGTTAAACTCAAACCTTTGCACGTTAATCACTTTGGAACCGTTGAATGGATTTACATGAAATTTGGTATGCACCTTTCTGTGGGGTAAATCTTTTGATCTGGCAAGTTTAGTTCTGGTCAGATGTGCAGTATTAGAGTTACAGAGAGTTGAAAAAACAAATTTTTATGAATTGACTTTGCTGGGATTTTTCTTTGAACTTGCCTACAGCCCACAGGGTTTGGTTGTTTGACATTAAATTTGCATGGTAGACAGGGACTAACCCACAGATGTGCCTTTTGCTAGTCTGCTGTAAACAAAATAAGTAGTTTTTGAGTTATTGCAATTAAAAAAAACTGAAAAAATAATTTCTGAGCATGCTCAGTAGGCACTTCAAGATAGCTGGTTGATATGAAAGAGGAATCCTGCATTGCATGAGAAAATTCCTCTTTCGTATGACTGCCATCTTATTTTCAGTTTTGTCAAAACAATTGTTTCTGAAACCTCCCAAAATTATATTATTGGGAGAAACCAACACATATAGCTTGCTTATTGGGACCACCTTTGACGCATTCTGCACTTTATCTGATGAAATATGCCCCTAAAATGTGTTTAGTTAATCATTTAAATCCTACTTTATATTCAAGTAATATGACCTAGGATACTAGTTCATATTCACGAGATATGACCTAGGAGCATAGGTCTTGAGCCAAAAATAGGATTAATGACTAAAAAAACACTTTTTGTCAACATAGGGTGCCAAATCCTGATGTCAGCACTGCAGCACCCCCTCCAGTACGGGGAGTGCTGCTCCGACACCAGGATGCCCACTCACGGTGTCAGATGATGCCCCCTGCTAAAGTCATCCTTTATAATTGCCAACACGGGGTGCCAAATCCCCATGTCGGCAGGTATGCACCCCTCACACACTAATATGGCACACTGGGAGCACACACCAGTGTGCCCAAATACATATAATAGTTAAAGATACCTGTAAAACAGAAAACTGTCCCCCAATATCTTTAATTTTGTTTTAAACATGCAAGAAATAAAATGGTCCCTCATCATCTCACAAATCACTCCCTCCCCCATCCTCACCCTTCCACTGAACACCCACCTCCCAGCATTCACTGTTACCTATACTTACCTCCAGAGGTCAGGAGCAGCAATCTTCTCAGGACCAGGGCACATCTGCTCTTCAAAACCAGACCACAAACTGAAGGATTAAAGGTAAGCCATTTCAACTTATGTTGACATCTTGGCCATTTTTTATGTTGATTGCGCACATGTGCAAGAAACATGTTGCGACAGGTTTCTCCAGAAGCAGGTTGTGGAGGCATGGCACTGTTGTGGCCAATGTCCCCACAGCCTGCAAAGGCTTGCCTCGCTTCCCCCAATGCTGTGGCATGCTGCTGCTGACACTAGTTCAGCCATCATGCCACAACTTTCTAACAAATCAGCTGCTGCAATCAGGTGCCACCTCGTCATTGCAGCGTCAGCCATCTGCTGCAATGAGGGAGCGGCCCGTCATTGCAGGGTGGGATGCAAAACCCCTGAGATTGTTTGTGAACATGGCGGCAGCTTGCCGCCTTGTTCACAAACAATATCACCCCCCACCACCATGTTTAGTTGCAGACGTGGGAGCCCACCCCCGTCGGCATTCTGTCCCCGCTTTTGTTCCTGCTGGACGGGGTGTCCAATCCCCGTCAGCTGTAGTACTCCCTGTTTGTGTTGTTGCCTCACGGGAGCCCACTCCTGTTGGCATTCTGTTACCCCCTTTTGTTCCTGCCAATGGGTGTCCAATCCCCCTCGACTTTAGTGCTCCCATCTTTGTTTTGTGGCCGACGGGGGAGCCCACTCCCTGTCGGCATTCTGTGACCCCCCAATTTTGTTCCTGCTGATGGGGTGCCCAATCCCTATTGGCATAATGATAGACCCGCCCCCGTCCGTTTGCCGACGGCGGTGCCCAATCCCCCGTCGGCTACTGCTGGCCCTGGAGAAGAAACCCTCTGCTGGCACACTGGGAGCCCACCCCAGTGTGCCAGATGCCCCTGCAAAGTAAAGAATGGTCCCACGATGTCTGGGTTTTTTTCTTTTTAAATCTGGAAAAAGGAAACCGTCCTCGGTGCTCGCCCTGGCTCCCACCCACCCTCCCACCTACCTATTGCATGCGCTGCCTCCCCACACCCCCCTCACCCCATACTTACCTTAGGAGCTTGGCGTGATGCTCTTCGGTGGACCAGGAACACATCTGCACTCTTCAAAGCTGACCGCGAACTGAGGAAATGCCGGTAAGCTGTATAATGTAATACGTAGGTTTTTTTCAACTTTACTGTATATCTCGGGCATTTTGGGGAATTTTTTCACCAAATTTTCAACATGGGGTTTTTGGGACCCCTCCTCATGAATTCTTGAACTGTCATGGCGTTAATCGGACCAGAAAGGTGATTTCGTGGTCACTGTGCAGAATCACCTTTCGGGGCTGATTAATGAAATGACAGTGCCAGTGTTCATGAGGTGGGCTCTCAAAAAACTGATGTTGCAAATTTGGTGGAAAAAATCTAAAAAATGACTGTTTTACAAGCGTGCGCTGTACAGTTGGTACGCACGCTCATAAGTTCTTGAATTTGCAATATTTTCACACCAGATTTTCAACATTGCCATTTTGTCACACCCCCTTGTGAACAGTACAGCTGTCATTGTACACATCCTGGCGGAAATGTGTTTTCGCACTTCCGGCGCAGAATAGCGTGGTCACTGTGGGAAATCAGTGTTCGGGACAGATTAAAAAAATGACAGTGACACTGAAATGGCTATGTTGAAAATTTGGTAATGATACTCCATAAAATGACTGTGTTACGAGCGTGCGTTGCACAGTTTGCACGCACATTCGTAACTTCATGAATTTATAATATTTTCACTCCAGATTTCCAACATTGCCATTTTCCCACACCTAGTTATGAACAGTAAAGCTGTGATTTTTCCCATCCTAGCTGAAATGTGTTTTCACACTTCCGGTGCAGAATAGTGCGGTCGCTATGGGAAATCACTGTCCAGGACAGATTAAGAAAATGGGAGTGATATTGTTCATGAGCAGAGGTCCCAAAATGCCAGTGTTGAAAATTTGGTGATAATAGCCCACCAAATGACTGTGTTACAAGTGTGTGTTGCACACTTTCCACACAACCTTGTAACTTTGCAGATTTGTAATATTGTCACGCCACATTTTCACCAGTGGAATTTTCCACACCTCCTTAAGAGCAGTACAGCTTTCATTTTTCACATCCTGACCGAAATGTGTTTTCACAGTTCCGGCGCAGAATAATGCAGTTGCTGTAGGAAATCACTGTTCGGGACAGATTAAGAAAATGACAGTGGCACTGTTCATGAGCAGAGGTCCTAAAATGCCTATGTTGAAAATCGGGTGACGAAACTCCATAACATGACTGTGTTACAGGCGTGCATTGAACTGTTTCCACGCACCCTTGTAACTTCACAATTTTGTAGTATTTTCACCCCACATTTTCAACAGTGGCATTTTTCCACACCTCCTTATGAACAGTACAGCTGCCATTTTTCACATCGTGGCTAAAATGTATTTTTGCACTCCTGCCGCAGAATAGCACAGTCGCTGTGGGAAATCACTGTGTGGGACACATTAAGATCGAACAAGTGAGAGGGGGGAGTGACCGCACTCAACTGAGCTCTGTCAGGACTGCTGCGGATTTGTTTGTGGGCAGAGAAAGGGCCCAACGCAAGAGCCCAGTACAAAAGGGCAGCCTGCAGCACTGGGAGAAACAGAATGAGAGAGCGAGTGAGGGAGGGGGAGTGAGCGAACTCATTGAAGTGCTGTCAGGACTTCTGCGGATTTCTTTGTGGGCAGAAAAGGCATCAATACAGGCAGGGGCCCAGTACAAAAGGCCAGCCTGCAGCGGTGGGAGAAACAATACGAGTGAGTGAGACAGGGGGACTGAGTGAGCTCAACAGAGCTCTATCAGGACTACTGCGGATTTCTTTGTGTGCAGAAAAAGGCACCAATGCAGGCAGGAGTCCTGTACAAAAGGGCCGCTTGCAGCACCAGGACAAACAGAATGAGTTATCTGAGAGAGGGAGGGAGGGAGACTGAGCGACCTCAACAGAGCTCTGTCAGGACAGCTGTGGATTTGTTTGTGGGCAGAGAAAGGGCACAACATAAGAGCCCAGTACAAAAGGGCAGCCTGCAGCACTGGGAGAAACAGAACGAGAGAGCGAGTGACAGAGGGGGAGTGAGCGAATTCACTGGAGCTCTTTCAGGACTGCTGCGGATTTCTTTGTGGGCAGAAAAAGGCATCAATGTAGGCAGGGGCCCAGTACAAAAGGTCAGCCTGCAGCGGTGGGAGAAACAGTACGAGCGAGTAAGACAGGGGGACTGAGTGAGATCAACGGAGCTCTGTCAGGACTGCTGTGGATTTCTTTGTGGGCAGAAAAAGGTGCCAATGCAGGCAGGAGTCCTGTACAAAAGGGCTGCTTGCAGCGCCAGGACAAACAGAATGAGCGTGTGAGACAGGGAGACTAAGCGACCTCAACAGAGCTCTGTCGAGACAGCTGTGGATTTGTTTGTGGGCAGACAAAGGTGCCAGTGCACGCAGGGGCCCAGTACAAATGGGCAGCCTGCACTGGCAGGGAAACCAGAATGAGCGAGTGAGAGAGGGGGAGTGAGCGAGCTCAACAGAGCTGTATTGTAACTGCTGCAAATTTCTTTGTGGGCAGAAGAAGGAGGCAACACAGGCAGGAGTCCAATAAAAAATGGCAACCTGTAGCGCCAGCAGAAACAGAATGAGTGAGTGAGAGAAGGGTAGTGAGCAAGCTAAACGGAGTTTTGTCAGGACTGCTGCAGATTTCTTTGTGGGCAGACAAAGGTGCCAACAGAGGCAGGAGCCCAGTACAAAATGGTAGCCTGCAGCGCCAGGACAGACAGAATGAGTAAGTGACACAGGGGGAGTGAGCAACCTCAACGGAGCTCTGTCGTGACTGCTGCGGATTTCTTTGTTGGCAGAAAAAGGTGCCAATGCAGGCAGGAGCTCAGTACAAAAGGCCACCCTGCAGCGCCGGCAGAAATGGAATGAGTGAGTGAGAGAGGGGGAGTCAGCAGGCTCAACAGACCTGTGTCGGGACTGCTGCAGATTTCTTTGTGGCCAGAAAAAGCCACCAACAGAGGCAGGAGCCCAGTACAAAAGGGAAGCCTGCAGCACCAGGAGAAACAGAATGAACGTGTGAGAGAGTTGGAATGAGCCACCTCAATGGAGTTCTGTCGGGACAGCTGCAGAATTCTTAGTGGGCAGAACAAGGTGCCAATGCAGGCAGGAGCCCAGTACAAAACAGCAGCCTGCAGCACCGGATGAAACAGACTGAGCGACTGACAGAGGGCCAGGGAGCGTGCTCAACAGACCAATGCAATCAACATTCGGCATTGACAAATGTTTGTTGAGATTTTTGCACCAAATTTTCAACGTGGGGTTTTGGGACACCACCTCATGAAAAATGTCACTGTCATCTCGTTATTCAGTCCCAAAAGGTGATTTTGCAGTCACTGTGTGAAATCACCTTTAAGGACCAATTAGCGAAATGCCAGTACCAATGTTCATGAGGGGAGGTCCCAAAAAGCCCATGTTGAAAATTTGGTGCACAAAATCACCAAAACGGCCATGTTACAAGCCTGCGTAGTGTAGTTTCTATGCATGCTCGTAAATTCACCAGTTTATGTTTTCACTCCAGATTTTCAACATTGCCATTTTGTCCCACCTCCTCATGAACAGTAAAGCTGCCATTTCTCACATCTGGCCTGAAATGTGTTTTTGCACCCACAGTCTCTGTGTGAAATCAACTTTTGGGGTGGATTAAGAAAATCACAGTGCCAGTGTTCATGAGGAGAGTTCCCAGAAAGCCCATGTTGAAAATTTAATTTAAAAAAATTCTGATAAATGACCACATTACGAGCGGCCATTGTGCAGTTTCTATGCACGCTTGTAACTTCACCAATTTTTCATATCACTACTGATTTTCAACATAACCCTTTTTCACACCTCCTCATGAACAGAATACAGCTGTCATTTTTCACATCCTGCCCAAAACATGATTTCGCACCTGTGGCACAGAATGGCGTGTTTGCAGTGCAATTTCAACTTTTGGGACAGATTAACAAAATGAGAATGACATCGTTCATGAGATGGGGTTCCTAAAATGCCATGTTGAAAATTATGTGACAAGATTCCTGAAAATATCCCAGTTACATGCGTTCATTGACTTGTGGCACCCAAGGCGCCTTTCAGTGCATGTATCTTGAAAACAACCACATACAAGTTATGTTACACTTTCTCAAAAAGAAAGGAAATTCATTGCACAAAACTATGTTAATGCATCAGTTAGGGTTTTTATTAAACTGTAAAAAGCTGGTAAATTCAATGTTGGGGTTACCAACCTTATCACCCCGCCCCCATTCGCCCACCCTCCACACACCAACAGGCTTTGTGGTGTGCCTTGAAGTCATTCAGCCTAACTCTCACCCAATTCTACTATACTGTACCATCTCATCTTGTTTACACATGGAGTAGGGTGAGAGTTAGGCTGATGACCCCAAGGCACAATTCTACACCTGTTAATGTTTAAAGGGTGGTTGTGAAGTGGTAGGGTTGGTAACCCTAACATTGAATTTCCCAGCTTTTTACAGTTTAATAAAAACCCTAACTGATGTATTAACATAGATTTTTTGTAATGACTATATATATATATATATATATATATATATATATATATATATATTAGGGATGCAGTCACATCCCTATATTTAGGGTTGAGTAGGCACTTTAATGTTAAACCTCAAATTTTGCACTTTAATAACTTTGCAACCATTCAATGGATTTTACACAAAATGTGGAAGGCACAGTCTGGTATGGTAGATATCTTAATTTACTAAATTGCATTTCAGTCGGACATGCAATTTTTGTGCAGCAAAGCACCAAAATATGCACTTTTCACCACTTTTGTGCATATTTTGTCCATTGCGCTGCACAGACATCGTGTGGTCTATTGGTCTAAAACTTGAGACATAGAAAGAGCTTGGGACAGGGAACATACCGACATTTGTTTGGTGAAAAAAGTTTAATCCATTCAAAAGTTATTACAATTTTAACTTCCCATTATATCCTATGGGAAAATGCATATGTATTTTTTGTAATGTTAATGAGAAAGACCAGATGGCCCTGGGAAAGACCACATGGCCCAAATTGGGATGACCATATCTCATTCACTGTTTGGTCTTTTTACTTGAAATTTGCAGGTTGTTGAGGGAATATCATAGAGATGTGAACTATGCTGTTTAGGTGTTGTGAAATTAATTGGTTGCAAAGTTATTCAATGACATAATTGGCATTTTTCCCATAGGATTACATTGCAGTCTGTGTCATAACTTTCAGCGGCGTTATCTCGGAAATGAAGCGAGATACAGACTTTTTGCTACAAGTGGCTTAGATCAATTTAAGGTTAACTATGCCACTGGAAAAAAAATTTGAAATCGTATAGTAAGCCTGCAGTAGAATTATTTTGGTACATTGCACGGTTCATGAGATATTGTGAAATTACGGTCACAAGGGTTCAAAGAGTGCCTGTCCAGTGATTTTCAGTGTCCATATCTCTGAAACAATGTGAGATATGGGTTTGGTCAGTATTGTGGCATGATCTACTTACGGTTGTAGTTACAATGACACTTGAATTTTTTTTTCTAGCTGTTACGGTTCCCAAGATATGGACAAATTACTGTTACAAGAGTTCGGTGACCAATAGGAATGCTGCATGTCCCTGTAGCTATGCGTAAGTGGCATTGCAGGCCCAGAGGGCCCACGCTTCCTCAGATGGATATTGTTTAAGCAGAAATGGGCAAGTTGGTGGGAGTATGGGGCCCTCTCCCACCAGTACATGCTTTTTAATGTTTTTTATAGGGGCGTGGTTGCACCCCTATATTTAGGGTTAAGTAGGCACTTTAATGTTAAACCTCAAATTTTGAGTCTTAATTACTTTGCAATCATTCAACAGAGTGGCACAAAATTAAGAATGCACAGTCTGTTATGGTAGATCTGTTAATATACTAAATTGCTTTTTAGTCGGACATACATTGTTTGAGCAGTGAAACACCAAAAAATGCACTTTTCACCACTATTGCACATTTTTTGTCCATGGTGTTGCACAGACACTGTGTGGCCTATTTGTCCAAAACAATGGATGTAGAAAGAGCTTGGGACAAGGAACATGCCATCATTTGTTTGCTGAAAAAAATATTAATCCATTCAAAAGTTATTACAATTTGAACTTCCCATTATATCCTATGAGAAAACTTATACAGTATGTATTTTTTGCAGTGTTAATGAGAAAGACCAGATGGCCCAAATTGGGATGACCATATCTCAATCACAGTTCGGTCTTTTTACTTGAAATTTGCTGGGTGTTGAGGGAATGTCATAGAGATGTGAACTGTGCTGTTTAGGTGTTGTTAGTTAGTTAGTTAGTTAAAACCTTTATTTTTATACAGGAATTCAGATGGAAAAACATCACATCATTAGGACAAAGTCCTATTTTCAAGATGGTCCTGTTAGGTGCATTGCTCATAAGTTATAATAACAAAACATTACGATACACATAATACAGTCATTCACAATATAGTACACAAAACATCTAGACATTCATCTAAAACAATCACAATGTATTTTTAGTTCAAACATCAAACTTGTTAAAAATGCCTTCAAATCATTAGTCTGGCTACAATATACAGATTTCAAAGCCCCCCACAAATCCTTAACAATAATCTGGAATCTAAGAGCACTATATGCATTTATGAACCTTGGGAATACATAATCCCTTAAATTTATGTCTCTCAAATTATATACTCATTTTCTCAGTTCCAATTTATCATAAAGTCTTTCAGGTTGTTGAAATTTTATTACCTTAAAAATCTGTGTTAACCAAGAAATCCTACGTTTACTTTCCTGTGTGACCCAACCCATTTCACTAAGTACTTGGCAATGGTGTGCCCTGTAATCCTTTTGTATTATAAATCTAGCCATCTTATAATATAACTGATCAACCTTAGTTAACCATCTATTTGCTGCAAAACCATATATATGATTTCCATATTCCAAAATTGGAAGGAGAAATTGGTTTATAATTTGTTCCCTCATTAATCTATTCAAACAAAAACTAGAGCGACTGAAAGCTCCCAATCTTTTATTTACTTTAGTTATAGTCTCTGTTATATGATGTTCAAATTTCAATGATGAATCTATCCAAACACCCAAATATTTATAAATTGTAACCTGTTCTAACATTTCTCCATTTAAGGTTTTTATATTAATCTTTGTATTTTCAAACCCTATAGGGATTAGCTTTCTTCCAAAAACCATTAACTTGGTCTTTTTACTATTAAGTATTAAACCAGATTTTGTTAACCACTTTAATAAACCAGTAAAATCATTCTGTAAATTTGTTTGCATTTCATCAATTGTTTGACCACTAGATATCAACAGAGTATCGTCTACATAAAGATTTATGTTAGAATGTTTTATGCAATCCGTAACCTTATTAATATAAATCAAAAACAATATTGGGCCTACAATAGAGCCCTGAGGTACTCCTCGTTGCACATTTAATTTATTTGATAACACTCCATTAATGCAGACCCGTTGAGTTCTTTTTGAAAGATAAGATTTAAACCAATTTCCTGACTCCTTAACCACACCAATTTCTGCCATGCATCTAACCAGCAGGCTATGATTAACTGTACTGAAAGCCTTGGATACATCCACGAACACCGCTCCCACCAATCGGCCCCTCTCCAATTTGGATGCAATAGCATCAACTACATCGGTGAGAGCGGTGTCCGTGGAACATCCCTTCCGAAAACCAGATTGTTGTTTGGTTATTAATGAATACCTTTCCAAATGGTCAACCAATTGAACTTGAATTAGTTTTTCTAAAATTTTTGAAATCCCAGACAGTAAAGCAATAGGTCTATAATTTGTTGGTTAATATGAATCCCCTGAACCGTTGTATATAGGAATAATCTTGGCATTCTTCCAAACATCTGGAAAAATGCCCTCACTCAGAGACCAATTAAACAACTTAGTCAACATGGGAGCAATCACCTGAGCTGAATCTCTCAGAAATCGATTCTCTATAAGATCAAAGCCACACGCCTTATTTATTTTCAATTTCCTAAGTTCTGCTTTTACCTGTTTACAAGAGATCATTTTAAAACTAAACCTCGGAATATTAGTGGACAATGACTTAATAGATTCATCCCTAATTGTGGGTCAATTAGGTCCAAATCTGGCAATGTAACAAAATAATCATTTAAAATATTTTATGTTTCCTTTTTATTCTGGGGGACACCTCTAGTTACCATTTGAATAGGTGGGCCACAAACCTGTGGGGTCTCAAAAGATTTTAGTAATGACCAATACTTTTATTATCATCTGTAGTCTGTTTAATTTTATCTTCAAAATATTTTTGTTTCAATTTTTTATTTGAAATTTCAAATAATTTCTAGCTTTTATATTCTTCCCAATCTGCATTATTTAAAGATTTACTCGCCTTTTTCCACAGACAATTCTTACCACGTATTATTTTTTTTAATTTTTCTGAAACCCAGGGAACATGTGACTTTCTTTGCATAAATGTACAAAAAGGAGTTAATTCATCACAAATCTCTAGAAACCATTTAGAAAATTCCCCAACCACTATGTTCACAGAAGGTATCAAAAATAATCTATCCCATCTTACTGAAGAAAGTTTTACCACAAATGCATCTTTATTATAGTTTTTAAAATTTCTACGTTTTATTTTTAATGAAGGATTTCTGATAGGTTTACTTTCTGTATCTTCCATAACAAACAAATAGCTTATAGAGCTATGATCTCCCATCACTGGTTGCTTTACTTCGATTGCTCTCATTTTGATCTTTGTTGTAACAAAATTTAAATCTAATATGTTGCCAGAACTAAGATGAGAAGTTTTCCTAGTGGGAAGTATAATCTTTTGTTCTACATCTAAAATTTTAAAACTTTTTTCCAAAGCAAGACCCCTTGGTTTCCCCCATGCTGCATTGAAATCACCAATTAGCATTAATTCACAACTCATTGAAACCCGCTGAATAACTGATGATAAATTTTCAAATTCACCAGTTGGAGTCTTGGGGGGAGCATAAATAACCCCTAAAACCAACTGTAAACTTTGAACCTTGACCAATAAACAATCTATTTTTCCTACCTGATCTGCAAACACAATTGAAATTTGACCAAGTTCCCATTTTATAAACATTAGTACTCCCCCACCTCTCTTTCCATTTCTATCCAATCTGTAACTATTATAACCCTCAGGTTCAAATTCTTTGGTATCTATACTCTTATTTAATCAACTTTCTGTTAATGCCACAATTTCAGGAGTTTTTGTTTCTACCCAAGATTTCATCAAATCCCCTTTTTTCTTTAAACTTCTGGCATTATCATAAATAATTTTAATATCACCAGATTTTTCGGGTCCTGGGTTTGTTTCTATATCACCCCCAAAAATCAACAATATTAATAAGCAATTTCTATTTTTTGTTTGCTCAGTAGCCAATATACTTATATTAATTAGTTTTTTACTTAACTGGTCTCTAACCATAGAAAAGGGATTTCTACGACGTCCTATATACTCTGGGTTCCCCCTTACTGATAGTTCTCTCATTTTTAATACCTGGACAACCTCAATCGCTATAGAACTTGGGATTTCTAATTGACAAGGGGTTTTCAATTTCACTATTAATAACAAAAACACACACAATTGAAACATCATCCTACAAGCTAATGCCATTCTATTTAGAATTTGAGGGCTATACAATATATCTATTATGCCTTTAAATTTGATCTAAACCCCAATAATATCCCTATAATAATAACCAAGTCTATATTTAAAATACTTTTGCCTCACCGTTTTGTTGCGGTGGCTCTCACGCCACTCAAACCATCTACCTGCCTTCAGCAGTACCAGCCTGAGGATTTAACACAGTCCGCCCCTCCCAAAATTATGACGCTACCTCTCTGGTACTGCCCCCCACTCAGCAGCTGTTAATGTTGTTGTGTTGTGTTGTGGAATTAATTGGTTGCAAACATATTCAATGGCGTAATTGACATTTTTCCCATAGGATTACATTGCAGTCTGTGTCATGATTTTCAGCACCGTTATCTCGGAAATGAAGCAAAATACAGACTTTTCGCTACAGGTGGCTTAGATCACCTTTAGGTGAACTATGCCAATGGAAAAAGATTTGAAATCATAGAGTAAGTCTGCAGTGGAATTTTTTTTGTACATTGCATGATTCATGAGATATTGTGAAATTACTGTCACAAGGGTTCAAAGAGTGCCTGTCCAGTGCTTTTCAGTGCCCATATCTCGGAAACTGTGTGAGATATGGGTACAGTCTTTGTGATGTTGCGTGAAGTACTCACTGTCATGATTACAATGATGCTGGAATTTTTTTTCTATCTCTTACAGTTCCTAGGATATGCGCAAATTACCGTTATGAGGGTCTGGTGCCCTATAGTGCTGCTGCATGGCTCCGTAGCTTTGCGTAAGTGGAAGCGTGGACCCAAATGCATATTGTTATGAAAAAATTGGCAATTTGGTAGGAGCTGAGCTCTTTGCTCCCACCAATACCCACCAGCTCCAGATTTCTTCTAGTTTCACTTTTTTCCTTCATTCTCTGTGCCAACCCTCTAAAGTGTCCTGTTTGCCTCTGACACAAATTGCAAATGAAAAAAAAGCAAAAGTTAAATTAAACTTTGACTCCATGGTTTCTCACTTCCCCCCATCAACAGCGTGAACATTGTAGCATATGTGCACTTCAACAGAGCCATGCTCTTCCCAGTTGCAGTTAGGTTCAGCAGCCATGCTGACAAATGCTGGCACTTCCTAAAGGTAAGTCATTTGAAAATAATGCAAATAACAAGATGCTGAAAATTTTCACTGGGCAGGACAACAAGGGGGTTATGATGTCAGCATGATAGGACTGACACATGGTAAGAGACAAGATGCCTCAGTAGGGGGCATGAAACATCTACCAGGAGTGCTGCTAGTGAAAAAAAAATTGAACTCTTTTTAAAAACACATACCTGCACATACAAAAGCAAAGAAATGCATGAAAATGTATTTTTGTTTTACTTTTTTAATTTTATTTTTGCAAACAAACCATTACATAATAGCAATAAATGCACTCCAGGGTTTGTGTTGTGTGAATAACATAATTTTTCAGATGGTGGAAGCACTCAGCCTGTGGCCTCATACTTTGACCCACCCGATATGTGACATTATAGCATAATGACTCCGTCATGCATTACAGCTTAATCAACAGGTGTAGAGAGAAATGCCAAAGAATAAAAGTGATATTTTAGACCCACTTTGTAAGATTTCATGATACATTATCTAGAATTTTGGAATATGTCACGACTGATATCCAGCAAAGCTGGTTAAATTACAGTGATGTACTGAACCAACTGAAGAGCAGCTTATACAGTGATGATGATGACATAAGATTAGTTATGTGCACTATGGAAGCCAGCAGTTAAAATCAAACAGAAACAGTTACATCTTCATGCAAACAAATGATTTAAAATGATACTAATTAAAGCAACATTGTATAAAATGAATATGTAATGGTGTGATGCAATTTATCATGACTTGTGAGAGGGAAGGACTTTCATAAGTCACTCAAGGTTCTGCCACTTGGGACTTATGGTCCTACCCCCCTCACACTTGGAGAGTAGTCCATGAAGGAGAGGAGACAGAGAGAGACATGACTGAGACGTTCAAATATTTGAAAGGAATAAACAGGGTGGACTAGGAGGGACTCTTCAAGCTTAGTGGGAAAAGAAACACAAGGGGACACAATCTCAGGTTGGCGGGAAGGTTTAGGAGAGAGGCTAGGAGGCACTTCTTCATGGGGAGGGTGGTGGGAGGATAGAACGGGCTTCCAGTGGAGGACACTTTTTCATCTGTAGGGTGGAGCTCTGCAGATGTGTTACTATTACATAGAAAAATGGACCTCAGCAGTGCTAACAGACTTCTTTAAACTGGACTTTTATAGCAATCCATCTGATGAGTTGTCTGTTTATCAGACTTTTTTTTTCTCTTAGTCAGTGTTTCCCAGTGAGGCATGAGGTTCGCATTTCATTCGGCTAGTATACCTGAAGGACAGTGTCTTAGTGTAGGCTCAAAGGCAAGTTTAACAGACAACCCTAGGATAATGGTGTCAAATGTCACAGAATGGAATGTTTATGTAGTAAATCTAATGTTCCAACTTTCAATGCAGATAAGTTAGACGACCCCTAAACACAGTACAAGTTATAGTTTTTATTTACAGTGTAGGTTTGAAATGGACAGTTCACATGCAAATTTTGGTTCAATGTGATGTCAACAAAAATAGTAAGGGTGAAACAATAAGGGTGACTGCAATTCGGTGAATGTAAAAATGGTGACCGTACCCACAGAAACATAGAAACATAGACGTTGACGGCAGATAAGGACTGCAAGGCCCATCCAGTCTGTCCATTTCTTTTTTTTTTGCCTTATGAATGTGTGGGTGATCACTGAAATGGAAACAAATGTTTTTCAGTGGGGCACTGTGCCACAAACACCCACCTTCTTGTGGGACTTTGCCCCTACACACCCTTATTAAAATAACCAATTATGAGGTAATAGCATCTCAGGGAAGGAAGAATGCATTTGTTGCCATTTCAGTGATTGCCCATATATACATGGTCTCCATTTTTTTCATTTGCCGAAATACCGTCACCCATATTGCTCTCGCTCTTATTGTTTCGATGACATTATGCGATACCCACTTTTGCATCTTAAAACTTACCATGCTGTTGAAAGTCTGTTGTAAAAGTACTGAAAAAGGAGTTTGTTAAATCCTTTTCTTACAATGGAGGTTTTAAATGTACTGTTCATACGCACTTTTCATCTTCAAACGTACAATGCTGTTGAAATTCTGTTGCTAAAGTACTGAAAAAGGAGTCTGTCTGTGCTAGTTACTGTATGTGCCTTAATCCTGAAAACTTTGATCAGCTAAGCTAGCTATTGTACATGAAGTTTTATACCGTTGGATTTCAATAACCTTTACTGTGCATGTGTGCTCACTGCTCTTCATATTTGAGGTAGAGGAATATAAATATCTTATGTACATTTTGATATTGGTATCAAACCTTACCAATTTGAGTCCACAGTATCCAGTGTTATCTGAGGGGGTACAAGATTTATCTTATTCTGACATAGAGACTGACAGTTCTGATTCAGATGACACAAATCAGAGACTTACATTGGATCAGTTATTAGTGTTAATTATAGACACCTAATCATTGGTTTATGTGTAATCTAGGGGTCATTGTCTAACTTATTTAGCAACGGTATTCCAGTCCTTCATATAATCTGTGGTAGCCCCCCCCAATCATATTGTATAGCAACTCACTGACCTATGCTGCATCACAAATTGTGTATCTATATTTTTTTATTATGTCTTTGTACGCATCAGTTCTGAACTATATCAGGTTATATTGTTTATTGCATGAATGCAGAGGTGCTGCAGAGGTGCTGATGTGCACCCATTGCTATCATAATTTAATGGTGCATCATATTAGTTTATAAGGGGCTTTGTTTGGATATGGGTTCATCTTGGGCTCCAGTACAAGTATATTTGTGCATTCTTTTCTAATTGCATAGATTAACTATTCTGATGTGTGGTTATGCACGTGTGCGTGTTTGTGTGTATGCGTGTATACAAGTGTGCATGTGGGCGTGTGTGTGTGTGTATATTGTGAGGGTGACCCTGACTGTCTGTTCCTGTACTGTAATTTGAGTGACCACATTACCACATGTGGATGTTCGTAAACAGGGGTGGAAACTGGCATCAGCCCCACTAGCCAGTTGCTGTTAGATATTGTTTGGGGATAGACAAAAATCTTTGTAAGAGTAGAAAATTGCATTGCAAGTCATACTTTTATCACTTAGAAAAACAAGACCCTGATCCTGAGCATGTATGTGACATTGCCATGGACGTGCTCAGGATCACTGTCCCATTTTTGTGTGGTAAAAGTGACTTGCAATCCTCTTCACTATTCTTATGTAAGCCCCCCCCAATGTTTAGAGGTTTTAAGATGGAATAAAATGTTTGTGGGAGAGGGGGCTCCACAGCCAAGTTCACAGTCGACCAACCGATCCAGTTTAAATAGCATGATAGAAAACAGTACCTAATAGAAATCTAGGGTTTGGGCAGTTGATAGAAGAACTCCATTGAGTTGCAGCTTCTGGTGACCAGAGGACCACAGACTGGATCCCGGGGGGTGGGGGGCAAGCATGTTAAGCCACAGCAATTCATTTAGAACATTAAAAGATAAGCAAGCTAAACCGAAAATTGTTCAGGCAGATTGCATTGAACAAAATAGGATGGGAATTATTTGATTTCTCCAGCATAACACTGTGGCACCAGTCCTTTTTGGGCACAAAGCCTGCCTAGAAATCCCCTCATACCATAGAGCAGAAACACACTCCGGACCACTGACTGATGGAGAAGACCACAGGACAAAATCTTTCAATGTGCAGCACATGCTTACTCCTGAACTTCTCAGCCATAAAGGCTATTATAGTTCTTAAACACTTCACAGGCATATTGCCATAGCCCGGATCCCATCTTTAGATGGCTTCACTTCCCCTTCCTTAACTGAGTAAGTATGACTCAATGTGGCATTATCCTGGGGACCCACTGAAGAGGTGGTCTCCCTGGGCCTGACCACCACCCATTGCTGCTGCTCTATTGAGTATCTGGGCACAATCACAGTCTCTAATTTTCCAGATGACATGCAGTCCATCTAGTGGGTGGACATGGACTCCAGGCTAACATACCACTACCTGCCATGCCATGGTCCGACAAGCCATTCTCTCACTCTCTGAAACTCAGAGTCCCCCATGGCAGCCAACCACTCACTGGAACAGTACTGCGGGCCTCCTCACTGATCTTGCCAACATGCTGGGCCCAACCTCAATGCCAAAATCATGTTGTGAGACCCTTCTTTCTTCCCCCCACTTTGGATCCACTGGATGTCAGTGGCACGGCACCTTAGGATTCCATCAACAGCACCAGGGTGCCTTACAAGCACTTTTTCCTCACATTGGCTGTATTTTTCACCGGATCCCTCTGTCCTTAGGGCCAGGGTGGCTACAGCCCCACCCCAGGCCCAGACCTGTGGCCTTGGCTGCTACTATCCCCAGGCTCCATGGCAGTTTCATGGAAGACCCTGTTTTCCCATGGCAAGGTCCCTTTTATAGTGATGGCAGGTCCCTGCCCATATCTATGTGTCCTGGCATTGCGCTGTTCACAAATGCCCCCTAGGTATTTTAGTAAGCCAACTGATTGGGGGGGCTTACATACTCCCACCACTGAAACACTTCATCTCCTGATGAAGTTGCTGGCACAGCTACCCCTAGGTGTGGAAGAAGGGTTAATGCACATCTCTCCCCGACATCCACTTCCAGACACTCCACTGGCCTGGCCGCAATTGTGTGAAATTAAGACATTTTGTTACATAGAATATTTTGTGAAATTCATGCATTTTGTGAAATATTCCTCATGTGTGAAATTCAAAATTTTGCCTATGGAGTGTGCAATTTCACCTGCAAAATGGGGAAATTCACCGTTCAAGGGCAAAATTTCACCATTTTGGGTATACCATGTTGTAAAAAAATGAAGCCTTTTCAGGCTTTTCCCCACTCATAGTGTAATAAAAAAATGCTCATCCCTGGTGTTTTGTGGTCCTCCCCCTCAACACCTGGTCAATCACCGGCCCAATTCCCTGAATGGAGGAATCTCACCACCCCTCCCACTGCCGAGATTGATTAAGTTCCCCATCATGATAATAAAAAAAAAAATGCCACAACCACGACTCCCTGGTGTCCAGTGGACCCCCACCCAGTCATCAGGGAGTGCCCACCCCACTCACCCCCCCAGGATCCCAAGCGGACCACTGGCACAGCCCTCCATTCACCTCCATAGTCTGCAGCCCATCTGAGCTCTTCAATAAATGAGCGCAAGCTTGTACAAGTATACACTCATTCATTGAAGCACTTAGTTGGGCTGCCAGTCATGGAGATGAGTGGAGGGCTGTTCTGGTGGTGCACTCGGTGTATTGGGGGGAGCGGAGGCACTCTCTGATGACAAGGTGGAGAGTCCACTAGACACCAGGTTGTTGGGATTGTGATTTATTTTTATTACTGTGATGGGGGAAATTAATCAATCTCAGCGCGGGCTGAGGGGATTCCTCCATTCTGTGAATTGGGCCAGTGATTTGCCAGGGGTTGGGGGGTTCTGACCACTGGACACCAGGGAGTCAGGGACAGGGAATTTTTTTATTATCTTGATGATAGGGGACATTGATAAATCTCAGGGGTTGGGGTGGTGATTGTTCAATTTAGGTGGAACTGGGCAGGTGATCAGTGTAGGGGGTGGGCACTAGACATCAGGAGTGGGAAAAAGCCTGAAAATGCTTTATTTTTGTCTATTATGGTATACCAAAAAAGGTAAAATTTCACTCCCCTTTTTCGGGCGAAATGTCTTTATTTTGAGAAATATTTCGCACAACGAAATTGCTGATTTTACAGCAGTTTCACTGCCAAAATATTATTGCACAAAATCCTTACTGGATGCATGCATTGGACATCCCCTTTTCTCTGGTGGGCAAACCCACCTTAACTCAACTTGTCTCCCAATATTCAGGAGCCCCAACTGCCCTACGGGAATGTTCACCCTGGCAACCTGGCCTGATTTCCTATGGCTGAATTGCATCAGGGCCATCATTCCACCCATCTCCCTCCCCTCTTGGAACAAAACAGGATGGGAATTATTTGATTTCTCCCATATCAGGTCTTAAAATGCTCAAGCAGTAAAGAACAGCTCCATGAGGATAGTTGGGCACATTTGATTTGGTTCAATTAATTTATGGCACAGCACCATGGCACCAGTCCTTTTTGGGCACAAAGCCTGCATAGAAATTCCCTCACACAATGGAGTGGAAACACACTCCAGACCTTGGGCTGATGGAGAACACAACAGGGCAAAATCTTTCGGGCAGGATACCCAGTGTATGGTCCATGCTTACTCCTGAACTTCACAGCCATAAAGAGCTATTAGAGTTTTTAGATTCTTCATGGGCTTAGCTCCATGGCCTGGATCCCATCTTTGGACAGTTGCACTTCCTCTCCCATAATGGAATCAGCATGACTTGGTGCGGCATTATTCTGGGGACCAACTGAATGGGTGGTCTACCCAAGCCTGACCACCACCCTTTGATGCCGCGCCATTGGGTACTTGGGCACAATTACAGTCTCTAATTTTCCAGGTGACACACAATCCGTCCAGTGGGTGGACATGAACTCTGGGCTAACAGACCACGACCTGCCATGCCATGGCCCTCCCAAGCCGGCCTCTCACTCTCTGAAACTCGGGCCCTCCGCCTTTGCATACACCCACTCACTGCAACATTTCTGTGGGACTCTTCACTGATCTTGCCAACATGCCAGGCCTGCTCTGTTTCCAAAAATCACAGTGCAGGCCCCCTCTTTCTCCCCTAACTTTGGCTCAAGTCAATTGCAGTGGCACGGCATCTTAGGATTCCCACAATGGCACCAGGGTGCCTTACCAACACTTTGCCCTCACATCAGCTGTATTTTTGACTGGATCCCACAGTCATGAAGGCCATCCCCCCTCATACCCCCAGATGTTCTCACACCTCTCACTCACCTGAACAGATCTCAGTGTAAAGATCCACTCTCCCATAGACGACACATCTTCCTGTTGGAACTGGTGACTGCTATATGAGAAATATATGCATATATGTGTATTTGTGTATATGCATTAGCCAGTGTGTGTGTGTATAGCTACAATTAAAAAGTGCCATTAGGTGGCTCAGTGATTACTGCCAAAATTGCTAATCTGCATTCTGCTGCTATCTAGAGGAGTTTCAGCCTTATGCATGTCATTGCTGATTTAAATGAGTTGTCTAGTGGCAGCCCCAACCCTCCAATTTCCCTTGGAGCCTGAAATTAAGAAAATAGTCCCTGTATGCCTTTTTTTTAATCTGTACAAATGTGTGTAGAAAATGCACTGCTATGTTAAACTGGAATATGTGCATATATGTGTATATGTGTTAGTCAATGTGTGTTTCACAATAATTAAAAAAGTGCAGTTAGGTGGCTCGGTGTTTGGTGCAAAAATTGCTAGTTTACACATTTCTCACTGCCCACAATACCATTATTTTGCAGCTGTATTGGCTCTTGCTAGAGTTTGTTTTGAAAACAGCAGGCAGCTTCAAGAACATAAGAACATAAGAAAGGTGTCAGCAGAAGGGGACCACATGGTCCATCTAGTCTGCCCATTGTGGCTCCCCCAGTTGTTATTCTTCCTAAGCTGCCCATACTGTCTGTTATATATGATCTTGAAGTCTCTTGCTGTCTTTGATGCTACCACTTAAGGTAGTAGGCTGTTCAGGGGGTCTATCACCCTTTCAGTGAAAAAGTACTTCCTATAGTTGCTTTTGAACCTCCCTCCCACCAGCTGCAGGTTGATGCCCTTCCAGTATGTACAGTATTTGTTTCTTGGGTTCTGTTTACCCAGGTGCATTACCTTACACTTCTTGGCATTAAACATTAACTGCCAATTCCTGGACCATTCTTCCAGTTTTCTGAGATACGCTCATATACCTGAGGCTCCCTCCTGTGTGTCCACCCAGGTGCAGAGCTTTGTATTATCTGTGAATAGGCAAACCTTCCCCTCCAGTTTATCGGTGATATCTCTGATAAATATGTTGAAGAGGACTGGCCCTGGTACTGACCCTTGTGGAACACCACTAGTCACTCTGCCCTCCCTTGATAAAGACCCATATGTTAAAACTCTTTGGGTCCTATTCTGTAGCCAGTTTTTAATCCATTTGTATGTCTCCTGACTGACACCTGTGTGTTCCAGTTTAATAGCTCATCTCCTGTAGGGAATGGTGTCGAAGACTTTGCTGAAGTCCAGCTACACCACATCTGCCACACCTCCCTGGTCTACTGTTCTGGTATCCCAACTGAATAAATCAATCATGTTTGTCTGGCATGAGTGCAGGAATAAAACTAATGTCTGGAGGATAGCCCCTGTGTAGGATGGGTCACTGCATCTCAATGTAACCTAATCTAGTGTCACAATTCCTTGCAGAAGTGGTGCCTCAAATACTTGTATTTCCTCATTTGTTTAAAAAAAAAATGCTTCCTCTTTGGTATACAAGCTCTTCACTTTTCTGAGAAAAGCGTAAGACATCAGACACATTAAGTGCAACAAGTGTTTCATGTGGCTTCCACCCTCTTACCCCAACTTATAAAGTTCAATGCTCAGCCTCTGTTGTTGCTGCCCTTGTTTACTTGTCTCTTTCATCTGTCCTAGCCTGATGAACTTTTCCATCCTAAAGTGAGTTTCAGTGCTGCTAAAGTGTTGTCTCAGGAATGGATTCATCCTGAAAACATGCTACAGATCTACAGATTAGTCTCCATTTTTAGTCCAGTCTTCTTTAATCAGGAATGCAGCATACAGTGTACAGAGATCTGAGGAAGTGAATTTTGGAAAGGAATTCAAAATTACGAACATATGGACATATAAATATTCCAGCAAATATAGGCCTATCAGTCTGTCTAGACTGCTCAAGTGTGCATCACTTCAGTCCTTCAGACTGCAGTTGCTCCTCCCACCTCCCCAAATTGATTTTGCCTGTGTACCCTTCACTCACCTCCCCACACAGTTTGAACCCTCCCTCTGAACCTGTCCCACCACTTTTAAAGCTTCTCACTGTCCACAGTGATGTCACCTTCTCCAGCAACATTTCCACCCTACCACCCACTTTCAGTGAAATAATGCCTCCTCGCTTCCCTCCTAAATCTGCCTCCTTCCAACTTCAGACTGTGCCCCGTGGTTTCCCTTAAACCTTTTAATTTGAGAATACTTTCAGTGCTTACTCTGTTCATACCCTTCATGTACTTGAAGGTCTCAGTCATATCCCCTTTCTCCCTTCTATTCTCCAGGGAATACATATTGAGCTCTCTCAGTCTCTCATAAGATTTATCTCCCACTCCCATGATAATTTTTTGTTGCCTGGAGCTGTACCCCCTTCAATAGCTTGATGTCATTTTTCAAGTAGGGGCACCAGTACCTCAATGTATTATTCCAAGTGCTGCCCCATGAGGGACCTGTACAGGGGCAGGATTACTTCCCCTCTCATAGAAACACAGACGATGATGGCAGAAAAGGACGGCAAGGTGCATCCAGTCTGCCCGTTTCCTTTTCTGCCTTATATATGTGCCATTAGCCCTTGCTCTGTCAATGACCCATCTATTCATACTCATCTGTATTGCTCCCTTATGCCTATCCCATGCCTGTTTGAAGCCTGCACTGTATTCATATCCACCACTTCCTGAGGTAGGCCATCCCATGCATCCACTACCCTTTCTGTGAAAAAGAACTTCCTCACATTACCCCTTAATCTGCCCCCTCTAATCTAATGCTGTGTCCTCTTGTCCTGCTATTTTTCTTATATTGAAACATGTTAGACTCTTTCACCTTGTTAATGCCCTTAAGGTGTTTGAATGTTTCAATCATATCACTCTCTCCTCCATTGCTCTAGGGTATACATATTGAGCTCCTTTAATCTGTCCTCATATGTTTTCTGATGCAGTCCCAGCACCATTTTGGTTGCCCTTCTCTGGACTGCCTCAATTTGATTAATGTCCTTGTGAAGTGTGGCCTCCAGTACTGCACGCAGTACTCAGATGGGACCTAACCAGTGTCTTGTAAAGAGGGATTATTATCTCCATCTTCTGACTTGTGATACCCCTACTAATAGACCGTAACATCCCCCTAGCCTTACCTACTGCTTTAGTGGTCTGCTTGGATGATTTCAGGTCATCAGTGATGATGATGCCCAAGTCTCTTTCTTCCCTTGTGACTGCCAGCAACTCCCCTCCCAGCCTATAGGTAGCTTCAGAGTTTCTCTTCCCTATGTGCATGATCTTGCACTTCTTTGCATTAAACCCCAGTTGCCACTCTTCTGACCATTTTTCCAGTTTATCCAGATCTCTTCTCATTCTGTCCACCCCAACTGGATCATCTACTCTGTTGCAGATCTTGGAGTCTCCAAGAGGTAATTCCCCATGTAATGCACCCCAGCATTCTACATACAAACATATATTGAAGCCAGCAGATAAAGGCCTAATGGCCAATCAAGTCTGTTTTAGTGTGCAGTACTAAGTGATGTGCACTGATGCTGCCCCCCCACTCCTCTCATCCCATTCCCCACCAACTGATCCTGCTGTTTTACTTTTTCCTTCCCCATTTTGAATCTGCCCTTACATTTATCGCACCCCCTTAAGCCCCCTACTGAAGAGCATGAAACCAGAACCTCTTACAGAGCATTCCATGATGTTACCACCCTCTCAGTGAAAACATGCCTCCTTGTCTCCATTCTAAGCCTCCCCCTCCAAGCTTAGACTATGCCATCTTGTAATTCCTTCCTTCATAATTTTCACCCAGATTGCACGCTCTATTCTGTTGCCTATGCCCCTTCCCTACTACCTCCCCTATTGTCTCTCCTATCTCCCTACCACCCTTAACCACCCCACAACTATTTACCTCCCTTAACCCTCTAACACTGCTTCCACAATTAGCTAACCTGCTGGGTCTTGTCATGTTCTCTCTCTCCATTGTTTTGCGGTACACCCTAGTTAGACCTAGGCTCATTCCTAGTGCTGCTGCCACCACCTACTCACTATTATTCAGTTCCTCTACCTTTCTGAATTTGCACTTTTCCTCCTCATCGTGGGTGAGATCCCATATAATCTGGTGTTCCAAATTCTTCTGAACTCTGTAATACTGTTGACATTACTGTGATACTGTATATTCTATGTATTTAATGCTGTTTATTTTGATAATGCCTCACAACTGCATATGTTCCCACCTGTCTTGTCTTCCCCCTCCTTTTATTGTATGATGAGGACACTTTGTAAAGGAGCATTTAGCTCAAAGGATGTATTTCTGACTTTCCTAATAAAATAAAAAATAAAATACATAAACAGACCCTCATGAGTTACCCTATTAATGCCCTTCAATTATTTAAATGTCTCAGTCATATCTCCACTGTCCTTTCATTCCTCAAGAGAGTACACATTGAGCATCTGTACCCTCGCCTCATAGGGCTTTTCCCTCTTTTCACTCAGCATCTTGGTTCCTCTCCTCTGTAACCCCCCCCAATAGTCTGATGTCCTTTTTAAAGTATGGACACCAGAACTTTTTGCAGTAGTCCAAGTGAGGCCGCACCAATGCCCTGTACAGCAGCAGGATACAGTTGATTCCCCTTGTTGCTCTATATCCCTACATCCTGGTATTTGTAATCCTAGAATTTAATAAATAAATAAATAAATCCTATTAGCCATCACTGCTGCTTTCCTACACTGTGCATTCTGTTGGCCTTGGTTGCTGCCTTCCTGCACTGGACTGAGTGGTTCATTTCCCTTGTCACCAATACTACAAGATCATTATCCTCCTTTGACTTGGATAACTGTACTCCCCCAACCAGTAACTATTTCTTGGGTTCCTGAACCCCAAGTGTGTGACTTTGCACTTATTTATTTTTATTTATTTATTAAAATGTTTCACCAGGAGGGCACACTGAACAAGTTGTTCATCTCACGGTGTGACCTGGGGGGAGGGGGTTACATAGGGTTGTGAAGGATGATCAGTTACAATAGTATGTGGGTAGTGCAAACAGTACAACATTGCAAGATTTCATTGCAAGATATCAGTGTCAGTGGCTCAGTAGGTAGCACACTCGCCTCTGAGGCCGGGAGATCAGATGGCTGTGGGTTCAGTTCCCACATCTGGCACTTAGGCTAATATCCCAGTACTGACACTGTAATGCAGCATGAGAGGGGTGCTGCATTTCTGAGGTGCCGTCTTTCGGATGAGACGTTAAGCAGAGGTCCCATCTGCCTGGATTGGTGGTAGTTCAGGTGGATGTTAAAGATCCCATGGCACTTAACGAAAAAAGAGTAGGGGAATTTCCCCGGTGTCCTGGCCAAATTTCCCTCATTCACTAAAAATCCCACCAACAGCTTAATCTGGTTCAAGGTCAGTTGGTATTCATCTGTATCCCCCTCCCCCGGGTCGTGCCTGAAAATAGGCAGGATTTGTCTAGTGCACTTACCCAGTCAACAAAAGCTAAAATAAAAATAAAAAAAGATTATGCAACAGTTGGAACACAAGGTAATGTACAATAAACAGTAGTGGAACATTGTGTAAATTGCAATACATGTCCAAAATCATACAAAAGAACATATAAATGTACAAAACAGTAATAATGCAACAAAACAATTTGTAGTGCATGAGTGTACCAGGAGCAGGCTCGAGGTAGTATGCAAGTGCTGTTGGAGTAAAAAGGATGGATTAGGTTGTGCACACGTGTAACCCAAAAGGGCAGGAGGAGAAGAGAGAGGAAGAGGCAATAACTGAATATGAGGAGAAGGGGTAGCCATTTCTTGATTCCCCCTTCAGGATGTTGAGAACCCTGCCAGGAGGAGGTCAGGGTAGAAAGACAGAAACTGGGGATAGGTATTAAGGAGGGTTAAAGCAGGAACAGCTGAGGGAGAGGTAATTGTATAGGGCAGATGTAAGGGAGTAGTTGGAGGAGGAGTGTCGTATTTCAGGGGGCAGGGAATTCCAGATTTTAGGGAACCGATGGGCGAAACCAGTCTGACCAATGAGGGTGGAGTGGCCAGAGACCATCAAGGTGCACTTCTTGGCATTGAACCCAAGTTACCATGTGTTAGACCATTCCTCCAGTTTTTCCAAATCCTCCTGGAGTACTGTACTGCCTTCACCTCCATCAGCCTCTGCACAGATCTTGGTGTCAGTGGTGAAGAAACTGATCTTACTCTTTGTCCCTTCTGTGATGTTGGCAATCAAAACTTTAAACAGCACTGGTTCCAGCACCTAGCCCTGTGGGACCCCATGTGTTACTGCCCTGGGCTCATATACCTCACTCCCCACTACTGCATTCTGCTGTCTATCCGGTAACAAGGTCCTGACCTATCTAATCAGTTTCCTCCCTGCTCCAGGTTGCTCAGTTTGCTGGTCAGCATACCATGCAGCACTGAATCAAAGGCCTTGCTGAAGTCCAGCTATAGGATGTCCAACTCATGACCCTTGTCCAGTGCATGCATCACCTAATCAAAAATGTCCAGCAGGTTCATCTGACAGGATCTGCCAGATACAAACCCATGCCATCTGCCATCCTGGAGATCATTATACTCTAGAAATTTTACCAGCTTTTCCTAGAGGATAGTCTCCATTAGCTTTCCCACAATTGAGATTAGGCTGACTGGTCAATTACAGTTCCTTGCTGCTAGCTTTTGGCAAACAGGAATCTTGCTTTCAGAGCAAGGAGCAGGTGACTAAAGAGCTAGAACTTTTCTTACTAATAGAACACTTCTAACTCAGCATGAATCAGTGCCTTTTGGGATTAAGCAAACAGACACTTTATTAAAAGGGGGGTCTCATTTAGGGTAAACAAAGAAAATCTGTGTTTTTCTGTATTGGGGAAAGGGGACTGTATCAACTTTATAGTCTGCTAAATCAGGAGGACAGAAGTTAATTTGGGGTATGGCTTAAGCAGTAGAAAACCAGTTATCTCCAATTACAGTTCCCTGCTGCTAGCTTTTGGCAGACAGGAATCTTGCTTTCAGAGCAATAAGCAGCTGACTAAAGAGCCAGAACTTTTCTTTCTAATTACTGTCCTTCCCACCCTTAGCCAGTTCTACTTTTATAGGCACTGGATTTGACTGACAACAGGAATTTCCTGTTTGGCAGTAGGAAGTGAAGGATCACTGAGACACATAAGCTTCATCAAGCTTGAAAGAAAAGAGTAGCTTTTATTCACCGCTAGCTGCTGGAGGTCTGACTCTGAGTAAGTAAGAAGAAGACATCTGAAGAATACAGGAAGTTCCTGTCCCAGAACAGGAAGGGTGAGTGCTGTAAGGGCACACAGGCATTAGGAAAGTAGGTGGAAAAATAAATAGAGTGAGGAGATAGTAAGCATACAAAGCTACAGGATAGGGGCCACAAAATAAGACATGATGGGAGTGGTGCAGTGCAATGGCTGTGGGGTGGCAGTCTACCGAGAGACATTCTGGAGGCTGCGATGCTGCCCTGTTTTCAGGCACCTCACTGGTCTGAGGAAGGAGATTGCTCATCGTCAGGCTGACCTGGCTAGGATTTGTGAAACTTTCTGCTCCACCCATGGACTACCAGGGCCACTGACGCTGCCTCAGAGGTTGCCAAGAAAGAGGAGAAGTTGGACCAAGGTGGTCTAAGGGAGGGTGAGAGTGGTGGAACAGAGGCATATCCCTCCAGTTGTACCTCTTCACAATTCGTGAGCCATTCTGGAGGAAACTGATTCCTCTATGGAGGCACCTGCAGTGGAGACAAAGAAGGATGCTGGGAACTTTCACAAAAGAGACTCACAGGAGGGTGGCATGGGACACTAGAGGGGAAGGAAACAACTTCTGGTGGGGGACTCAATCATTAGGGGGATTGAACTAGGGAGGGAGGGAGGGAGGACAGTGGGAGGTAAGGTGCCTGCCTGGTGCCACAGCCTGGAGGGACAAGGAGTGAATCCTCAGGATCATGGGAGCAGCTACACGGGGGAGGGAGCTGGATGTCATTGTCCACTCAGGGACAAATGACCTGGCTGGGAATGGGATCAGAGCAGTGCAAGAGGAGTTTGTGGAGTTGGGGAGGGCCTTAGACAATTAGCACATATGACAACCTTCTTGGAGGTGCTGCCTGTCTATGGGAAGGGTGATGCTATGGTACTCCACACCATGGGATTCAATGAATGGTCAATAAACTTGTGTGGAGGTCAGGATTTTGGCTTCGTTGGGGACTGGTGGTACACCTGGAGGGATACAGGCCTACACTGGTGCGATGGTATACATCTGTCTTGGAGGGGAACCAGGATCCTAGGTGATAGGTTTAGATGCTTCATTGAGAAGCACTTAAACTAGCTGGAGGGAAGCACTGAAAAGGAGAAGGGAAATCCCAGCCTCCCCCACAAAACAATGTAGTTAGTGAGGTAAACACCAAGGTAGAGAAGTTAATAGGGAGCAAGACAGGGGTAAATGGAGAAAAAGGCAAAGGCAGTAAAGACAGGGATGGGGCTAAAAGGGGTAAGGCCATCAAAAAATGGAGGGTGATGAGCACCAATTCCCATAGTCTGTGTAACTAGCTCCCTGAACTAGTGGTCTTGATGGAAGAGGGATGCCTGGATATCGTGGCAGTCACAGAAACATGGCACACAGAAACATGGTACACAGAGAACCATGACTGGGACCAGGGTACACAATCTACAGAAGGGACAGGGAAGGTAAATGAGGAGGAGAAGTAGCTATCTATGTGAGGGAAGGGATCAAAGCAATGGCACTAAAAGGCAAACAGGGTGTAGAAGAGGCTCTGTGGGTCACCCCAGAGACAGAAGATGGCACCACAATCTGCACAGGGGTTTCATACAGATCCCCATCTCGGGGGATGCAATAGACAAGGAAATGATCAAAGGCATCCTTAGAATGGCAGAAAAAGGGGGATATTGTTGATGGGGGACTTGAACATGCCAGATGTTAACTGGAGCACCTTTGCTGCAGCCACATCCAAGTGCAGGATCATTCTTGATGCCCTACAGGGGACATGCCTCAGACAGCTAGTGTTGGAACCCACGCAGGAGGGAGAAATCTTACACTTGGTAGTCTCAAATGGGGATGGAGAGAGGATCTCAGATTAAGAAGTTGGTAGCCATCTGGGAACAAGTAACCACCAAACAGTGTGGTCCATGATAAACACAGCCATAGAGTCAGGCCATACAAAAGCAAGAGTATTGGAGTTTAGGAGGGCTGTCTTTGGGAAAATGGGAGAGTGCCTTAGAAAAGCACTAGCAAAGGGGCAAGAAGAAGGAGTGAAGGAACAAAGGGGAAAAATTAAAACAGCCATCACAGAGTAAACAAACCTTTGTGTGAAGCAAATCAACAAAACAAAACAAAGGGAAAAACATGATGGTTCTCAAATAAGGTGGTGGGGAAGGTTAGGGAGAAAAAGATAGCATTCAGAAAGTATAAGGAAACACAGAAGCAGCAAGATAGGAAACTGTACCAGTTAAAGCAGAAGGAAGCGGGGAAGGCAGTCAGAATAGCAAAGGACCAAACTGAGGAAAAGATAGCCAACTAAGTTAAGAAGGGGGATAAAACCTTGTATAGGTAAATTAGTGGGCAAAGAAAGACCAAGCAAGGGATAGTGAGACTTAATAAAGGGACGGGAGAGTGGGCAGAGGGTGACAGTGAAAAAGTTGGTTACTGAATGAATACTTCTGCTCAGTATTCACAAAAAAAGAGGAAGGGGAGATACCTAAACCAAAGAATAGAAGCAGTCTGGATAGGAGGGTCAATACCAGTACATTCATAGAAGAAAGGGTTCTGAAAGAACTCCTAAAACTAAAGGTGGACAAAGCAATGGGGCCTGAGGGAATTTACCCCAGAATTCTAAAATAACTAAGGGGAGAACTAGTGACACCACTGACTACAGTACCCTTTCTTTTTTCCTCAAGAATTTTACTGAGTTTTTCAATCAGACATAACCAATCGCGATTACTACCAACAGAGATAAACGCACATAAAATGTGCAATAAATGTCTACAAGTAAGAAAAAAAGGACTAGAAATAGCATTAAATCATGAAATTGCAAAAAGGAATTAAAGTTGAAAAAATATACTATTTTACAGTTAAATTAACAAGTGTTATGACTCATACCAGAAGTATATCTTACCATCAAGAGGTATAATATAATCCTGGGAAGGGGCCTCTACTAGGAAGGAAAATACATGGCATAATATGGTGAGGAAGTACCACATAGGGCCGAGTTTAAGGGGGGGGGTAGAAGGAGTAAGGGGAGAGGAGGGAGGTCAAAGAGAAAGAATCGGGGATACCCAGATTAGGCATACAAGAAAGATGTGTAGGAGTATATAACACCACAATTGCAGGGACAAAGAAGAAAAAGATCATTGATACTGTTAGAGGTCACCCATTGTGGGGGCAGCTGAAGAAGCATAGGCTTGGGAAATTTCTTCAAAAATGAGAACCAAATGTTCTGAAACAGTAAACCCTTACCCAGTAAATGGTGAGAGGTTTTCTCATAATGGGCTGTAAGCAATAACAAGTTGAACCACTCCTCATGGGAAAGAGGATCAGGTTTTCTCCAGTGGCGCAGCAAGATACGTTTGGCCGTAGTTAAAGCATAGTTCAACCAGAAAAGCTGGGAAGATGTTAGAGCTTCATTTAAATAAGGCAGATCAATAAGGGCAAGGCAGGGATCTTTCACCTCCAACTGAGGGACAACACTGGAACAAGTGCCCCAGGCCCGATCCCAGAATCCATTGATGGCGAGGCAAGACCAAAGGATATGGGTCAATGAAGCCTAAGGAGAGGAGCACCAACAGCAGTCAATGGAGTTCAGCCGGCCCACTTGGTACAACCACTGAGGGGTCCTGCAGGCTCTATGAAGAATTTTAAACTGTATGGAATGGGCTTATAGTTCCCTGGTAGATTTACCAGCAGTGCCCCAAACCCCACTCCACTCAGATTCAGGTATCTGGATACCCAGTTTAAGTTACCGCTTCACTTTTAAGGAATTCAAAGGGGCAGGGGGGTTGTCCTGGATCCAAAATTTACTGATTTTTGAGGTTAGGTGGACTGGGTCAGCTACAGTGGACAGCCATGAGTCCAAAGCATGGAGAGAAAGGATTGAAAGGGATCTGGTAACTTTTGATTTAATTGTTGTTCTAATCTGTGAGTAACATCAAAAGTGTGACTTAGGGAGAGCATACTGCTGCTGGAGTTCCAAAAAGAAAAATATGAGACCGGTCTGTGGATCAAACAGGTCATTAACAACCTGAATACCTTTCATCTCCCATTCCCACCACTGAAAGGGTTGATTGTCAATGGTAAAAGAGGGATTAGGCCATAATGGTCTAGTTGGAGAGGGGGCCGGGTCCCAGCCCAGTTTGGTAAAGTAACAGTTCCAAAGGTGCCACGTGTATCTGGCACATGGTGGGATTCCAGACCAAAGAGACCAATCTGGTAGAATTAAAACTTGAGGAATGGGAAGATTCCCTTGCCTCATTTCCAACAGTAACCAGCTTGGTTGACTCACCAGAAGGCGAGGCGCATAACAAAGGACTGCCTGGCTTAGGACTGTGAAAGCTTGGAAAAGTTTTAAGCTTGAAAGGCCAAGTCCCCCTTCCTTCCCAGAAAGTTTTAAATTGCACCTTTACTGGGTTCTCACCCCAAATAAAGGAGGAAATTTTCGGTGATATTTGCCAAAAAAGGGCACCAGGTAATGCCAGAGGGAGACTGGCCAGCACATACTGAATCTTCAAGATGCCACTAATTTCAAAGCATTAACACATCCCCACAAAGAAAGAGTTAAGTGCTTCCATTTGGCCAAATTAGTGTCAAAGGTAGACAGCAGCTTTTGGGTGTTGGCCAGCAAGGTGGCATGAAAGGTGTACAGTATAATTATGCCCAAACAGACAATGCTCTCAGAAGCGTATTGGTATGGATATTGGGAGAAAAAGTTCTGACTACAAAGTGTATTCAAAGGTAGAACCTGTGATTTGGTACTACTTAATTTATAATCTGAAAACTGAGAGTAGTCAGCCACAATTTGGTGCAGGTCAGGAAGAGAGGACGGCAGGTCTCACAAGCACAAAGTAAGATCACCCGAAAAAATGGAAATTTTGTTGGGGAGAGATCACCCACCAATATCCCTGGAAAACCAGGCTTCTGATTGGATTTTAATAGCCAAGGGTTCTATAGCCAAAAGAAACAAAAAAAGGGAAAGGGGCAAGCTTGCCGGGTGCCCTGACAAAGGGGGAAATAAGGGGAAAGAATGTTATTGATGAGGACAGCCACTTGGGTAGAAGTGTATAGTAAAAGACTTAGGGCAATAAATTTGATGGGAAAGCTAAACCTGTCCAACACATCAAAAAGGTAGCCCCATTCCACCCTGTCAAACGTTTTTTCCAACGCTTTGTCACGTGTCCTGAAGAAGGACTTTTTTGCCCAGTGTCCTTACCCAGTTAACAAATGTAAAATTTAAAATTTTTCAGCATCCAACATCAGAGCGGCTGTGGGGGTAGAGGATCTGCTAGCTTCCCAGAGCATATCCAAGGAATGTCTAATGTTATCTGACCCTAGACAACCTGGAACAAAGCCTGGTCCAAATGGATAAGAAGGGGAATAATGGGCTCTAAATAATTAACCAGAACTTTTGCAGAAATCTTTACATCAACATTAAGCAGAGAAACAGGCTGAAATTGAGAACACTGAACACTGTCCCTACCTTTCTTGGGAAGCAAGGTGATAATGGCCTCTGAGAAGGAAGGATTAAGGTAGGGTTCCAGATTCCCAGGCCTCATCAAAAACTTGAGTTAAGGTAGGAGTCAGAAGATCTGAGAAAGCAACATTTAATTCTGTGGGGAAACCATCCAGACCATGGGACTTGCCCTGGGCCATGCATTGGATAGTCAGCAGGACCTCATGTGTTTGTAAGGGGGCTTCCAAAGTGTCCATGAACTGAGCAGGCACCCAAGGGACTTGGAGACCAAAGTAAAATGAGGTGTAATCAGCCAGTAGGGGAGAAGCTTTCAAGGAATATAGGGACTCGTAATATGATAAAAAAGCCTTGTTGATATCTGAAGGGGCAGTGAGGGAAGAATCATTTGGCATTTGTAGTATGGGAATGTACTTCTCAGCTGCTTGAGAGTGAAGGCAAGCAGTCAGAAGTTTCCCAGGAAGCTCAACCACTTCCCAATATTTCTGACAGAGCTTAAACAGGTCTCAGTTGATACAGTAATGTAATACATCCTCTATTTCAGTTTGAAGTTGGAGAAAAAGGGATCTAAGGAGAAGGGGATCAGAGGGATTTTGATCCAGGGCAAGCTCCAGTGTTTTCAACTCAGCTTCCTTAGATTTGAGGTAGGAGGTATGGGCCTTCCTATAATAGGATGCAAAAGAGATATACTCTCCTTGAAAAACTGCCTTTAGGGTCTCCCAAATAACCCCATAGGAACAGCCTGATGTGGAGTTAAAGTCATGGAGGCCTATTTTTGGCCTGACACAGCTGATTTTGAAAAGCATCAAATTGCAAGAGGAATGGGCTCAAGTTCCAAATATTACGTCTCCCAGATAGCATATCCTAGGCCAGGGTAACAGTAATAGGGGCATGGTCTGAAATTAGAATGTTACCTATAAAGACTTCCTATATCAGTAAGAGGCAGTATAGCACAGTAAGAGGCAGTATAACACAGTGGTTTAAGGCTATAAGCTGCAAATCTGGAGACCTGGGTTTGAATCTCAGAGCCCCCACTTGCATACTGTGTGACCCTGAACAAGTCACTTAACTTCCTTGCGCTTCCAGGTCGCACCTGGAAACAAGCTTTGGCTTAATGTGCCTCTACTGTTTAAACAATTTCCCCTTCCCCCTTCCGCTTCCTGTGATCTATGGAGTAGTTCTAGGGAGGAAAGTAAAACATCAATATGACTAAAGGAATTATGGGGGACAGAGTAACAGGTAAAATCCAGAGACGGTAGGTGGAGGGTTCTCCATAGATCACAAAGACCATGGCCTTTAACGAGATTGGAAACTTCTGTGGCCAAAGTACTTTCATGTAGAGGCCCAGGTCCTGAATGATCAAGAAAATGGTTAAAGGCTAGATTTAAATTAGCACCCAATAAAATAGCTCCAGGGAGAGTGGGAAGGTTTAACAAAATTGTGTAGAAAAAGGAGAGATCAGGGTCATTAGGGGCATAAACACTCCCCGAGATGACTGGAGAGCCAATGTAGGTACCCAAAACTATAACATTGCGGCCATCCTTGTCCTTAAATTCCTGAGAGATGCCCAGCTGAAGATTCTTTTTACACAGAATAGCTACTTCTTTCTATATGGATGTGTGTGCACTAAAAAAGTATTATCCCACCCACATAGTACCCAGTTGTTTAGAGTCTGTCTCCAAGAAGGTTGTTTCCTGGAGAAGGGCAATATTTCAGGACATATCATGAAGGAACTGAAGGGCCATGTGTCTTTTCTTAGGGTCATTTAAACCTCATACATTCCATGTCAAAGTCCGAAGCAAGGTAGGTTGGGAAATTTTATCACAAAAGAATGAAGTGAAAGGGAAAAATATGACTGGAACAGTGGCTGTACCCCAAAACTTTCCCTCCCTTCCACCCTCCCCCTTCCCCAAAAAAACACCACTGAAACACACACTAAACACACAGTACCAAAAGAGCTACACAAGATAAGATGTGCCACCTAAAGAGTTAGATTGAACAAAAAGAGGAGGGAAACATGGGTATATTACAATAATTAAAAGGAAGAGAAAAAATAAAGGAAATGAGGAGTTGGTAATTTAGTTAAGTCAAACAACAAAAAAGGAAAAAAGAAGGTATACCAAAAAGTGGTCTCAAACCAGTGAAGGCACAGTAGTCACTACCTAAAGGGAGTGTTGAGGGGGTATTAAGTCGATGCTAGTACGGTTTATGATGATACAGAAGCAAAATCCTCCCTCTGCCTCCCGCCCTCCATTCTCTATCTGACCTAAGAGGTAAGTCACCCACTAATGTGGGGTAACAGGGGGCATAAAAAAATCTAAAAAGGTAGCAATAGGCCTGAAGCTGTACAGGAGAAAAATACAACCTCACAAGATTCCTCACTCAAATATGAAATATCTGAGCATAGTAAAAGAGCTTACACTTTCAGAAAGAAACAATGCCTGGCTTAAACACCCGGGCCCAGATATTCAAAAGGGTTGCGCATGGCACAACAGTGTTGTGCCATGTGCAACCCACTGATGCGCCCCGGCGCGATATACAAAAGGGAAAAGTGCACCGCACAAATCCTGATGTGCCGGAGCACATCAGTAATGTATGCAGGCACAGGTACAGAGGGCGTGCCCATTTATAACCTGCACAGTCCAATATTCAGCCTAGGATGTGCAGAGTCATGCATGCGCAACCCCTACCTGTGCCTGCACAAAGTTAAGCCAAAAAAAAGGGAACAAGTGATGGCCACCCACAGGTGAGCTGCCGCATTGCAGGGCGCAACACGGCAACTGGCACCTGTGGGTGGCCACCTGAGTTCCTGCCGCACCTGGTGGCGCCTCCCGCCCCATCGCTGGCATCCCTGGAGCAAAATCAGCGTCCAATATCCCTGGTGGTCAGTGGACCGATCACCGCCGATCACAGGCATCCGTAACACATAACAGACCCCTACCACCCTGGTGGTCTAGGTACCCCTCCCACCCACCACTGGGCTCCACCACCCCGCTCCCCCGTCAGCGATGGCGGCAGCACCCACCCGCCTGCCGCCCCGCCGCCCGCCGACCAGACAGCTCGGTAGGACTACGCCCATTGGATCACGCTGTGCACCAATGGGAGTGCAGCCCTGACTGTCGTCAGCAGGCGATGGTAACGAGTGGCGGGTGGTGGGGCTCAGTGGGCAGAGTGAGGCCTGGAACCACCAGGGTGACAGGGGTCGTTATGTGTTACGGATGCCCCGATCAGGGCGATGATCGTCCACTGGACCACCAGGGATATTGGATGTTTTTTTCTTATATTACAGGAATGCACGCGATCGGGCTGCAGGGGCGTCGGTCCCCGATGGCTGCTGCCTGGCAGGGCTCCAGGCACAAGTCGTCGGGGATCGGTGCACCTGCTTGCTAATGGCATGCAAATGGGGCTGTAATGAGATGCAAATGGCCCCCTGTGTGCCTTGCATAAATTATGGCCCCATTTGCATGTCCCCTTTTGGATATCGCAGGTGCTGTGCATGGCGCAATGGCACTTGTGCCAACGCATCTCCATGCTCCACTCTGGCCACTTGTGCTGGCGCAGTGCCACTGCGCTATGCACAGTGGGGGTGGCCAGGGTGTGATATTCAAAGCTGCTGCACCATAGCACAGCTCCATTGAATATCGCCCAGGCCACACCCCTGCACAACAAAGTTGAGCTGCGCCCAGGCTTGTGCCACAGCCTGGCGCAGTTTGAATATCTGGGCCCCAGACTTCTACAATATAGATCACTGACAGGAATAGGGAAACATGAACTGGTAAGGTAAATTTATGAAGCAAAAGCTAAAACTGAGAGAATATAGGGGTTACTGCTTGGTATACTCCCCCCCCCCGCCTAGTTATATTCAACACAGAAGAATATGGCATTACATCATGCAAGTACCAAAATGAGAACCAACAGAAATGTTGATACAAATATATCAGTTCCACTGGAAAAGCAAAGTAACCAGGATCTGTGACAGCGGAGGGAGCTTTAGAAAAAGACACAGCAGTCATTCTGAAAAACAGATCAAGTCTTGTGGAATGACAATAAAAATGAGTACCAGCCAGGCCCAAACTGAAAGGGAACTGATTACTTATAAGTAAAAATTCCCAAAACACTGCAGGGTACAGTCACGTGTATCTTAAGGAGGGCAATAGCATTCTGCATAACAAAATATGTGACTGTCTCAAAGTTGCAAGTGGGTTCATTTCCACTGTTAAAATCCCAAGAGGAAATGTTCAAATTAATACTGATCATCGGGTCACTCCGAATCATCAGTCTTTCCCAAGCAGTACCCGCCCAACTTCTGGTTAGTCCTTATTCATCTCAGGTACAATATCAGACTGCCATAAATCCCTTGAAACCTACTAGAAGTCTTATGTAGAGAGGTCAGCCAGAAGATTACACAAAACACAAGAAAAAACTCACACACTCATCAGATCTGAGGATGGCATTTGAGTAAGATTACCTCTACTGTGTTTACATCCATCCAATCAGATTCCTCATGATCCGAAGGTCTCTGGGTCTCTGATGGAGGAAATGGACCCTAATGTTGTTGCAAGAGATGATCTGCATCTTCTGGCGAGGAGAAATGGTGTACATGTCCATTGAGGGCAACGATCAAGGTCACGGGAGAAACCAGGGTGTAAGTTATCCCTCTGTTTTGCAAACCCTGCTTTACCTTGTTGAAAGCTTGGAGCCGCTCCAATATACTCCTTGGATAGTCAGAGTAAAAGAAGATCATAGCTCTGGCCACTGTAATGTCCTTTAACTTCCGAGATTTGGGCAGGATGAATTCTTTATCCAAGAAGCGGAGCAGCTTGAAAATGAGAGGTCGAGGCTTTGTGGCTGAAGTAGAAGATGGGGCTCATCTGATCCTGTGTGCCTTATTGATATTGAAGTCAAATTCCAAGAGAGAGAGAGAGCAGGAGCCATACTTGGGGATTATTACGGAGGTATTGCACAGAGTTTTTGCACTACAATACTTCCGGGAGACCAACAATGTGAATATTTTTCCTCCAGCCTGTGCCCTCAAGATCTTCTAGTTTAGCAGTCAGCCAGTCCACTTGGTTTTCGAAGGCCTGGAGATGCTGTTCTTGCACAGTGTGTCAGTCGAGCACTTTAGCAAGGTATTTCTCATTCTTCTCCACCCTGCCAGTAAGTCCTAGAAGGCTGGTTTACTTGTCAGTAAAAGTAAGATGAATAGCTTCTACTTTAGCTGCAATTTGTTCCAAGAGATGTGCTTGCTGGGCTGGATCCATGGGTTGGAGTGAGCTATACTCCATGGCGGCCACCTTTGAGTCGGGGAGGGAGATGCCAGGAGGAGATTTATCTATGGATTTCTTTTGTTTGGAGATATTTAAAGAATCCATAAAAGGCAGCCCTCGAGTGCAACAAGGATAGATATTGCCCCTCCATCAAAAATTGCATGATCACTGTTGTAGAAATCACCAAAACAGAGGAAAAAAAAAAAAAAGCAGAGCAGAGCTGTAAAACTACGCCACTATACTCTTCAGGTGCTCACGTGACCTCCCCTGACTACCCTTTTAAACAAACCATGGGAGGATGGTGTGGTATCTGCAGACTGGAAGAGGGCAGAAGTGATTCCCTTCACAAAAGTGAGAGCATGACGGAGGCAGGAAACTACAAACCTGTTACTTTGACATCAGTGGTAGGGAAAATGATGGAATCACTTCTGAAGGAAAGAATTGTTGAGTTCCTAGATGCTAGTGGGGCACAGGATCCAAGGCAGCATGGATTTACAGCAGGAACAACACATCAGATGAATCTAATCAATTTCTGTGACTAGCTGACCAAAGTAGTAGACCAGGGAGGGGCTGTGGACATGGCCTACCTAGAATTTAGCGAAGTATTTGACACAGTTCCACATAAAATATTAATAAACAAGTTAGCCAGCCTTAGAGTGGGACCTAGGGTTGTAGTCTGGGTAAAACATTGGCTGGACAATGGTACACAGAGGGTAATAGTAAATGGAGTCAACTCCGAAGAAAGGGGGGTTACCAGTGGGGTACCGCAGGGTTCAGTACTGGGACCAGTCCTCTTTAATGTCTTTACAGGTGACATTGCAGTGGGACTGTAAAGGAAACTATACCTATTTGCAGATGACACAGCAGAGTTGATGCACAAGAGGGTGTGGAAAGGATGAGAAGGGACTTGGCAAGGTTGGAGGAATAGTTAAACGTATGGCAGCTTAAATTCAATGCAAAGAAGTGCAAAACAATGCACCTGGGAAACAAAAACCCAGGGGAAGAGTACACAATGTGGGGGGAGGTACTAACAATAACAAAAATGGAAAGGGACCTGGGGGTAGTCATATCAGAGGACTTAAAGGTAGGCAAGCAATGAGAGAAGACATTAAGGAGGGCAGTGTGGTTACAGGGATGCATAGGGAGAGCATCAGCAGTAGAAAATAGGAAGTTATTATCCCTCTGTACAGACAGTTGGTGAGACTCTATCTGGAATACTGCATGCAGTTCTGGAGACCTCATCTCCGCAAGGACATAGACAAGATGGAGTCAGTCCAATGGAGGGTGAATGAAATGGTGCAGAGTCTGCACCAGAAGTCATACAAAGGGAGACTGAAGGAGCTTAATATGTATACCTTCGAGGAAAGGAGGGAGAGGAGGGATATGATAGAAACATTTCAGTACCTCAAGGAAATCAAAACAGCACCCTTTTCTTGGTGATTTCCTCATCTGTGAACTCCTTCTCTCTACCCCACTTGGCCTTCCCCTTAGGTATGGGCCCATCCCTCTTTTTGATGAATACTGAGCAGACGTACTCGTTGAGTGTTTATTCCTGCTCTGCCCCAATTTCCACCACCCACTGCCATTCCTGTTCCTAACTTGGGGCTTAGGAACCCACCTCATGAGTACTTTTGGGTGGGGGAGAAACTGCAGTTCTTGGGAGGAGAAAAGGACCTTGGGGTGGCTGTGGATGCCAAAATGAATAACTCAGAACAGTGTAGAAGGGCTGTGGTGAAAGCAAATAAAATGCTCAAGTGCATTGCCAGGGGATAACCTTGAGGAGATGGGAGGTGCTACTCCCTCTCTATAATTGCCTGGTTGTACTGCACCTAGAGTACTGCATGCAGTTTTGGCACCCGCACCTGAAAATGGACATTGCTTTTCTGGAGAGAGTCCAGAAAAGAATGACCAGGATGATACAGGATCTGGGGGAAGAGCCTATGAGGAGAGGTTTGAGGAGCTCAACTTGTAGTTCCTGGAGGAAAGGAGGGACAGGGGGATATGATTGAGGTCTTTAAGTATCTGAACAGAGTAAATAGAGTCAGCCTAAACAGGGTTTTCCAGCTGAGGGGGGAAGGGGCAACCAGGGGACATCACATGAGGCTCATAGGCGGGAAGCTCAGGGGGAGACTAGGAGATGCTACTTCACCAAGAATGTGGTGGACCCTTGGAATGCACTGCCTGTGGAACTGGTGGCTATTAATACAGTGAAAGGATTCAAGAAGGGCTGGGATAGGTATAAGGGGATGGCTAAACTGATTAATACAGAGTATGGAGGGACAATTCCTGTGGGGTTTGGGCATGGGTGAATTTATGTAGGGGAGCAGGAAGGGCAGCAACAGTGTCCTGACCAGGTGCTGATTTTCGAGCAGGCTCGATAGACCATTAGGCCTACTCTTCTGGTAACATAGTATAGAAACATAGAAGTTGATGGGCAGATAAAGACCGCCAGGCCCATCCAGTCTGCCCATTTCTTTTTCTACCGTATGAATGTGCCATCGGCCTTTGCTCTGTCAATGGCCTATCTATTCATACTCATCTGTATTGCTCCCTTATACCTATCCCATGCCTATTTGAAGCCCTGCACTGTATTCATATCAACCACTTCCTGAGGTAGGTCATTCCATGCATCCACTACCCTTTCTGTGAAAAAGAACTTACTCACATTACCCCTTAATCAACCTCCTTCTAATCTCATGCTGTGTCCTCTTGTCCTGCTATTTTTCTTATATTGAAACATGTTAGACTCTTTCACCTTGTTAATGCCCTTAAGGTGTCTGAATGTTTCAATCATATCACCTCTCTCCCTCCTTTGCTCCAGGGCATACATATTGAGTTCTGTTACTCTGTCCTCATATGTTTTCTGATGCAGTCCCTGCACCCTTTCGGTTGCCCTTCTCTGAACTGCCTCAATTTGGTTAATGTCCTTGTGAAGGTGTGGCTTCCAGTACTGCATGCAGTACTCCAGATGGGGCTTAACCAGTGTCTTATAAAGAGAGATAGTTACATCCCTCTTATGACTTGTGATACCCCTACTAATACACCCCAACATCCCCCTAGCCATACCTACTGATTTAGTGGTCTGCTTGGATGATTTCAGGTCATCTGTGATGATGATGTTCAAGTCTCTTTCTTCCTTTGTGACTGCCAGCAACTCCCCTCCCAACCTATAGGTGGCTTTAGGGTTTCTTTTCCCTATGTGCATGATATTGCATTTCTTTGCATTAAACCCCAGTTGCCACTCTTCCGACCATTTTGTCAGTTTATCCAGATCTCTGCTCATTCTGCCTACCCCATCTGGATCATTTACTCTGTTGTAGATATTGGTGTCATCTACAAACAGACAAACCTTACTCTCCAGTCCATCTGCAATGTCACAGATGAAGATATTCAAGAGGACTGGCCCCAGGACTGATCCCTGAGGTACCCCAATTGTGACTTGCATCTCTTTTGACTGTATACCGTTTACCACCACTCTGTTTTCTGCCCATCAACCAGTTTGCCACCCAGTTGGCCAACTTCTGACCCACCGCAAGCCTAAACAGCTTATTAATCAATCTTCTATGTGGAACAGTATTGAAAGCTTTGCTGAAGTCAAGGTGTGGTGACATCGACTGCTCCCCTTGGTCCACCACTCTGGTTACCCAGTCAAAGAAATCTATGAGATTAGTTTGACAGGACCTTCCTTTTGTAAACCCATGCTGTCTTGGATCCTGTGCTCCTATGGATTCCAGGTGTTACACTATCCTATCCTTTCCTTAAGGAGTGCCTCCACAATCTTGCCCACTACTGAGGTAAGTCTGACTCGTCTGTAGTTCCCTGCCTCCTCCCTGCTACCACTCTTTTTAAGTAGGAGCACATGAGTCCTTCTCTAGTCTTCTGGGACCTGTCCTGTGCTCAGAGACTTACAAAACAGTTCTGATAATGGCTCTGCTAGTTCCACCCTTAGCTCCCTTAGTGCCCTGGGATATATGCCATCAGGTCCTATTGCCTTGTCCACCCTGACCTTATCGAGCTCTTGTAGGACCCTTTCTTTTGTGAAGGGACTAATGTACATCTCCCTCCCCCCTGTGGTCATGGTGCTGTGCTGTGGGCCCTGCCCTACCTTCTCCTCAGTAAATACTGAGCAGAAATACTGTATCTATTTAGGATAGAGGCTTTTACATGGTCCTCCTCCTCACACACCCACTTATCCCCTTTGGTCTTAGCAATACCCTCTCTGGACTTTCTCCTTTCACTAATGTATCTATAGAAAATCTTGTCACCTTCTTTTACTGTTCATGCTAGTGTTTCCTCAGTTTGGGCCTTTGCTTGCCTTACTGCCTTCCCTGCTTCCCTTAGGGAAGTTTGGTATGCCTCCCTATCTTCATGCCGCTGTGTTCCCTTATATTTCCTGAAGGCCAGCCTTTTGGCTCTGACCATTTCTGCTACTGTTTTCTGAGAACCAAAGTGGTTTCCTTCTTTTTTTGCACTTCCTTCTCTCTCTAACATAATGTGATGTTGCTTCAAGTATTGCATTCTTAATACTTGCCCACTTTGCCTGTACCCCTTCACCTGTATTTCTTCTTGCCAAGGCTAGCTTAACTCTGTTGGCTATCTTAATAAAGTCAGCTCCTCTGAAGTCCCATATTTTTGCCTTGGAATGGGATGATTTAGATCTAGTGGCCAAATTGAACCATACCATGTGATGATCACTGGCCCCCAGGTGATCTTCTACCTGGAGATCTGTGATCCTTTTCCTATTAGTCAGTATGTTAACATGTAACAATCTAATCCTTAGTCTTTCTCTTCTCCCTTATACCAGTATACCTGAAGAAATCCTTTTCACCTCCTTTAATCCCCTGGGCCAGCCTCAGTTCTCTCATGTCTCGTCACCTTGGCTGCCCCTACTGTTCTACTAACTTCCCTGGATTTCCTCACATATTCCTCCCTGTTCTCTTCCCTTTTGGATCTTTGGTAGGTTCTAAATGCCACTCTCTTTCCCTCACCTCTCCCTTACCTCCTTGTTCATCCAGCTCAGCTTGTTGGTCCTGGATTTCTTGCTCTGGCTCCTGACATGTGCCAGTGGCCTCAGCTGAGCCCCATTGATGACTGCTCATTTTGCTTGGCTTCCATGTTCAGGCAAATGCTAGCTATGTGCTCTTCTAGTATATTACCCATCATGCCAAAGTCTACCCTTTTGAAATCTAGTACCTTAGTCCATGTAGTGGCTACCCCCTTACCTAAATTGATTGAGAACCACATGGTGCAGTTGTTGCTTCCTGTGTGGGCTTCCTCCACCCCAACATCCCTGACTTTCTCCCCGTCCTTTAGTACCAGATCCAGGATGTTCCCCTCTCTAGTTGATTATGCTACTGTCTATGCCAGGAAGCTATCCTGGAAGGCTTCCTGGAGGATTTGCTCCCTGGTATATAAGATAGCCCGGGTGCTCCAATCCATCCCTGGCAGATTAAAGTCCCCCACCACAGTGCTTCCCTTGCCTCTAAGCCTCTTTAACTGCTCCTTCAGCTCCTTATCAATCACCTCATTCTGTGTCATAGGCCTATAAACTACCCCCAGTATAACCTTGCTACCCCTCGGGTTGTAAAGTTGCACCCATATGGCCTCCGCCCTGCCTTCCTCCCACTCATCCCTATTCATATCCCTTCCTAATGTAAATGACCACACCACCCCCTTACCCCTTTTCCCTATCCCTCTGGTATACCTTGAAACTTGGGATGGCTAGGTCCCAGTTATGGTATTGGGTTGTCCATGTCTCTGTGACGGCAGTTATATCCACCCCCCCTTACACCATCAATGCCTGCAACTCTGCCATCTTGTTCACCACGCTCCTAGCATTCAGTGATTCAATGGAATGCACCTGCTCTTGCCTCAAATTCAAGAAACTCACTCACCCAAGCGAAATTGTGTTTTTGGATTTAGAAATCCACAGAAATATAAATGGGGAGGTTTGCATCACTCTTTTCCAAAAGGAAATGAACTGTAACAGCCTCCTGTTGTTTGATAGCTGTCATCCCAATCATACCATGTTTAATATACTAAAAGAACAATTGTACAGAGATAACACAGTTTACACAGAAACAAGCAGAGCAAGTAACTCAGTTCAAAGAAAGGGAATATAGTAACAGGTCAATTGTTAGTGCTAGTACAGCAGTTTCACATATGGATAGACACAACTATTGACCCCACAGGTGAAAATACAGAAATCCACCAGAAGTAATGAAGTAAGGGACATCATTTCAAAAAATTGGGGAATTTTACAGTTGGAACCAAAATTACAGAATGTGGTGAAACAGGGTCCAAATGTGGTCTTTCAAAGAGCAAAAAATATTAAGGATCTAGTTTCACCAAGTATGCTCTCTGTTTTGCCTGTTAGCACACACACGTGGTTGTACCCCACCCCCCACCTAGAGGTAACTTTAAGTGGGGAGGTCTGTATAGTGTATATTGTAAATACATCAGTACATGTAAAACATTTGTTAATCCTGTCACCATTAGAGAAATTGGTATTGAACATCTGATTACATGTAGGTGTAAGGGGGTGATTTACCTGTTGTGTTGTAGCTGCGGTCATTATTATGTTGGACATACAACTAGAATGTTCAAAACCAGAATAGGCGAACATGTTCGCTCAATCATAAATTCAGATGATAGCTATGCTATTGTGAAACATATCAATGAACATAGGCAGGTTAAGAATACTTAAGATTTCATTGGCATAGAACTGGTGACCCTTGGTGCCAGGGGAGGAAATATTGAGAGAAAAACAGGTCAAAGGGAAAGCTACTGGAGATACTAGTTGAAAGCAAGAAGTGATAGGGGTTTAAATGATGCCTTCAATTTATCAGCCTTTTTAACTAAATTATAGGTGATATTTTGTGGTTTCCGTAATGGGCCCATATTGTACTGTATGACACTTAGTAAATTTTGAGTGTAGAAAATTGTTTATGTGAATGTTAAACATATTGAGTAGATACAGTTTGTTGGTATGCATATACAATGTATTTCTTTAATTTAGTGACAGCATCTGCTGTTATAAAGTTTATAACAGAGGTGAACTTTAGACATGAAAACCTGTTATTGCAATAATTGTCAATGTTACGTTGTTGTGGTGTGCATATATACTCTGTACTAACATTTTACTTGCTCTGCATGTTCCGTTGTGTATCACCTATAGGAATTGATTCCGTGTCTCTTTAAAAGGGGTTGTATTTTCTTACTAAAGTTTTACCCATTTCATAAAGGAGTTCATTTATTAACTAACAATTTAGCAGTATACAATAGTTGCTGTGATCTAGATGGAGTTGGCAAATTGCTTCGTTAACCGTTTTTGATGTTTTTAAATGTATAAATATGTACTGCAACTATTTAATGTTAGTGCTTGGCATGTTACTTATTGCTTTTGTCAAGTTTTCATGTGTTCAAGTAAAACATTTTTAAAAAAAATGTGCCCATGTTAATTAGATAATTAAGAGGATTTTGTATATAAGGATATGTATGCTTTGTGCTCTTTAGCTCTGATGAAGCAAGGACAACCTTGTGAAACACAAGCGTTTGTTGATGTACTACATTTTTTTAAACTGATTTAGCACAGTGTAATATGCTGCCTTGTTTAACAATAAAAAAAGACTGAATAATTTATACCATCATGGTGGGATTTGGCTGCTTGGTGAGTGCTTGAATATTTTTTTTTCTTGAAATACCACATTAAATTTTAATCTACTGTGCTCTGCGCCTTTACCCTCTCCTCCATTTCCCTATCTATTTAAATTTGGATCCTGTTGTGCTGTAGGGGGAGGTCCAAAGGACCCCTCTTCTTGTGAATTTCCACCCCTTTGGCCCCCCCACTTGCCTAGTTTAAATTATATTTTTTTTTGATAAACTCTCCTAACTTAGTCTTCAGTACCCATGAGCCCTCCTTACTAAGGTGCACCTTATCCTCTGCATACAGGTCTGTGTTCTCCCATTTGCTCCCCCACCCCCACACCAATCCATACCCCAATGACCCAGTCCATTCCTTCAGCCATCTATTGAATTCAGTGATTCTCTGCTTCCTGGCTGTATTCACTTTTTGCACTGGTAGGATTTTTGAGAAAGCTACTGACCTTCCACAAATACTGCATACTTTCCCCAGTTCCTTGAAACTGTCCTGCACCTCTTCTGTCCTTCTCCCCTTCAGTTCATTTGTGCCAAGGTGTACCACAATGTGTGTGTTTCTTTTCCTTTACCTTCCTCACACATCTGTTAACATCATGTCCCACTCTACCCACTGTCATGCCTGGCATGCACTCCACCCAAATGCTGTTTTTCCTGGTGCCCCTTCCTCCCATCTTACACGATTAAGTATTATGTCACCCAGAATGATGACCTGCCCACCTTTATCCTTTTCACCTTCCTGCTGTCTGCTAAACCTCTGCCCTTGGACTTGAGTCCCCTCTACCTCTATACCCCTATGCCTTCCCTGAGCCATGTATGTCCCCTGTTCTTTGCCCCATCATTTCCTCTGTGCCAAGTGTGCCCAGTCTATCTCATTCCACACTTGTACCCTTCCTCTTCTGCTCTATCACCCTTCCTATGTCTGCTTTCCCATCCCACTTCCTAACACCTACTCTTGCCACTGGCTCCCTGTGTCCCCATTGACCTGATGGCAGTTTAGATTTTCCCCCATTGTTTCTCCATCCCTCCTTCTTGCCCATTTGCTAGTGCTTTTCTGAGGCACTCTCCCATTTTGCCAGAGTCAGTCCTCTGAATGTCCAGTACCCATGGTTTTTTGGGCTGCTCAAGCCCCCTTGATATCTCCACTACCCACCCACTGCCTCTGGCATCCCAGACAGGGCTATCCCCATCCTGCCACAGTTTGACCCCCTGACTGAGGAAAGGAGAGGCCCATTCCTCCCCATCAATCTATCCTGGTGTCAGGCCACTTCATATACTGGACACCAGTGCCAGGCAAGAGAGCAGGGCTATTTGCTTTTTTGGTGCATTTTTGCTCCCCTTCCCAAGAACAGCAGTGTGCAGTGAGGTCCATGGAGATGGCATACACAGATACATGACACTTCTCTGAACCCCTCTCCTCCCACATGTTGCCCCCTGCTGCACCTCAACCCATGTGCACCAAGGCGATGGTGGTGGTGTTGCAGCAGGAGCAGCGTCCTTCCCTTCCCAGAGGAAGAGAGCATCCCTAGGATGCTCAATCTTCCTCCCCCTTGCCCCCTGTCTTGCCCTACAGTGAGCCAAGCTCATTCCTGAACCTAGATTGCAGGCATTGCAAGTGGTAGCACTACCACTGCATCAGCAGTCTGGTCTATACCCTCACATTTTTTATGGCTTGACCGCCCTGCTGTGTTTATCATGAACCACACTGTTTGGTGGTCACTTGTTTCCAGATGACTACCCACTTCTAAATCTGAGATCTTCTCACCATCTCCATTTGAGAGTGCCAAGTCTAAGACTGCTCCTTCCTGAGTGGGTTACAACACAAGCTGTCTGAGGCATGCCCCCTGTAGAGCATTGAGAATGACCCTGGTCTTGGATGTGGCTGCAGCAAAGGTGATCCAGTTAACATCTGGCATATTCAGGTTCCACATCAACAATATCTCCCCTTTTTTCTGCCATTCTAAGGATGCCTTCTATCATTTTGTTGTCCATTTCCTTCCCCTGAGATGAGGGTCTGTCTACAACCCCAGTGCGGATTGTGGTGCCATTTTCTGTCTTGAGGATGGTACCATACTCAGAGCATGCTTGCAAAAGTATCATCATCAATCAGAGCACCAGCATAAAGGTGGCCGCAGACCCCACAAAACAACAACAGCCTCTTCATTCTTTGGCCACACATAGCCCCTATCAGCATCCTGTTATCCCCTGACCCAAATCACAGTTTTTTAAAAAAGTACATGTTAAATGAAGCCATGACTCCATTGTTTCCCAGTCCCCAACTCAGCAGCACAAATACTGTGAACACACTTTAACAGCACCACACTCTTGCTGATTGGCTCATCAGCTATGCTGAGAGATGGTGGCATTTCTTAAAGACAACTCATTTAAAAATAACACAAATACCAAGATGTCAAAATCTTTCACTGGGTGGACGAGCAAGGGGGGCATGATGTCAACATGACAAGCCTGACACTAATTCAGACACAAGACACCGGGGGGGGGGGGGCAGGAAGCATCTATCACCAACCTCACCTTGTAGTAAATCTACAGAAGGTGGACTCTTTTTCTTTTTAAATATATCTGTGAATTGACAAAAACAAAATAACAAATGCATTAAACTGTGTTTTTTTTACATCTTTTTATTTTATTTTTGCACATGAGCCATTGTGTAACAGAAAAAAATGAACTCCAGGGTGTATGTCATGAGAGTAACACAACTTTTCAGGTGGTGGAAGCACTCAGGCTCTGGCCTTGTCCTTCAACCAGCCAGAAGCATGGGGCCCAATGCAAAAAAGCATATGCCACAGTACAACACAGATGCACCAATGGAAATGGTGCAATTCGTAAATACGTCCAGCAAATGTGCCAAATGCAATTCTACATTGCGATATGCATTTTGACGCAACGCAGTATGCCAATTGCGACTTACACCACAGTTGCAACATACCCACAGGTACGCCAATGCACAACTGAACATACGCCAAGAAAAGGGAAGAGATATGCCAGGGTGAGATTCTAGAAGCTACAGTGCCATAACTTACACCGAGACCAGCCGACGTAACATACACCAGGTGGGAGCAGGTGTAACTTACACAGTATATAAAGGAGCAGAGACAGACAGGCTGGAGACACAGCAGCACAGCACTGTGACAGAGAGAGAGGAGATAGACAAAATGGAAGGACCTGTAGAAATGCTAGGTGTGCTACTACTGGAGTGCTGGGACAGGTACAGGAGGTGAGTCAATGCCTGGAACCAGAGGCACAGGCAGCAGCCAGGATGGCACAGACCTGGCAGATGCCATGCACATGGCTGTACAGGGTGAGGAAGACATACAAGGGCCTGGTGGAGGAACAGTGTATCACATGCTACTGACTGCCCCAGGCCATCACAGACAGGATATGTGACGACCTCCGTGCAAACCTGCGCAGTGCCACCCACAGGGGGCAGCCAGTCCCTGTGGAGGTGAAGGTGACAGCAGTACTATGCTTCCTGGTAACAGGGACATTCCAAACACCAACAGGTGACACTGTGGGAATATCACAGCCGGCCACATCCAGGTGCCTACTCCAGTACCTGAATGCCATGGTGGCCCGCATGGAACAGTACATCACCTTCCCCAGGGAAGTATGACAGCAGCAGGCAGTGATGCAGGGCTTCTACACCATCGCCCAGTTCCCACGTGTCATGGGTGCAATAGACTGCACCCATGTTGCCATACGTGCATCATCGATTAATGGTGATGTGTATGTGAATTGGAAGATCCACCACTCCATGAATATGCAGGTGGTGTGTGACAGTCATGGCCGCATACTAAATGTGGTTGCCCAGTACCCTGGTTCTATGCATGATGCCTACATCCTGCAAAACAGTGAGCTACACGAGGGCTACCAGAGGGGCCAGCTCACTAGATGATGGCTAGTAGGTAAGTGAACACAGCACACAGCACTGCATACCTGAACACCTGCACACTATGCAGACATAGGTCCATAGGCCACAGAGACTGATGATGTACCATCTATCCAACAGGGGACAGCGGTTATCCACAGCTGCCATGGGTGATGACACCACTGCACCACACACGCACAGCAGTACAGACACACCACAATGAGGTGCACAGCCAGACCAGGTGCATCATAGAGCACACCTTTGGGGTCCTGAAGGCGTGATTCAGGTACATTGATAGATTGTCTGGGGCATTACAGTACAGTCCAGAGACAACCTGCAAGATATTCATTGTCTGCTGCGTACTGCACAACATCGCACTGCAACACTGTGTGCCACCACAGGACCAGCTGGAGGATGGGGATGAGGAGAACCAGGAGTGGAATAGTGGGGCAGACAGACATGTGAGGCACCACCAGACAGATGCAGCGCAGGCACAGGCAGGCCAACGTGTGCCATGAGACCTGATAGAGAGGCTGTAAGGTAACGATAGCTGTGCTGTGTTTTCTATCTTCAAATAATTCAGGCCACACAGTGTGATTGTTTCCCTTTGGTTGATTTTCTTTTGCGAGTTCATCAACTTCCTTTGTCAGAGTCTGCTTTTAGGGGTAGACCCCACCTGGAGAAAATCTGTTCCACCAAGATTTTGGCAGTAGTTTTTGCAGTGCATGTCTTAGTGGGGAAAGCTTCAACCCACTTAGAGAAAAGATCAGTTACCACAAAAGCATACTTGTTATTTCTGCTGGTGTTGGTCAGAGGACCAATGAAATCAATCTGTATGGCATGCCAAGGGCCAGAGTGTCGTTGTGGTAAAAGTTTGGCATTTCATTTGGTAGGGATGGGGTTGTTTTGTGCACAAATGAGACAGTTGTCTATGTATTGTTTAACATCTTTGGTGATACCAGGCCACCAGGCGGTGGTCTTGAGCCTTTGGAGAGTATTTTCCACTCCCTGGTGTCCACCAGTGTGGGTGTCATGCACTTGGTGCAAGAATTCAGATCTTAAGTGTCTGGGGACCACCCACAGCTTGGTGGTGGAGTCACCTGGTTGGAACCAGATGAGCTTGTCATCTGGTGACAAGCGCAGCTTACCTTCATGCCTCCGATAGGGGTTTTGAGTGGGAAGTGTCTCTTTGGTACCCTTGTCAAGGAATCTGAACACTTCTTTAAGTTCAGTGTCAAAATGTTGGGCTGCTGAGAGATCCAAGGGAGAAAAAGGTTCAGGTTTCTTCCTGAGTGCTGCAATCTCTAGAGCTGCATTGGCCTCTGGATGGTCCATCATCCAGATGTCCCCCCCTCAGGCCCCTTCATCAGCAAGGGTGTCTGCTGTGTCATTGAAGGCATGGTAGGGGTCATGGAGAGAGTGAGCTTTGACTTTGTGTACATAAAGTTTGCATGCAAATTTTTGTGCCAGTGAATGTATGTATATTACCAATTCCTTGTACTTCACAGGGCTGCCATCAGAGGAGAGGAAGGAGTTCTTCTGCCAGAAAGGAATAAATTGTGTAAGAGAACAACAAACCCAGTTAGAGTCTGTAAAAATGATAGTATCCTCAGTTCCATGCTGGATGAACTTGAGGGCACAGGCCACCGCTGCCATCTCTGCATATTGTGATGATGCTACACTACAGCGCTTAGATATTTTGACAGTGTTCCCATAAGGGTAGATCACTAGAATGACCATCACTGCAATTTGTTCTCCCTGATAGTAGGATGCTGAACCATCGGTAAAGACACGACACAAAGAGGTGTTATCAAGTATTTGTGGTGTGGCAGGGAGGAAAGGACCTGTATCTGGAAGATCAGGTGACTGCAGTGTACAATCATGGGATTCTCCCTGGAAAAGGAGTCCATGAACCAACATAGATGGAACTTTTGTCGGTTGTACCTGTATGTCTCTGTCCTGGAGAAGAAGTGACCAGTGTGTCAGTCTGGTGTTAGAGACTGACCCATCCTTCACTCAGGGTAAACTGATCGGGGGATTGGGCACTCCCAAAGTTGGCAGTTTAGTGGCCACTGTGCTGCCATGTTTGTAGCTGGCGAAGCATGTAGGAAGGTCCACTGTGTGTGACAAGCTTTGCTCGCATTGCAGAGGACCTTTCCTTAGATGTGCTTGCCCAGGTGGTGTGGTGCCAGCATGCAGGCTGATTGGGGAATGAGGGACACACCCACTGGTGCATGGCCTGCATTCACACAACAGCGACTGTGCCTCCAAATCTCCACTACCGCAAGATGTTGGCTACCCAAGCACGTCAACATAAAAAAAAGAAAAGTAACAAAAAACAGAGCCCTATTGTATAAAACAGATATGTGATATCCTGTTGTGTGATACCTATATATCACAACTCATGGACAGTGACCTTGGGAACCTCACTCATGGCTCGACTATGCTCCACCACTTGTTAGCCGAGGTCACTGCCCACTCATTGTGATACATACGGTATCATGCACTGGGCCACCATGTGTCTCCTTAAAACATAAACATTGACAATATGGTAAAACAAGAAAAGGCTTTCAAATACAACAAATTGCAAAAGGTGAAAATAACCTTATATGTTTTCCAAGTAGTCTACTTTTCATCACTGTTCTACCTAGTGCAGACATTGTACCCATAATAAACTGACTTTTTCTAAAGGATAATTCTTCATATCCTGCTGAACAATATTTTTCAGAGTTATTTTAACATTTTTTCAACAATTCAATGTGAATTACTCACTTCTGCTGCATAACCCAAAAGCATCTAGCCTGCCAAATGTATTATCGTAAAACAGCAAAACAATGTATTAAATGTCTATGTTGTATCTCCCCATCCCTCTTGAGCTGTAGCATAAATCAAGCTGAGTATGATAACCTAATGAACCTAGGGTTCTCCCCATTCCTTAGATATAAAAACCCAGAATTCTTTAGCATAAACACATTCCAAAAAAGGTGCTCCTGAGTTTTTTTAAATCTGTGTGCATGTTCCCCTAAGGCAATACCTATCCATCACTTGTTTATTCTTCCATAGTTATTAAGTCACACCATGTCCCATATGAACCCAGGTGATCTAGGCTTAGGAACTTGTTCTAAGGTGTTTCTGAATCTTTTTTTTTCTTTTTCCCTCCAGTCACTCCTCATCAGTACTCTTTCAGGCATCCTATCCTGTTCCTGCCCACCTGAGATTCCCCCCAGCCCGAGTCTCCCCGCAGTACTCCAACCCTTGCACCTACCTTGCAGCTGGACTCCCTTGCCTTGTACATCCCAAGGTAGGGGCCACCAATCCTTCTTGGTGCTCCTTGAAGTCCAGAATCTGCTGCAGGCAAGGCTTGGGAGGAGGGAATTAGAAGACCAGGTTGGTGAGATCCAGTGGAGGGCATGGGGGCCAGGTGCCATTGCTTACCCAATAGAACAGGGTTTTTCCTTGTTCGTGAGTTCTCCCCCCCCAGAGGTGCAGACGTGCAATGATGTCCAGTGCAGGCATGTGTGCTCCCACATCCGTCTGCAGGTCATCCACTGACACCTCACCCCAACTTGTAAGTGATCCCAGGATGCCGTGCACCCAGCCTCAGTTGGGTGTCACTAGCACCGGGGAGACACCCCCCGCCCTCCCCTCAGGAGAGGAGAACTTTCATCGGATGCTCATTCCTCTCCTCCCCGGTCAATCCACCGGTGACCCAAGCTTGCTCCTAAACCTGGGTCACCAGTACAATGCGAGGTGTGGTGTTCAGTGTCTCAACCCTCAGCGCCACCAGGCCAGTGGTGTTACTGAATCTTGAGGTATGGTACTGGGGAAATACCACTTCCTCTTTCCTTTCAACTTGGATAATATTATCATAGATGACTTTTCAATCCAAAGTCTGTAGCTGCAGTTTTGTTAAGCCCAACTTTATCACATTTGTTATCACTTCTGAACCATATTTCGGTACATTGGTAATGCTATTCAGTAATGTAGGTCTCCCTTGGGCCCAAGGATACAGACATGGGGCTAACCATTCTGTAACAAATGGTTTCCATGGTTTCTCACCTGGTATTAAGGCTTCCCCAAATTGTAAGTCATAAATATGCTTTTAAAAAATTACAGGGTTTACCATCCCAATACCTCCTTCCTGGATCTTCCTATAGGTTAATTCCCTTGTAATGGGGTTCAGCCTATTGCCTCATAAGGTCTGAAAAAATACACTATATAGGGCTATCAGTAAAGTCTGGGGAGTTGGGAACACATAACTTATATAAAGAAAAATAGGAACCAGTAGGGACTTCATTAACATCACTCTCTTCTTTTTTGCAGTTTTCTGGCCCTTCCACTTTGACACCAGTCTGTTAGCCCTGGATAAGCCCATCTCCCAGTTGGTTTGGGCCATATCCCCTTAGCCAAATTCTGCCCCTATATACTTTTGGAGTTGTGTGAAAGGGAAAATCCAGCAAACGTGCTACCCTCTGGGATAGGTGTATCTCCTAGTACTACACCATGGCTTTTTCCATAGTTTATTTTGGATCCAAACTTTTCTGAAAATGTATCTACTTAATTAGTGAAGGCTTCCTTCCTCATGCCAAGCGCTATGGTCAATATAATGTCATCCATGTAGGCGAGAATCTTTACGGGGTAACCACCTGTCTCTGGACAAAGGCCTATGATATCTGTAATGGACCTGATACTCCTAATAAAAATGTCTATCCCGAAAGCTTGTAGCAGAGGGCTAAGCGGGCAACCTTGTCTCACCCTTCTTTTAACATTGATTTTCTTTCCATGCCACCCATTAACAGTGTGGATAAGACTAGCATTATGATAGATGCAACTAATCCAAGTAATGAACGTTTTGGGTATGCTGAATGCTTTTAAGATCTCAGAGACAGGAATGACGCATCCTACCAAATGCCTTCTCTTGGTCCTGGCCAAAGACATACCCCTGTAACGTAAATATATTCCCTCTCTGAAATATTTCTCATAAAGTTATCAGGCTACCTTTTTGACCTCTAAATGGGATTGCATAAGTTTGAGAAGGGCAAATTAACTCAGATGCCACATTAGAAAGCCTATTCAGTAATATATTGCTCATTATCTTGACATCAGTGTTTAATAGGTTTAGTGGTCTCCAATTGCATAGTTCTTCCTCAGCACCTTTTTTATATAAAAGAATGAGTAGTGCTTCCCCCAAAGAATTGCCAACTTGTTGGAACATGCTGTAACACGTGGTTAAATAAAATCATCAGAACTGGGGCTAGTTTTTCCTTAAATGTTTTATGAAGTCCAGCCCATAACCCATCTGAATCTGGTGCATTATCTTTTTTTTTTTTTTAGACTAGTTATGGCCCAAGAAATTTCTACTATTGAAATCTCCCCAGATAAGTCTCTAGCATTCAGCTCAGAAGCTTGTGGGAGATTCAAAGATTTAATAAATTCTGGGTCAAAAGATGTTTGCGGGGCAGAACCAAAATGAGACTCCACATACTCCTCCGCCAATCTTACTATTTCTACCAGGGAGGATGTTGTACAGCCTGAATTGGTTTTCAGTTCAGACGTTATCCTATGCCCTACTCTTTTTTACACTCCTTAAAAAGGCCTAAAGAGCCTTTCTTTACTTGGGCAGGTGAATCTCAATTCTTGATCTAGAGATTTTGCTCTGTCATATTAACATTCTCTTATGTGTTTTTTTTATTCTATTGATTTGTTCCCCATAATCAATCTTAATGATCTAGTTAATGCGATCACTTTTTATAACTGGTCTCTTAATTGTAAGTAACTTAAGTATTCTCCATTGCCAATATCTCTCTTGTGCCTGGAAAAAAAAATGCCATGCCTTTTTCATCTCCTCCTACCAGTCTACCAGCCATTTATGACATCTACAGAGAGCTGTGCTTTCCTTTCCCTTCTCCAAGCTTGTACCACCATAGTGTTATCTAATAAAGATTAATTTAACCTCCGTTTTTGTTTTTTTTTTACAACTTGGGGAATTTTCCCACCCCACTTGAACAGTGATGGATTTGTGGTCCAAAAATTCTCATGCTTGAGATACAACATTCTGAATTTTCAGTGTAGGGGAGGTTAAAATAAAATCTATATGAGTGGAAAGAGGACCCATACAATTAGTATACCCTCCTGACAGAAAATGCTGTCTATGTGAGCCTACCAACCCTACTATATTTACTGAGTCACAAAAGAGTTTATCAGTTTGCAAACTTCTATCAGATCAGGACAAACCTCAATTAAAATTTCCTGTCCATACAATTAATCTGGCTGTATGTAAAAATGGCTGTGTTTCCCTGAGAAGTGCTACCCTCTGGGCCTTGGTGTGTGCTGCATATATGGAAATAAGTCAAAATCTCTCCAGCTGATAGTTAAAGTCGAGCATTAAAGCCCTACCTGGGTGAATATCTACCAGCCCAGAGACTTTCAGTTCTGAGTTAGTGAACAGGATGCCATTCTACAGATCCTCTCCAGTGGACCAAAAGGCAGCCCCCTTAGTCCACGCTTGTGAGGCTTGGCTAAGTTCCATTAGACTCTTAAGTCTGGTGTCCTGGAGACAAAAAATATCTCCTTTAATGTTTAGTAATGAGTAAAAACCTCCCATTCTTTTTTTTGTTCCCTTTTATGCTATTAACATTGGGCCCTATGCTCAGAGTGGAGCTCCTCTGCGCCACATATGTGAAGTGCAGCGATACTCCACATCCATCGCCACCTATGTAGCATTAACAAAACAGGGCAAGCAGCCCCTACACATACACAATCTCCCAACCAAGTGGAACACAACATCCAGGGGGCAGGCAGAGTTGTGCCAGCACTATGTGGCATGCAGAGAACCACATAGAGCTGCAAACTGTGGTGCATAGGGGGCAGCCAGTATGCCAGGGAAACCCTACTATAAGCCCACTATGCACTCCACTCCCCCATCCCTCAACAAGGGGACTCTAGACAAGGGCAGTGATCAGCTGCCAGGGCCACCCACCCTGCACCCAGCCATGCCCTACATCTCCTGGCGAATGCCACCAGCCACACACACATGTGGGCACTGGCCCCTGGATGGCAGACACCCTGCAACACATCACCTGCCTGCCTCATGCCCCTCATCCACTTGTGTAGTGGGTGGTGTGACCCCTCTCCTCCCCAACTAACACCCTCGTGCCAATGCCCTGACCCTAGTCCCACCCTGTCTGGTTGGGGGCATGGCACAGCCAGTGGCACTACTCACCTATCACCTCCATGGCTGCCAGCCATGCGGACATCCGTGGGGGAGCACAGCCAATGTGCCCGCCACTGTGCAAGGGACCCACTGCTGGTCCCAGGAGGGATGGGCATCCAATTGGATGCTAACCTGAGTCTGCGACTCTGCCCCTGCAAGCCTTGCAGACTGCTGCACACTGGGGGGGGTGCCCATGGACAGGTCACAGCAGTTTGGGGAATACCAGTGGCACACACCTGTCCCCAGGTGCAGAGCTCCATGGTTGGGATATGCCCCTCGAGTGCATAAATCCCACCCGGTGGAGCCTAGGCCAGATAAATAGTAATTATGAAGAGTGAGAGAGAGTGCATGACGGGCAAATGAAAAGAAAGATAAATTGCATAATCTTCTAGCCCACCACTGTGAGGTTTGTAATGATTTTCTATGTCTGGTCCTTTTGGCAACAGAATCCCTTCCCCCCTTCTTCTTCTGCATCTTCTGCATCTGATATAATGTCAATGGTAGTAGAAACTATTGAAGAGGGATTTGACCCTTCATCAGCAGACTCCCTCTTATCCCTGTCTGCTGCTAGAGAGGCAAACATGTTTTCTGCTTACCAAGAATGGTGGGGAGGGGGTTTCCCTTTCTTTGTTTGGTGTGTTTTAGGCTGAGGAACTGTCTTTCCTAGTCTAGATCTTTTCTTGGATATTACAGTTTTAAGAGAAGACTCTGGATTGAAGGGGTGGGGGGAGCATAACATCTGGGGCAGAATTTTTCGAAGCCAGGATGATATCAGTTTCTGTCTCCTCAGTCTCATCTACGAGAATTTCTGACACAACTGAGTTCACGAACTTCTGATCCTCATCCTCTGCCAGGGACTGATTGCATCTGCTTGAATTGTACCATGATTTTTCTCTTCCTCCTAGTCCCTGAATGTAGCTTCTTCTTGGGCTGCTACCATCTTTGCTTGCATGTGCTGGGCTTTGTCTATGAGACCTTTATGATATAGGCAGTCCTCCCTTTTATGGGATGCCCATGGGCACCTTTCATATGCCTCTCCTTTCAAGCAGGGACTTACACTGCTGAAGCTATAGCTTAGTCCAATATGATGTCATCATTCTCCAGGTCTCAGTCAGAGGCACAGAAACAGCCTGACTGTTTCCAGTTAGTGCAGAACAAGTTAACAAATGCCAATTTAAAGAACCCACGAAACAATACTCATGACACAGGGACTTGAATTCAGGCTTTTTTTCCTCAATGTCTAAAATGGATGCTGTTGATCTTTAAGGTAGCAGAGGAGGCATGCTCCCCTACCCCAGACAGATCCATCTTCTCCAAGGGAACACCTGCAGTGGTCATCTTGGACTGACGGCCAGAGTTTCCCCTACTGTTCTGGCCAAATTTTGTCCATTCACTAAAAATACCACCAACAGCTTAATCTGATTCAATGTCAGTTGGCATCCATCTGAATCCCCCTCCCCGGGGCGAGGCTGAAAATAAGCAGAAGTGTCTAGTCCTCCTTTTCTGGTCAACAAAAACTGAATAAAAATCAATTCTTGCATCACTGGATGAGTGCCTCCATCCAATATAGCTGTCATCATCTTAGCTTCAGAAAGATCGGCACCATTCACAGGATCATCAGTTTTTGGCTTCTTAGTCAGGTTTGACTCATCTAAAACCTCTGTCTCTAACTTTCTTATCTCCGTAGGGAGGTGGACGTTTATGCAGAAAAAGAGCAGGGTCAAGGAAGATTGCTGCAGATGAAATTTATATAAGACAGAGCTTGTGAGCCATGCTCCTCTCAGCTCAGCTAAGCTCAGCTGCATCATTTGACCCCGTTATGGGCTTATTTGATTGGGCACTTGACCTGTTTTGCTGTCAGGTGCTCCATTGTGACAGCTCACTAAAGTCCACATTGCCCTTTCCCCTTTCTGGTCCCACTGCCTACCCTGGTACCAGGAAACATCTGTAGAATGCACTGATGGTGCGTTTGACCTTTGGACCCAGCACTGTTTCCTTCCTTGGAGTCAAGATCTGCATTTAGAGTGGGCATACTGCCAGAACTGGACTTCAGAGCTACTTCTCCAAATTGTGTTCTTTTGCTCATGTACAGCAACCTAACATGTTGTCGCACTCTTCTCACTCTGTTTCCTGATCCATTGCCACACCTCAGTTAGGGGAACCAAAACTGCAGATACAACTTCTGCCTTCCCTTCCCTTGACCCCAAATGAGACTGAAGGGGCCCAAAGACAGGAGAGGTGTGCAGCAACAGCTGCAAAGATCTTCCAGGAAGCCCTGGTTTTAATCCAACCCAGGCTTCTGGATACTGCTTCATGAGCCCTGGTGGTCCCCACCCTCAACAGTCTTGGGGGACCAGAGGGTGAAGATGAGGCTCAGATTAGAGCAGAAAGTAGCAATGTAAGCCCCAAGATTTGAGGGATTACATTAGAAAATCATGTGCTGTGTGAAGCAGTCAAAAGAAAAAATAAAATAAAACATGATGCAGGATGCAACAGCATAGACATAGAAACATAGACTTTGATGGCAGAAAAGGACCACTTGGCCCAGCTAGTCTGACCATTTCCCTACCTACTGGATAAGCTGCAGATCCTAGTTAACCAACAGCCTATTTCTTCCTACCACACACAAGAATTTCCTTATATCTGCCTCACGCATTCTTGAATTCCCCCACTGTTTTTGAATCCACGACCTCCTCAGGAAGGCCGTGTCATGCATCCACCACCCGCTCTGTGAAAAAAATATTTCCTCATATTACCCATGAGCCATCCCCCCTCTATTTACAAATTCTGTCCCCTTGTTTTTGCGCATCTCTTTTCCTGAAAGGTGCTTCCCTCTTGGACTTTGTTGATTCCCTTGAGTTACTTAAAAGTTTCTATCATGTTTCCCCTCTCCATACTTTCCTTATGGGTATACATATTAAGCTCCTTTAGTCTCCGCTCGTATGGCTTCTGTTGCAGACCATGCACCATTTTAGTTACCCTCCTCTGGACTGTCTCCATCCTGTCTATATCCTTGTGGAGATGGGGTCTCCAGAACTGCACAAAGTACACCAGATGGGGTCTCACCAACTGTCTGTACAGAGGGATAACAACTTCTTGTTTTCCACTGGTGATGCCTATCCCTATACATCCCAGTATCCCCCAGCCATCCCTACTACCTTCTCACATTGCTTGCTAACCTTTAGGTCATCTGATATGATTACACCCCAGGTCCCTTTCCATTTTTGTTGTTGTGAATACCTCCCATCCATTGTGTGCTCTTCCCCTAGCTTTTTTTTCCCAGGTGCATTATTTTGCACTTCTTTGCATTGAATCCAAGCTGCCATACTTCTGACCATTCCTCCAACCTTGCCAAGTCCCTTCTCATCCTTTCCACCCCCCCTTGTGTATCAACCCTGTTGCAGATCTTTGTGTCATCTGCAAAGAGGCATACTTCTCCTTCCAGTCCATCTGCAATGTTACCTATAAATACATTAAAAAGGACCTGACCCAGTACTGAACCCTGTGGTACCCCAATAATAATCCCACTTTCTTCAGAGTGGACTCCGTTTACTATTACCTTCTGTGATCAGTTGTCTAGCCAATGTTTTACCCAGGCTACCACTCTGGGACCCACCCCCAGGCTGACTAATTTGTTTATTAATCTTTTGTGTGGGACTGTGTCAAATGCCTTGCTAATGTCTAGGTAGGCCATGTCCACAACCCCTCCCTGGTCTACTACTTTGGTCACCCAGTCAAAGAAATTGATTAGATTCATCTGACATGACCTTCCAGCTATGAATCCATGCTGCCTTGGGTCCTGCGCCCCACTGGTCTCTAGGTACTCAATAATTCTTTCCTTCAGAAGTGATTCCATCATTTTCCCTACTACTGAGGTCAAACTAACAGGTCTGTAATTTCCTGCCTCTGTCTAGCTTCCACGTTTGTGAAGGGGAATCACATCTGCCCTGATTTAGTGCTCTGGTGCCACACCATCCTCCCATGATTTCTTAAAAAGGTAAGTCAGTGCTGTCACTAGTTCTCCCCTTAATTCTTTCAGAATTCAGGGGTGAATCCCGTCAAGCCCCATTGCTATGTCCACCTTCAGTTTTAGCAGTTCTTTCAGAACCTTTTCTTCTGTGAAAGGACTGGGATTGACACCCTTATCCAGAGTGCTTCTATTGATTGGATTAGGTACTAACCCCTCCTCTTTTGTGAATACTGAGCAGAAGTATTCATTCAGTATCCCTGCTTTTTCACTGTCCCTCTCTGCCACCCACCATCCCCTTTATTCAGCCTCACTATCCCTCCCTTTGTTTTTCTGTGCTCTCTAATGTACCTATAAAAGGTTTTATCCCCTGTCTTAACTGAGTTGGCTACCTTTTCCATGGTTTGGGACTTTGCTATTCTGACTGCCTTCCCTGCTTCCTTCTGCTTTAGCTGGTACAGTTCTCTATCCTGCTCCTTCTATGTTTCCTTATACTTCCTAAATGCTTTCTTTTTCTCCCTAACATTCCCCGCCACCTCTTTTGAGAACCATAGTTGTTTTTTCTTTCATTTTGATTTGTTTATTTCCTTCACACAAAGGCTTTTTGCCTCTGTGATGTCAGTTTTGATGTTTCCCCATTGTTGCTCCACCCCTCCTTCTTGCCTGCTCGCTAGTGCTTTTCTGAAGCACTTTCTCATTTTGACAAAGCCAGCTCTCCTGAAGTCCAGTACTCTCACTTTTGTATAGCTTTACTCTGCAACTGAGTTTATCGTGAACCACACTGTTTAGTGGTCACTTGTTCCCAGTTGGCTACCCACTTCTAGATCTGAGATCCTCTCTTGTCCCCATTTGAGAGTACTAGGTCTAAGATTGCTCCTTCCCAAGTGGGTTGCAACACTAGCTGTCTGAGGCATGCCCCCTGGAAGGCATCCAGAATGGCCCTGCTCTTGGATGTGGCTGCAGCAAAGGTGCTTCAGTTAACATCTGACATATTCATGTCCACCATCAACAATATCTCCCCTTTTTCTGCCATCCTAAAGATGCTTTCTATCATTTCCTTGTCCTTTTCCTCCACCTGAGATGGGGGTCTGTATACAACCCCTATGTGGATTGCAGTGCCATTTCCAGTCTCCAGGGTGACCCACAGTGCCTCCTCTCCTCCCTGTTTAACCTTTTGTTACATTGCTTTGATCTCCTCCCTCACATAGAGAGCTACTTCTCCTCCTCCTCTTCTACTCTCCCTGTGTCTCCTGTAAATTGTGTAACCTGGTATGTTGACTTCCCAGTCATGGTTCTCTGTGTACCATGTTTCTGTGACTGCCACGATATCCAGGCATCCCTCTTCCACAAGGCCACCAGTTCAGGGAGCTTGTTACTTATACTGTGGGTGACCTTACCCCTTTTTGTCCCATCTCTGTCCTTACTGTCTTTGCCTTTTTCTCCATTTACATCAGCCCTTCTCCATATCGGCATCTCTACCTTGGTGTTTACCTTTCTAGCTACCCTGATTGTTTTTAGGGGGGTAGGATTTCCCTGCTCCTTTTCAGTGCCTTTCCCCTTGGCTAGTTTAAATGCTTGCCAATAAAGCATTTAAACATATCACTTGGATCCTGGTTCCCCTCCTGGAGAGATGAAGACCATCACACCAGTATAGGCCTGCATCCATCCAGGTTTTCCCTAGTCCCCAAAGAAGCTAAAAAAACCTTGGGCTCTACACCAATTTTTCAACTATTGATTGAATCCCATGGTGTGGAGCACCCTGGCCTCACCCATGCCATAGACAGGCAGCACCTCCTAGAAGGTTACTGTACATGCTACTTTTCTAAGTCCCCACCCCAACTCCACAAACTCCTCCTTCACTGTTTTGATCCCTTTCCCAGCCAGGTCATTTGTCCCTAAGTGGACAATGACATCCAGCACCCTCCCCTGTGAAGCTGCTCCCACTATCCTAAGGATTCACTCCCTGTCCCTCCAAGCCATGGCACCAGGCAGGCACCTTACCTCCCTCCCTCTCCCCTCCCTCTCTCAGTTCTACTCTCCTAACAATGGAGTCCCCTGTCAGGAGTTGTTTCCTTCCCCTGTGAGGTCCAATGCCACCCTTCTGTGGGTCTTCTTTGTGGAGGTTCCCAGCATCCTCCTTGGTTTCCACTGCGGGTGCCTTTATAGAGGAACCACACTCTGCCAGAATGGCATATGAATTGTGGAGAGGTACAACTGGAGGGATGCACCTCTGTTCTACAACCATCACCCTTCGTGAGCCCACTGTGGCCCAACTCTTTCTTGGCAACCTCTAAGGCAGCGGTGGTGGACCTGGTGGTCTCTGGGTGAGAGAGGAGGTCCCCTGAATCCTGAGCAACTCATCCTGGAGATGAGAAACCTCCTCCCTCAGCCCAGAGAGGTGCCTGCAGATTGGACAACACCGCATTCTCCACAACGTCTCCTGGAAGACTGCTGATCCACAGCCACTGCACTGCACCACTCCCATCATGTCTTATTTGTTGTCCCTTAACTGTTGTTTTGTATACTTACTCTTTCCTCTCTCTATTATTATTTTTTTTGTATATATATTTTTTTTCTCTTTTCTTCCTACTTTTCTACTACCTACTTGCCCTTAACACTCCTGATCTTCCTCTTCTGGGACAGGAGTTCCTATATTCCTCAGTAGTCTCCTTCTTACTTTCTCAGAGTCAGACCTCTAGAAGCCAGAGTGAATGGAGTGCTACTCTTTTCCTTCTAGGTAGTGAATCTTTTGTACCTCTGTGATCACTCCCTTCCTGCTCCCAAACAGGAAGTTCCTGTTGTTAGTCAAATCCTGTGCCTGTAAAAGTAGAACTGACTAAGGGGCTGGGGGGAGGGAAGGAGGGCAATGTAGTCCCAGTATAGTAGTACAGTTCTAACAGCACCACCTTCCTCTTGCTGTTCTCTGACACAAGCTATCTAGGGCAGTTTTTAAATCCAAAACACCTGGCTTCCTTCTGCCTAAGCCACTCCCCATAACTGACAGTTTCCTTCTACACCTAGCTAACTGCACAGATAGCAATTCACTTTACCCAACTCAGACAAACACACTAATTCATTTTTTTATTTGTTTTTGCCCTAAATTGAAGGTTCCAGTAGCAGACTTCTAGTTATTTAGTACCAATAGAGTAGCATAGTTCTAACAGCACCTTCTTCTTCTTCTTGCTGTTCAATACAATAACGTGAGAAGAAAAATCATTTAACCAGAGACAATATAACAAAAGAATGTAGTACTCCCCTATCCAATAATATTAAGAATGTTAACAAGTTAGGAATCACAGAGAGAAGAAACAAAAACAAATACCTAAAGATAATGTCCTAGGATCCATCAAGTTAACATCTATAATAATCCTCAGGAGTAATCCAAGGAGCTTATATCCGTGCCCAGTCCATAAAGCATTAAAATAAATTCTGAACCAAAGTCTTAACAGCTACAGTAATAACTATACAAGAACATAAAATCAGATTGATCCGTTCCATTATAGAGAGTCTTCTGAACTAGGAATAAGTAGTATAGAAAGATGCAAACAGTATATTCAAATACACGAACCATATACAATTACTCAACTAACTTAAGAGATAATAAAACAGAGAATAAGTGGTAAGACAGTTCCAGAACAAATAATTTGAAAAAAAAAAAAACTTTGTGCGACAAAGGGACAGAAACTAGGTTCAGATCAGAAAACAAATCCCCTGCCCACTAATCAAGAGGAGAGCTGTCATTACCCAGTGTGAAGGACAGCCTCTGAATCTTAAACCTAGACAGAAGGAAAAGGACTATGTCTCAAATACAGTTCCCAAACCTGCTCAAATAGAACAGCCTTACCCACCACCCAGTAAGAAAGGCACTCTAAACTAACTCATTTATGAAGACACTCTTACCAATCTGTCAGAGTAGGAATCAACTCTGAACACTAATTCCTAAAAATGAAATGTTTAGCTTCTGTAATAGTAGCCATAAACCACAATTAAAGGGGTTTATGCTGGACTAGGAGATGGTTAGTGTTACCTAGAACTAGAAGGCAGATATCTAGAGAGACCTGGCACTTAAGTACTGCTGAAAGCCTATCACAAGCTAGAGCCCAACAAGTAGCCAATTTGGGACACGACCAGAGAATATGTAATAAATTGCCAGCTGTCTGGTGGCATCTCCAGCACTCTGCATTAGAGATCAACTTCATTTTACATAGTAAATCAGGAGATCTGTAACATAGGTGTAGTTTTCCATTGCATCGATCTCCCTTTAAGGACCTGGCATGCCTCAGACACATTTGTCCAACAACATACCTAATTCTCTTTTGATAAAGATGAACCCAGCTGTTTTTCACAACATGATTTAAACTGAGAGTAGGTGGGGCATATACCTGCAGTATCCCTTTGTAAATACAACCCATCTTAGGAGGCTTTGAAGCAGACTTATTCCCACCCACCAGACCTACTGTATGATATCATCCAACATCCCTGACAGAGGAAGCTGAAGCTGAGAGCCCATGTAAGTGGAAATAAAGTGGCAGAGTTGGAAATATTTCCACATGTGAGACTGTGGTAGGAAGGTCTGAATTCTTATATCTCCAAAATCTTTAAGCTCTCTCATCCTGGAAATAAATAAATCTGTTACTCGTAAAAGTCCTCCAGCAGCCCACTAAGGCCAGTAAATAGGGGTACCACCAACCAAAAACTTAACTTTATTCCAGAGATGCCAGTGAGAAAGAGGGATTTGTCATTGTGATTGCTTCAATTTAGATACCACCTTCAAAATTCCCAGGGCGACTCATGCAATGGTAAGACTTCTGAATATTAGACGGGTTCCACAGGATCAATTTGGAGCTGCCCCAAGTAACTGTTCCTCTAAAATTAGCCATTGGGAGGAATCCCAACACTGCTCAACAAAAAGCCACATCCAAATCTGTCTAAGGCCAGAGGCCAAATAATATCTCTTGAATTAGAGCACCCGAAGCCCACCTTTATCTATGGGAGCCATCAAGTGGAGCAAAGAAAGTCAGAGTTTCCTGCTCTCCCAAAGAAAGCATCTAATAAGTCTGTCCAATGACTTCCAAAGGGGTTCTGGAACCAGTAGGGGTAAATACCTAAGAAGGTATAAAATCCAGAAAAGGATCATCATCTGGAAAGATTGGGCTTTCCCCCAAAGAGATAAGTGAGGAGGTTTCCACCTATCCAGTTCTTCCTGTAAGGATTTTGACAACAGGGAAAAATTTAGATAGACCCATTCCCTCCAGTTGGGAGAAATTATAATACCCTAATACTTAATTGGGTGATTCACCCATGCCAGCACCAATCCCTCCAGAAAAACAGACAAACAGTGCACATTTAATGGTAAGACCTCTGTTTTGCCCCAGTTATTTCTAAGCCCTAAAAGCTTCACAAAATGATCCGAAAGACCAATTAAAGTTGGGAAACACCATGCCGGATCACAAAGGGTAAGAAGGATGTCATCAGCAAATAGCATATGTTTAAATACCTCTTTACCAAAAGTGATCCCAGCTACATCAGAACTCTTCCAAATCTTCTGGGCCATAGGTTCGGTAGCTAAAACAAATAGTGCTAGGAGAAGGGGTACCCTTGCTGAGTACCCCTTCCCAGAGGAAACATAGAGGAAGCAACCCCATTCGTCAGTACTGAGGCTTTCGGAGCTGAGTCAGGAGTCTTCACCCAATGAACAAACCCATCCCAATGGTCTGCCCCATCTCTCTCTGCCATGAAGCCAACCTGATCAGCATGTACTAAAGAAGGTACTATCACCTGTAATCTCAAGGCCAGAATGTTTGCTAAAATTTTATAATCAATGTTCAGGAGGGAGATGGGACTTGAACTGGCAGACACATAAGGATCTTTCCCCTTATTTGGGATGACTGTGATAAAAACCCTAGTCAATGAATCAGGTAATAAGAGCAGCTTTGTAGCTTCCCCAAAAGTAGCAACTAACAATGGGCACAGGACATCTTGAAAGTGTTTATAAACGTCAATGGGCATGCCATCAGGATCCGGAGCTTTACTACAGTTAATCAGCTGAATGGCTCTAGCCACCTCCTGGACCATAATAAGGGCATCCACACCTTTTGCTTGCTACTCTGTCAGTTGAGAGAGCATAATTGACTGCAGGAAGGAGGCAATAGCATCATCCGTCTGACTACCTGGGGGAAGCATAGACATGTAAAGCACCTGGTAATATGTAGAAAAGGCATCATTAATTGTCCCTGGTGCTGTGGAATTGGAAGCCCACTCCCTAATACCAGGAATCTTACATTTCCTGAAAGTTTTTTCAAATGATATGCCAAAATACAGCCCACTTTCTCACCCCACTCTCAAAATGTATGACACATTCAACACAATGAGAGCTCAGCATTTTGTGAGTTCAAAACATTCAACTGATATTGAACATTCCTCATAAAGTACAACAGCTCGGGAGATCTGTCCCCCACCGTATGTCTCTGTTGAAGGTCAGCCAGTTGTTTTTCTAGGACCTGGAAGTCATTAAGCTTGGGCTTTTTTTTGCAGAAGCATAAGCAATAACACATCCCCATATAAAGGCCTATAATGCCTCCCAAGACCGATGAACAGCAATCTCACCTGGGAAATAGAGTTCTAAAAATGTTTGGATTTCCTGTCTCAACCACTTCACAAACTTAGTGTTGTTACACAAACTAATGTTGAACCTTCACCTCTTGGCTGACTGCTCAGGGGTTCCAGAATCAAAACTGTAAATAACTGGAGAGTGATCCAAAATAAGAATCTGTTCTATGGTAGATCCAACTGTGTCCTGAGCAGTGAACCCTGAGTCCAGAATCATATTGATCCTACTGTAAGTTTGGTGAGGGGCAGAGTAAAAAGTATAATCCAGTACAGAAGGATGTTCTAGCCGCCACATATCCTGCAACCCATGTTCCTATATCAGCAACTTCCAAAGCATTGCTACCCACAGAAGATAATAAGGCAGGAGACCTACTCCTGTTGCATAATGGATCTAAAACTTGATTCATGTCACTGCCTAGAATGATCAGGGCAGGACCTAGGTCAAACAGCACCTGAGAGACAGCATGAAAAAAATGAAGGTCGCCTACATTAGGGCCATTAAGGGAATCTAAAATAAATGGTTTCCCATCTAGTCTCCCCTAACTAATAACCAATGGACCTCCTTGTCTTTTTGAATCTGATCCACCACCCAGTTGCCATTTTTGTGGCAAAGAATAGCCACTCCTAGTTTTTTCAATGAAAAAGAAGATTCATATGCCGGCCCACCCCAGAGTCACTTCAGCTTCTCCACCTCTGCTTTCACAAGGTGGGTTTCCTACTGGAAGTTAATTTGCCCCCCCCCCCAAACATCTCAGGTGAGTGACAACCCTCCTGCTTTTCACAGGGCTATTTAACCCCTGAACATTCTGAGTTATAGCTTTAGATGCCATTATGAGGGGATGAACATACCTGCTCTGCCACTTGTACCCCACCCAGAGAGTAACTCCACCTCAAGGATATCTGTCTTGCCACCGCATACCACATTGAACTATGTACAACAATAAAAGTAAAAAACAACTAGTGGGACCTTTTATGAAGTAAACTATGTACATTAATTGTGTAAAAAGGCCTCCCAGCTTAGGCAGCAGAAATAGTAGTAGCCATTGAGTCTCTGCCTACACAACCACCCAGAAAACTAAGTAAATCCCCTAATCCACCCCCAAAACTGCATTACATAATGTACAGCCCCAAATCATCCTCCAACTAGAGAAATAAGCACCTTCACTCAAGACTGCTCTCAATAAATACAGAGATTCTCATGTCTATAAAAACAAGGGGAAATAAGGGGCTCTAACAAACGAAACCAAGGTCAGGGCTCAGAGAAAAAAAAATCAACCCAGTTCACTCCAGTATACCAGTAAGTAAGTCAGGGTGTCACATAACAAGCTCATTCATGGAAGAAAGAAAGAGGCGGCAGAAGGAAAAAGACTACCCTCCTCAACTAAAGCAACCACCCCTCCTCTCACTAACAATAGCCCCATAAAGACAAAAAGTAAACAAGGGGAAACAAAAATAAAGTCAAATAGAGTACTGAACTGAACAGAGGAACAAGGAGCAATAAAATTACAAACCCCACCAATTACGTCCTCTCCCTAAGGATATGATGATATGAGGAGACAGTCACAATCAAAACTAACCCAACCCTCACTTCCCCCTTCCTCTACCCAAGACAGCACATTGAGATGTAATATGCCCTATAATTAAATTTAAGACAAAACAAACAGAACAATGGGGCATACAGATGGAAGTAAGTTCCCTGGACTAATCCCCTCCCAAGGAAAAGCCAGACACCTGCAGGAGCAACTGATTACCCTCTTCTCCCTAGAACAACCCCATATACTGACCATATTAAAGAGAAATAGCAGTAAACCACTCATATAATACAGCCACATTCGTGGAAGTTCCCTCCGGCATCTTACTTCAGTGGTAAAAGACAAGATAGTCCCAAATACAAGCAAAAAGGACACAGTCAGGTTGGGACGAATGCTACTTCCATCTCTTCTAGTTCTGCAGAATCCTTGGCTGGTTCAGATCCCTCAACAGGGGCTCCAAATTCCTCACTCAGGGTAGACTCTGAAGAAGCAAACAGTGGCCTCTGTTTAGAAGATGACTGGTGCTGAGGGACTCTCTGAGGTTTAGGATTTTAATGTGATGCTGAAATCTTGATAGGACTAGAATTTCTGGTCAAAGCTACACTCCAATTCAGGAACCTGATCTGCTGGAGGAGGCTCAGCCGCTGGAGAATTATTGATTGGTTCTAAATTCTTATTCAAAGCAGGATGCGCTTGTGGTGCAGAAGAGCTAGTGGAAGTGTCCAACTGCTGAATGAAGTGCTGAGCATCCACTGGAGAGATAAAGATTTCAGATGAGGTAACCACAAATAGTTGGAGGGTAGCTGGGAGAGTAAGAAAACATTTTAACTCCCGCTATTTCACCTGATCGTGGACCACATCAAAAAGTTTGTGGCGGTCAATTACCCTCATAAAGTAGTTGGGTGAGATGCTAAGCATGGTGCCTTGCCACAGGAGATCTTTCCATTGCCTAACTTTCTGAAGGATGAATTCCTGGTCTTGATAGCAGAGTCCTGTATCTGGACTTCAGTAAAGCATTCGACTCAGTGCCACATGGAAGGCTGGGAAGGAAGTTAGTAGGCACAGGGGCGGGTGCAAAGCTGGTGAGATGGGTAGGAAACTGGCTGCAGGGAAGGCAACAGAGGGTGGTGGTGGGTGGGGAGCTCTCACACCCAAGGGCAGTGACGAGCGGTGTTCCACAGGGCTTGGTGTTGGGACCAGTGTTGTTTGGGATATTCATTGCAGACATATCATGGGACATCAAGAGCAAGATCAGTCTGTTTGCTGATGATACCAAGATAGGCATGGTGGTGGATGACCTAGGGGGATGGCAGGGGTTGCAGGATGATCTGGCAAAGCTTGAAACCTGGTTAGACACCTGGCAACTGGGCTTTAATGCCAAAAAGTGCAAGGTACTGCATTTTGGGATGAAGAACCCAAGGAGGAGTTACCAGCTAGGGGAAGTGCAGCTAGCCCAGACAGAGGAGGGGAAGGATCTGGGTGTGCTCCTTACAGGGTCAATGAACAACTCAGCACAATATAGGAAGGCAGCTGCAAAGGCAAACAAAATGCTGGGTTGTATTGCAAGGGGTATATCCTCGAGGAGGGATGATGTGCTTCTGCCACTGTATAGGTCATTAGTTAGACCACACCTGGAGTACTTCGTGCAGTACTGGTGTCCATATCGAAGAGGGACATTAAGTTACTGAAGGGGGTGCAGAGCAACAAAGATGATCAAGGGGCTGGGGGACTTATCATACGAGAGGAGGTTGAAGGAGTTGAACATGTACTCACTGGAGGAGAGGAGAGACAGGGGTGACATGATTGAAACCTTTAAATACATGAAAGGAATAAACAAGACAGGTACAGAGGGGCTGTTCAAAGTAAGGGAGGGGAGGGACACCAGGGGCCATGATATGAGACTGGAGCGAGGAAGGTTCAGGAGGGAGATGAGGAGACACTTTTTTACAGAGAGGGTGGTGGCTGGGTGGAATGCATTACCTGCTGAAGTGGTATGCAGTAGAACAGTGGACTGCTTCAAACGAGGATGGGCCAGGACAAGGGGGAGGGTTAATGAAGGGGAAGGATGGAAGGGAAGGGCAGCTGCAGAATAAGGGGTGCTAGCTGCACATTCGAGCAGACTTGATAGACCTCTAGGCCTTTATCTGCTGGCAAATTTTGTATGTTCGTATGTTCGTAAGAGGATGCAGTTGATGGAGGTGGGCCAGATGGGATCCTGTGCACCTGTTCCGTCTCAAGCAGTGCATCCCAATAGTAGTTCAAAAGCTTTAGCAGCAGCCTTTGCAAAAAAACAATTCAATTAGCACCTTCACTTGTCTTGGAGACACCCAGGAGCCACTGATTACTCTGGCAGCTACTGGTCTCTTGATCATCCAATTTTTTCCACAACAACTCAACGTCGCATTCCATAACAGCGATCCAGTGATCCATAGGATGGGACCAATCCTCCAAGTGGCTAACCTACTCTTCAGCTTCAGTAATGTGGGAGCCTAAGCAGTCCACTGGCCCTTTAACCGCTGCCAAGGACATGTTCTTCCTGGATAATTGAGTTGTTATGTTGCTCATAAATATTTTAATCTCTGCAAGTTCTTGAAACCCCAGCTGAGAAATCAAATCTGAGGAAGCCACCGCCATATTGTCAGTGGAGGTCTCAGAACACTCTTTAAGCTCCTCCATTTTAGGCTTCTTTGGGAGGTTATATTCTTCAAAAACATCAGAAACCAGTTTCCTAACCTCCAGGGCAGGAGGATGATAGGACATGTTTAGCTAGCCAGTCAGAAAATGAGAAGGATTACCACTGATTTAACAACTGGAAGGCAGAGCTCAAGAGCCACGTTCTACTCAGCTCAGCTGTATCACGTGACCCCCAAAAGGTCACAGTTACCTTGAGTTAAATCCATTAATTAAATAACACCACATTTTCCTTACACTGATGTCCATTTATAAAGTACCATCTCAAATATCTTACAGGGAAATTGATTTATAAAAAACAAGCACACTTACCTTAGACGGAAATCAATTTATAAAGTACCATCACAGTCATCCTACTGGCAAATTCATTGATAAAGTTGCAATCACAGTTACCACACAGGGACATCAATTTATAAATTACCTTTATAGTTACCTTATAGAGAAACCCATTTATAGGGCACCATCACAATTACTTTAATGAGAAATCCCTTTATAAAGTACCATCACAGTTACGTTACAGAGAAATGCATTTATTTTTAGTTTATTTATTTATTTGTAATATCAGAAGACCTTTGGGCGTGAGCTCTTTCACAAAGGTTCCACGTCAGGGTGGACAAATAATACAAGAGACAAATACAGTAGTTACAGGTTCAGAACAAATACAGTTGTTACAAGGGTTCAGCATATTAGGCAATTAAAGAGTAGTACATGAGAAGTTAGACAAACACTGGAAAACAAAGTGATTGTAAGAGGATATAGGTTATGTCTTGGATGATTCTCTGAAGTACCATCACAACTACCTTAATGAGAAATCCCTTTATAAAGTACCATCTCACATACCTTAAGGAAAATCCATTTATATAGTACTGTCACAGTCACCTTACAGGGAAATCCATTTATAAGGTACTGTAACAGTAACCCTAAAGGGAAATCCATTTCTAAATTAGCATCATCATTAGGGTGTCAGCGTGGCTCAGTTGGTAGCACATCCGCCTCTGGACCAGAAGGTTGTGGGTTCTCGTCCCACACTGGGATTGGACTTGCACCTAAAAATCACTGGCATCTGAGTGCAGTATTGGGGGGTGCTGTACTGCTGGGGTGTGCCATCCTTCGGATGAGATGTTAAACCAAGGTCCCTTCTGCCCATCCTGGTGTTGTCCTGGTGGGTGCCCAGGTGGAAGTAAAAGAACCCAGGGCACTTTTCGCAAAGAGCAGGGAACATTCCCAGTGTCCTGGCCAACATTCCCCTTCCCATAAAACTGGTTCATGCAATTATCCAGGCTGTGTGTGGGTGATAATGTGTGATATGGCCGCCACCACACATTCAGTCACTTCACTACCAGTCTAGCATTGCTTGTAAAGTGCTTTGGATGTATGAAAAAGTGCTATATAAATGCTGATTCTTCTTCTTCTTCATCACAGTTACCTTACAGGTAAATCTACTTATAAAATAGTATAATGGTTACCTATGAGAAATACATTGATGAAGTACCATCACAGCTACCTTATGCCAAAATCCTACCAGGTCTTAATGTTAAGTGCTCTACAGAGCATGATATGACCACGAGGTAGGAACAGCGTAGTAGGTGACAGCGAGAGGTTGCAAAACCATGAAAGGAAGGATGCACAGTAGTGCACCCTCCCACTCTTACCAGTGCAGGATAAGATTCCTGCTGGGAGAGGGGTCTGCCAAGCAGCTGCCATGGCTCGATGGGATGAGCCACAGGCAGCAAGGGATGTAAGCACTGCAACACCTCCTGACTTAGTTATATTAGTTTAGGGGTTGGGGTGCAGCGCATGTCGCCCTATAGCGGTGTAAGGGCAGACCCCCTGCAAAACAAAATTATGCCATATTTAGTATACTGCGCTGTTTTGGCAGCGCGGTATATTAGTACAGCATCATGTTTTGCAACATTATGACCCCGTGCTCGGGGAAATCCGCTAATAAATTACCTTCAGTCATCCTACAGAAAAATCCATTTATAATGTACCATCATGGTTACCTTACAGGAAAATACATTTACAAAGTAACATCACAGTTAACTTGCAAGGAAATCCATTTAAGAAGTACCACCACAGTTTCCTTACAGAGAAATCCAAATATGAAGCACCATCACAGTTATCTTATAGGGACATCCATTTATAAAATGCCATCATAGCTACCTAGTAGAAAAATCCCTTTATAATGGGGAAAGAGGGAGGTGCGACCTGGGAGCACAAGGAAGTTAAGTGACTTGTTCAGGGTCACACAATATGCAAGTGGAAGATAATGGGATTCAAATCTCTTCTGTTCCTATAAACCCAGGTCTCCAGTTTTACAGCTCAGTGCCCTTAACCACTATGATATAGTACCATCACTGGTACCTTACAGGAAATTAATTTACAAAATACCATTACAGTTATCTAACAGGGGAATTCAGTTATAAAGACCCATCACAGTCACCTTACAGGGAACTCCATTTATAACATCCTATCACATTAACTTTACTGGGAGACCCATTTACAAAGTGTCATCACTGTAACCATACAGGGAACACATTGAAAAAGTACCATCACAGTCACCTTATCGGGACACCCACTTATAAAATACCAATATGGTTAACTTACACTGAAATTCATTTATACAGTACCATCACATTTACCTTAGTGGGAAATCTAGTTATAAAGTAGCATCACATTTACCTTAGAGGGAAATACATTTGTAAGGTACCAGCACAGTTACCTTACAGGGAAATCCATTTATAAAGTGCCATCACAGTTACCTTACAGGGAAATCTATTTATAAAGTACCACTACAGTTATCTTACAGGGAAATTCATTTATAAAGTACCATCACTGTTACCTTACAGGGAAATCCATTTATAAAGTACCATCACAGTTACCTCACAGGGAAATCCATTTATAAAGTATCATCATAGTAACCTTACAGGGAAATCCATTTATAAAGTACCATCACTGTTACCTTACAGGGAAATCCATTTATAAAGTGCCATCACATTTACCTTACAGGGAAATCCATTTGTAAAGTACCACCACAGCTACCTCACAGGGAAATCCATGTATAATGTACCATCACAGTTACCTTACAGGGAAATCCATTTATAAAGTACCACCACAGCTACCTCACAGGGAAATCCATTTATAAAGTACCATCACTGTTAACTTACAGGGAAATCCATTTATAAAGTACCATCACAGTTATCTCACAGGGAAATCTATTTATAAAGTACCATCCCAGTTACCTTACAGGGAAATCCATTAATAAAGTACCATCACAGTTACCTTACAGGGAAATCCATTAATAAAGTACCATCACAGTTACTGTACAGGAAATCCATTTGTAAAATACCATCACAGTTACCTTACAGGGAAATCCATTTACACAGTACCATCACATTTACCTTAGAGGGAAACTCAATTATAAAGTAGTATCACAGTTCCCTTAAAGGGAAAGTGCCTTATGATATTGCATCACGGTTACCTTAAGGGAAATCCACTGACAAAGTACCAGCGTAGTTACCTTATAGGGAAATCCATTTATAAAGTACCGGCAGAGTTAACTTACAGAGAAATCTATTTACAAAGTACCATCACAGTTACCTTATGAGGAAGTCCATTTGTAATATACCATCACAGTTATTTAATAGGAACCCCCATTTATAAAGGACCATCACAGTTACATTACAGAGAAATCCATTAATGAAGCACCATTACAGTTAACCTTACAAAGACGTGATCCTAACTAATGGATGCTCCTCAGGACATGGCAAAATATATTTAATGAAAGATTTTGAGAAGTCTTTAGTACTCATTAAAAAATTGACCAACGTATTAGGATAACGCTAGTCATATTACCCTGTCTGTTAATCTTTTACATAAAGAACTTATATCACAAAAGGGTAAAACCTGACCTGGCTCTCATAACGTCACCGGCCACTTATTATATTTACTGGCAGATTGTCTTGTCTATCCATTGAAGGTACTATTTGAGGATTGTCTAGCAAAGAATTTTGTCCCGGATGAATGTAAAAGCGCTCATGTCACTCCTACTTACAAAAAAGGTACAAAACCTATATGGGAAAATAGCAGACCAATTAGCCTAACATCTTCCATTTGTAAGATATTGGCAAGTCTGATTAAAAATCATGATCACACTAGACCTTGATATACAAGACCCAGTGCAGCATGGGTTTAAACAAGGTAGAGGTTGTTCGACCAACTTGATATGTTTTTATGAACTTATTTAGCTCCCAGTTAGACAAGAAAATTCCCTGTGACATAATATTCATTGCTTTTGGTAAGGCTTTTGATGTTATGCTCCATTGGGTCTTGAAAGATAAATGATATAACTTTTAAATTGATATAAACATTGTTAATTGGATATGCAACTGGTTCTCTGGCAGAACACAGGGAGTACTCATTAATGGTCAACTTTTTAAATTGGGTTATGTCACTAGTAGGGTCCCACAGGGCTTTGTTTTGGGTCCCTGCCTTTTTCAAGTTTTCATACCTGACAAAACTAGTAAATGTATTCCTGCTTCTACTAAGTATGCTGATGGTGTTAAAATTGGTGGCCCATGTGCCAACACAGATCAAGCAGTTACTATACAACAAGATTTGGATAAAATCTCTACATGGGTTACCAAGTGGGGCATTATGTTAAACACAAGCAAATGTAAAGTTATGCATTTGGGTACACGAAATCCCAATGTCCCATCTGTCCTGGGGTGTTCCACCTTGAATACAATATGTGATGAAAAAGACTTAGTGATCATTATCTCTAATGACTTGGGGCATTTTAAACAAATGAATGACGTCATTAATAAAACTAGAGAAAGGGAAAGGGGAAATTGTTTAACCAGGAAAGGCACACTAAGCAGGAAGCTTGTTTCCAGGTGTGACCTGAGAGCGCAAGGAAGTTAAGTGACTTGCTCAGGGTCACACGGTATACAAGTAGGAGTAGTGGGATTCAAACCCTGGTCTCCAGGCTTGCAGCTCAGATCCCTAAACAACTGTGCTATACTGCCTCCAAACTGATAGGGTAATTTGGTCTATAAGTCGTAACATTAAATCCCATGACTCTAAGGTGATGTCGCCTTTATTCAGATCCTATGCTAAAATCCATATCAAGTATACATCCCAGCTGTGGTGCCCTTTTAAACAAACTCTGGTCAAAGCTAATATGACTGTGGAGAGGGTTTAGGAGTGGCAAGAGCATGCAAAAGAATATGCAGTGCTTTTGCTGCAGCCATAAGTAATACTGCAGTGATTACAGTGCTGCACATTTGTGATTCTCGCACATGTGCAGTTTGCCCTGAACTCAGCCCTGCTCAACATGCCATTGCTAACATAACTATGTATGCACGATAGTCATGCATGCACAGTTTAAGTCAATGTCACCATGTTGCACATGGTGGCCATCACTGCTGCAGTTGCAGATGAGAAACATAGTGCTCCGGGACATGGGAATGTTTATGCAGCCCATGGAGGGGAAGGGCTGCATAAACAGAATCACTGGAAACTATGTCAGAGCACTGTGGCAGCACATCAGACAGTGGTCTGGTTATGTGCTTCCACAGTGCTCTTCTACAAATCTAATGATGGGATAACATCCATGGAGCTTGGCTGACTCAGCCATACAAGTCAGACCCAGGAGGAGTCTATTAACAAACTAAAGATCTGGTCTGGGACTTGCTCATCATCACAGTCATTTTCTTTTCTAAGCAGTAATTTCTGGCCAATGTGCCTTAGCCATACTGATCTCCGTGCTGGCAGACTACTTCTGATTTTCCCCTGATTGTATTAGGCGGAGGTAGTAGCAGTGCTGAAGTGGTAACTGCCGGTTGTGGCATGGTCTGGAAAAAAAGTGGTCCCCATGTTCATCTGCACATTTTAGAAATGATGCCTTTCCTTGTTTTTACTGTAAAGAAACTGACCCCTTTAATTCAAAAACAAGGAGCCAGTTGTGGCTTCTATCCCCCTTCTTCACTTCAAGTGCGGAACGTGATTATGGTTTACAGTGGCAGCCATAGAGGCATAATATTGTTAAATAGCAATCAACTGTATATAAAAACTCTTCTTTTTAATGTGTGCTTTCTTAATGTTGTCAGTACCACTCCACCTGTTTGTACACTGCCCCTGGATTTCTGTGGTCCAAGTGCATTGTTTTAAATTTTTTTAATTTGTTTATGGGTTTTTCTGGGTTTTCTCCTGCTCCCTCTGGGGCCCCGGCACATGGCCATGTGTGCTCGTGGAGGCACGTGTGCACCGGAAGACTGCTCAGCCCCTTCCTCCCACCCTATGTGCTGCCCCCACTACCTATGTACCCCACTGAACCTCCACCCAGTGGGGACAGGACAACAGGAGGGGTGACAACCCATCCCCACCACCCCTGGGAGAGAAAAGCAGCCTGATGGCTCACTGAATCCCACTCATCCTACCCCCAATGCTGGCACCCCGATGTCCAGAGGTTCTTCCCAAACCCTGGTCACTGGCGCAGTGCGAGGTGAGGCATCCAGTGCCTCAACCCTCAGTGCCACCAGGCTGGCCATTATTTTACATTTTTGTGTTTAGGACAAAAAGGCCTTTCAAATGAGGGTAGTCACTAATCTAAATTCTTTATATTTTTTATGTATCCTTGCTTGTACGCAAGAAACATCTTGTGGTAGAATGACATTTCAGAGGTATGTCAGGGAGAAGTCCAATGCACAGGAGTCTACAGTGGGCTTGTCCCCAACAGACCAATGAGCATGCAACCAGACTATGACACTAGTCACAGCTTCACAACTGGGAGCCACTCTCTAGTTGAAAGAAATGAAGCGTTCCGATGACAGCACTTTAATCCTTTCATTCATACCCTTTCTTATCTTACTGTTTATCTCCCCACCCACCCTGCAGATGTCAGGGTACCCAGCCGTACACTGCATCTACCTCTTTCTGTGCCATAAGCAGTAAACAGTGCTAGCAGTAAAGAATACATATATATAATTTATCCTTCCCCTGACATACGACCACGTTGAACTTGTTTGTGTCTCTGTTTGAATGAAAGTTTGTGTTCTTGTCCCCAAGTTCCTCTTTCTCTCTCTCTCTCTCTCCTGTGCATCATCTGTGCCACAATGCCCAGCCTAAGCATTGCTCTCATTGATGGTACTCACTGACCCGCCCCGCAGATCAGAGTGTGAGTGCTGAAATGTGAGGCAGCATTTCCTGAAGAGCTGTATCTTAACCATGGACTGTGGGGAGAGAGAGATATACTGGCTGCAGGGACAAACACTGAGAAGGAAAGGCAGCAGTGCACCCCCAAAAGAGAGGGCAGGATCGAAAGAGGTGGTGAGTGGCACCAGCGTCAGGGACAGTGTGCAGAGAGCCCCCAAACAGTGACAGCAACATGCTGAGATGTGGTGAATAAGTAGAATGATAGTGATCACCGGGTGACAAGTTGTCAGTATTGCAGCACTACCATAGCCATGTGAAATTGTGGGCAGTGCAATGTAGTGACCATAGCCATTATGACCAGTGGCTCCTAGACATGCAACTGAACAAACCTTCATATCAATGGGTGGCCCTTCCCCTAGCAGTGTCTAGTCCCTCTTCCACCCCCAACCCCAAGACAGACATAGCTAAAGCGAGAGCCACATCCAGTGTGGCAAATATGTGCAGGTGTAATCCATTCCAGTCAGAGACAGAGTCAATCCCCCCCTTCAAACAGAGAAGTGGAGTACAGTGTTTGCCCGAGCTCAGTTGCCATCCATTTTATTGCCACTCACTCTTCCAGCACCTTGCTGTTGATCTGACTCTGTTTGTCTTTCTGAAGCCCAGTGGAAGTGGACAGCACATACAGAGAGGCAGAGAAAGTGGCAGCAAGAGTGCCATGACCAGGACAGAGAGCAGTGCTGCAAAGTTTTCCTTTTGCCGTGGGGAAGTGGAGGACAGAGAGAGAGAGAGAGACTAGGAGAGACACAGTGTAAAACAAACTTGGTGCATCTATTGCACCACTGCACAAGAGGACCACCCAAACAGAGACAGATATGTGGGTCACATAAAGAAACATAGAAACATAGAAACTGTCATCAGATAAGGACCACTAGGCCCATCCCATCTGCCCGTAGCCCTATACATTGTATGTGGCCACTGTGCTGGCCCCCGCTACCTCCTGTGGCAGACTATTCCATGTGTCGGCCACCCTTTCTGTGTAGAAAAACTTCCTCACATTACCTCTTAATCTACCCCCTTCCAATTTCATATTGTGCCCCCTTGTTCCAGTACTTTTTCTACATTGGCAAAGCTTCCCCACCTGCACCTTGTTTATGTCCTTCAGATACTCGAAAGGTTCAATCATGTCTCCCCGCTGTCTCCTCTCCTCCAGTGAGTACATACTGAGGTTCCTTAGTCTCTCCTCATATGTTTTATGGTGTAAGCCTTGTGCCATCTCTGTTGTCCTTCTCTGGATAGTCTCCACATTATATATGTCCTTGTGCAGCTGTGGTCTCCAGAACTACACACAGTACTCCAGGTGACGCCTTACCAATGTTTTATACAATGGCATCACCACCTCCCACCTCCTGCTAGTGATACCTCTGCCTATGCACCCCAGCATACCACTGTCACTCCCTGCTGCCTTTATACACTGCTTTGATACCTTAAGGCCATCAGAGATGATAACCCCTAGGTCTCTTTCCTCCTTGGTGACAGTCAAATCCTTCCCCCCCTAACCTGTAGCTCTCTCCAGGGTTCCCTCTACCCAGGCACATTATTTTGCACTTCTTTACATTGAACCTCAGTTGTCACAATCTCTGACCATCTTTCAAGCTTCTCCAGGTCCCTCTTCATTTTCTGCACCCCTTCTGGAGTATCCACCCTGATGCAGATTGTGGTGTCATCTGCAAACAGGCAGACCTTTCCTTCCAGACCCTCCGTAATGTCACTAATGAAGACATTGAACGTGACTGGTCCTAGTACTGATCCCTGTGTACCCCACTGGTCACTCCCCTCCCCAGATTGTACCCCATTTACCACAACCCTCTGTCTCCTGTCTGTTAAACAGTTCCTAATGCAGTTTACCAACTTGTCTCCCATATCCCATATCTGCCCCTTCTCATTGACTAGCATAGTGTAGGGTGGACACTGGATGGACACCAATGGGCAGTTGATGCCCCCTACACACAAAGCTTACATCAGCATATATGGAACAATTTGAATTAGCCAGAGACTGATGTAGGTTACTCATCTTCTGTTCCACACCAATCCCACGCCACACAAGTTGGCGCAGTGACAAGGTGACCTCCAGGTGGGCAGTCCAAGGCAAATAGTGGACTGTGGCCTGGCAGAAGTTGATGATTGGTGCCTCATCCATAACCATCCCACCATTGCACATTGGCTACCCCAGCCAGAGACAGAAATGTGAGTTGCACATTTGCCACACCACATCTGTTTCTATCTCAAGACATGTATCTCAAGGGAATCAAAAAAGTCCAAGAGGGTAGCATCTTTCCGAAAAAAAGATGTGCAAGAACAAGAGGGCACAATTTGAAAATAGAGGGGGGGATGGCTCAGAGGTAAAGTAAGGAAGTATTTTTTCACGGAGAGGGTTGTGTATGCATGGAACAGCCTCCCTGAGGAGGTTGTGAAGTCAAGAACTGGTTGAATTCAAGAATGCATGGGACAGACATAAGGCAGACCTAGTGGGGGGTAGGAGGAAGTAAGCTGTAGGTTAACTAGGATCTGCAGCTTATCTTCAAGGTAGGAAAATGGGCAGACTAGATGGGCCAAGTAGTCCTTATCTGCCATCAAATTCTATGTTTCTATGTTTCTATCTAGCCTGGTGGGCTCCAGGTGGGTGGAAATGGGGCTGTGGTCCAGATCCACTAGGTGGCCCGAGGCCATTAGCACCCAACACACCATTCCACATCTCAGCAGATGTGAAGCATTTTCTCCTTCCATTCTAGCTCCTGCATGTGAGGAGCACTCTGTAGGAGCAAATGACAGACATGATTCACAGATCTGTCATCTTCACCCATCCAAGTTCAATGAAAGCTGGAGTGGGCATTGGGTGAGCTCCAGGCAGGTGGCTCTGGAGAATGATGCCTCATTCCCCCATCCCACCTCCACACAAGGATAGCACCCTGCAGCAGCCATGGATAGAGATGCAAGTCGCACATCTTCCCCTTCATATCTGTCTCTGCTCCCCAAGGGCAAGCATGAAGATTGAAGTGGGCTTTGGGTGGCTATCACTTTCTCACCCTATGCCACACCTCTACACTTGCAGAACACTCTGTGTCAGCCAGAGGATCTCCCTCCTAATGTGCTCTGCCCAAGAAGAGCACTTTGGGGTACTGAGATATAAAGTTTGTTCCTGAATTTACCCTCCACAACTGTTCCCACTCTGCTGGGTGGGTGGGAGGGTTAGGATACAGTGGGTGCTCCTGCATGATTGGTGCCCTCTTGCACCCCCATCTATCAACCCAATACTTTACAGCAGCCAGAGAGGAGAAGTGGGTTGTACATCTACACCATCATAAAGTATCCCCATTTCAAACAGTTTCATACACAGGCTGCAGTGGGGTCTAGGATTGTGACCCCTAAGTGACTGTTCCCCCCTTCACCCACCTCCACACATGGGGAGCACTCCTCCCCCTCACCCCTCGATTACGCATTTGTACATAGATAGCAGTCCTCCCCCTCCAAGCCTTCTTTGCATATGGGGAGCAATTGTCCTTCTCCAGCCCTCTTCCACGTGGTGGACATAGTGTCTTATGCAATCATATTTGGTCTCAATCCTTGTTGAATTCAACATTGTACTGTATATATTCTGCCAGGGGAGGCCTTCTTGGAATTCTCAGGGTTAGGGTGCAGCATTCTGGGGATGGGGCATTCTCAGTGGCCATGGTTACCTAGTGGAACTCCTTTCCTATTTATTTAAATAAGGCTTCCAAAGTAGAAGCCTGTAAGAAGGGCCTAAAAACATACCTGTTCCATGGTACATATAGGAACTAATGATCTCACCAGCTGGTCACTTGTGGAGACCAAGGAACACCTGACCAGGCTGGGTGACAAACTATCATCCATTTCATCTGGCATCTCCTTCTCTAAGATCCTGCCAGTCTGGGAGAGGGGCGAAGATGGACGGAAGGTTAGAGAAGGGGAGTTAGGGGAGCTAAACATGTGGCTCAAGGGCTGGTGCCAGGAAAAAGGACACAAATTTATAGGGAACTGGCAACAGTTTTGGGAGCGAAAGGTCTTTAAATTTGATGGACTGCATCTGATTAAGAAGGAGTCAGTGCATTGGGGCAGAAGTTTGACATCTTTGCAGAATATTTAAACTGGCAAATGGGGAGAGGGGTGCAGCACCCCATACATCGAATGGAAAGAACACCCCTCCCCCCTCAACTAGTGGTCAAACAGGAGTTCAGCATGTTTGCAGTTCATTTGCATCAACAGGTAGAGAAAAAGGTCCAGCTCCCCATACGATGCACAGGGGAAATGCCAGACCTCACCCAACAACTTACACACCGAAATCTGGCCAATGGAAAATCATGTACACAAATGCTCACATTCTGGGAAACAAGATCCCACACCTGCAGGCAATAACAACAGAGGCTAAACTGGACATAGTAGCAATTAGCGAGACGTAGTTTACCAGTAACCACACTTGGAAGACTTCAGTATCTGGCTATGTACTGTTCAGAAGAGACAGAGGTGCAAAAACGGGGGGGTGGACTGGCCCTGTATGTCAATGAAAATATCAAAGCTACAGAAATTCAGAATACACATAACGAGCCAGAAGAATTGTGGGCCACCCTCGAAACAGGAAATGGGACAGCCATAAGAACTGGGGTTGTCTACAGGCCCCCAGACCAGGGAGCAGGCATAGACACATTACTGTTAGAAGATATACAACGCATGACAGCTAAAGGGGAGGTTCTGATAAAGGGAGACTTCAACATGCCAGAAACAGATTGGTCAATACCAGCAGGAACATCTGCCAGAACTAGACACATGGTGGATTCCCTGCAGGGGGAGGGCCTCAAACAACTGGTATAACAACCCACAAGACACAGGGCTATCCTAGATCTAGTACTAACTAACAGAAAAAGGATCACAGATCTCCAAATAGAAGGTCACCTGGGGGCCAGTGACCATCACAAGGTATGGTTCAGTTTGACCACTACAACTAAATCATCCCATTCTGAGGCAAAAATAAGGGACTTCAGAGGAGCTGACTTTGATAAGATGGTCAACAGAGTTATGCTAGCCCTGGCAAAAAGAAATACAAGTGAAGGGTTACAGGCAAAGTGGGCAAGCATTAAGGATGCAATACTTGAAGCAACATCCCATTGTGTTAGAGAGAAAAGAAAAAGCAAAAGAAGAAGGAATTCACTTTGGTTCTCATAAACAGTAGCAGAAAAGGTCAGAGCCAAAAGGATGGCCTTCAGGAAATATAAAGGAACGCAGTGGGATGAAGATAGGGAGGCATACCACACTTCCCTAAGAGAAGCAGGGAAGGCAGTAAGGCAGGCGAGGGCCCAAACTGAGGAAACACTAGCACAGACAGTAAAAGAAGGTGACAAGTCTTTCTACAGATACATTAGTGAAAGGAGAAAGTCCAGAGGGGGTATTGCTAAGATCAAAGGGGATAAGGGGGAGTGGGTAAAGGAGGTCCATGGAAAAGCATCTATTCTAAACAGATACTTCTGCTCAGTATTTACTGAATAGAAGGTAGGGCAGGACCCCCAGCTCTGCACCGTGGACACAGGGGGGAGGGAGGTGAGTACTAGTCTCTTCACAAAAGAAAGGGTCCTACAAGAGCTCAATAAGCTCAGGATGGGCAAGGCAATGGGACCTGATGACATACATCCCAGGGTACTAAAGGAGCTAAGGGTGGAACTGGCAGAGCCATTATCAGAACTGTTTAGTGAGTCTCTGAGCACAGGAGAGGTCACAGAAGACTGGAGAAGGTCTCATGTGATCCCGTTCCACAAGAGTGGTAGCAGGAAGGAGGCAGGGAACCACAGACCAGTCAGTCTTACCTCTGTAGTGGGCAAGATTATGGAGGCACTCCTTAAGGAAAGGATAGTGCAACACCTGGAATCCATAGGAGCACAGGATCCAAGACAGCATGGGTTTACAAAAGGAAGGTCCTGTCAAACTAATCTCATAGATTTCTTTGACTGGGCAACCAGAGTGGTGGACCAAGGGGGCAGTTGATGTCACCTACCTTGACTTCAGCAAAGCTTTCAATACTGTTTCACATAGAAGATTGATTAATTAGCTGGGTAGGCTCGAGGTGGGTCAGAAGTTGGTCAAGTGGGTGGCAAACTGGTTGATTGGCAGAAAACAGAGAGTGGTGGTAAATGGTATACAGTCAGAAGAGATGCAAGTCACAAGTGGGGTACCTCAGGGATCAGTCCTGGGGCCAGTCTTCTTCAATATCTTCATCAGTGACATTGCAGATGGACTTGAGGGTAAGGTTTGTCTGTTTGCAGATGATACCAAGATCTGCAACAGAGTAGATGATCCAGATGGGGTGGGCAGAATGAGAAGAGATCTGGATAAACTAGCAAAATGGTTGGAAGAGTGGCAACTGGGGTTTAATGCAAAGAAGTGCAAGATCATGCACATAGGGAAGAGAAACCCTGAAGCCACCTATAGGCTGGGAGGGAAGTTACTGGCAGTCACAAGGGAAGAAAGAGACTTGGGCATCATCATCACTGATGACCTGAAATCATCTAAGAAGACCACTAAAGCAGTAGGTTAGGCTAGGGGGATGTTACGGTGTATTAGTAGGGGTATCACAAGTCAGAAGAGGGAGGTAATAATCCCTCTTTACAAGACACTGGTTAGGCCCCATCTGGAGTACTGCATGCAGTACTAGAGGCCACACCTTCACAAGGACATTAACCAAATTGAGGCAGTCCAGAGAAGGGCAACCAAAATGGTGCAGGGACTGCATCAGAAAACATATGAGGACAGAGTAACAGAGCTCAGTATGTATACCCTAGAGTAAAGGTGATATGATCAAAACATTCAAACACCTTAAGGGCATTAACAAGGTGAAAGAGTCTAACATGTTTCTATATAAGAAAAATAGCAGGACAAGAGGACACAGCATGAGATTAGAGGAAGGCCTATTAAGGGGTAATGTGAGGAAGTTTTTTTTTCACAGAAAGGGTATTGGATGCATGGAATGGCCTACCCCAGGAAGTCATGGATATGAATACATTGCAGGGATTCAAACAGGCATGGGATAGCATAAGGGAGCAATACAGATGAGTATGAATAGATAGGCCATTGACAGAGCAAAGGCCGATCGCACATTTATAAGGTAGAAAAAGAAATGGGCAGACTGGATAGGCCTTGCAGTCCTTATCTGCTGTCAACTTCTATGTTTCTATGTTTCTAAGTTTTTATTGATTAATTGTTTGATGTTAGTGAGATAGACATATGCATTTTAAATCTGCTCCTAGTTGAATTTTACGTAGATTTTTTGAGAATATTTTATATTGTTGTTTGCTGTTTTTATTGTACAGTGCCCAGAGTCCCAGAAAATGGGTGCTTTTATAAATCAATATCTATCTGTCTTACCTATCTGTTGTAAATATTAATGTAAGGAAAATATGTTTATTTTAATTTATATTATGTGTCCCTTACTTTTTGTATCTCACACCGTGTAATGTTTTATCATTGCTTATCCTAGAGACCTCCTTGCAAATGAGCTTGCTCAAAGGATCTTATCCCTTCACAATAAACTTGAACATGGAGAGCACTCTTCCCTCCATTCCATCTCCACACATAGGTATTATTGCTCCACCTCCATCCCACCTCATGCGTTGTGAGCACTGACCCCCTGACCCCCCCAGTGCTTCTACCAGTACATTTCACCTCACCCACATGGAGAGCACTTCTCCCACTGCATGCCACCTCAAGCACATAGGGAGTACTCCTTCCCCTCCATTCAACCTCCACACATTGGGAGCTTTCCTCCCACTTCATATCAGCTCTGTACATGGGGAGCAATCCACCTCTTCATTCCACTGCCCCTGCATGGGGAGCATTGCTCCCCATTCATTGCACTCCTACACATGGGGTCACCTCCACATATATGCATAACTCCTGCTCTGGCACCAGCCCACGTCAGCATATAGAGAGTACTCCTAACATCATTCCATCATTGCACGTGGGATCACTCTGCAACAGCCAGAGACAAAGATGTCAGCCAGGCATCTGCCTTTCCACACCTATTCTCACTCCACGTGCAAAGGTTCACGTTGGGCAGAACATCAGTGGAGTTGAGATGTAATGAGTGGGTTGCCCTGGGAGATGGTGCCAATACCCCTCACCACCTCTCTGAATGAGAGAAGTTCCTCTCCAGAATCCATCTTTATTCTTTTGTTCACTTACCACTTTTCTGTTGATCATCCTCCTGTTGGCTTGCCTTAACTGTCACTCCCCTCCCAAGACAGGTCTACAGGCCACTAGGCCAGGGCAGATTTTTCATTGACCTTTCCTTTCTTCTCTTCCTACCACACCAACAGTCCAGCCAGAGCCCAGCGCAGTCAAGAAGATGCACCACATGTTACTCACAGCTCGGTCCTGGACTGGTCTGTTCTTTCTCTGGCAGACCATACTTCAAGTTCTCCAATAGTTCAGCTGAGGCTAGAGAAGAACAGCATACAGTCCTCCTCTACCACCACAATAGTCAGCAGGACACCACAACTTGCTTGGCACTGTACAGATGACACAGCACAGCAGCATGCTCACTATTCTCCCGCTCTCTCTGATGATGATGATGTCTCTATCTCTCCTAGCCATCAATGGTCCCGTGCATGCACACTGTGTTGCAGCTAGCTCCAGCCACTACAGAGACAGCTGAGACACTAAGTGTTTTAGCAACTGAGCCTGAGCCAACCCAAAAATAAAATACAAGAATTTGAAAAGTTTTGAGATAATTTTGAGGGGGGGGGTTGAACACCCTGAGCACCCCCCACCTATGCCCATGCAATCCACAACAGTTCAGACACATGCAATCCTTACACTTAAAAGCACTATTCCCAGCTAGCCCTTCCACTAGCCCAGCACACTAATGTACACCAATGGCTACCCATCCCACTTCCTTTGCAAGCAGTGAGGATCTCTCACTCTCAAGTGATCAGTCCTGTACAAGTAGCAGAGTTGGGTGTTATGGGCTACAGTCAAACTTGTTGTTGTAATGGATCTTGAGCCTTCCTGAATAAAACAGGAAAGCTAAACTGAGTCCCCTTCATCCCTACAGATGGAGGGCTGCTGCACAGATGATTGCTACTGTAACTCAAATACCACCAGGGATTTAAAACAAGAGCTGAACTACAGCAGGCAGCCTGCTATCTGTCTCCTCCTCCTCCTACACTGACTGCTTGCAGCACTTGCCCAGCTTCTCCTCTGCTATCAGTGCCCACCAGTGGTCAGTTGTGTTGGTGGGCAGTCCCCATTGGAATGGTCAAGCAACTTCTCGACTTGTTACTAGACTCCACAACCGATACTGTCTTTTGATTTCCCTCCATGTCTTGTTGCATTTGCCTGTTTCCAAACACCCAATAAACTTCTTTTCTAGTGACTACTTAGATGCAGAATATTAAACATATCAAAATAAAATATAATTGCTTGGAAGAAGATAGAAGCCTTTATTATGACTTGGTTTCAATGTATGGTTGGAGAACACTGACATCTCATCTTGATTATTTTACTTCCTTATTGCTATTTTATATTTTCAGGTTAAATCAAATATAATAAAATATTTTTTTTGAGATGATAGAAACTTTTATTATGGCACTTTTTGGTTTGATCCAAACACACTGAAATGTTGAAGCAATGATATCACCACAGTTTTGGTAGCCTTGCACCATTCCTCTGATCCTAAGAATATGTATCACAATGGTTATATAATTGTAGGTCTATATTCAATTGTCTTTAATTCTCTATAATTACACACTAAGGAGAATGGTCTTTAAGAGTGATTTTCAGGTTTCATAATTTGACCTTCTGCAATTTTAATAACCTCGTAATCCTGGAGTCATCAATTTGTTTTATTTAAACATTTCTTTGCTCAGTTCATCAATAGTTCAATAAGATTTAGAATAAAATTACTTTAGAACAAAAACTGTATAAACTTTGGGTTTGATTTTGTGCAACTAGTATCTTCTCTCTGAGTTGAAAATGCATAGATTAGTTCTACATGCTTTTGTATTTCTCCAAACTTTTACTTTGGAGATTTATAAAAAAAAAATATGAAAACAGAACACTTGACCTTTTGCACATATATTGACCTCCCATAAAGGGAAAGGCTTAAAACTTATTTAGGAGTCATTCAAGAGTTATCCCACAGTCAACATTTAGTAAACTATACATTTAATGTGTTTTAATAGTAGAAGTTGCCAAATAGGACATCATAAAAGAAAAAAGGAATCAAACCATTTGCTTCTAAAAGTTTCACAGACTGCCAACTCTTTGTTATGTGTGTGAGCATTGTTTTCTTCTGTATCTTCCTTCTTCCTCTTATCTGGTCAGTGTCAGCTTTGTATATAGATATTGCTGGCTAATAATTACTAAAATTAATATTCTGCATTTTTCCTGAAAAGATTTATCATGATCCCATCCTGAAAAGATCTAATGTGTCCCCAATAAACAGATCATTTTGTTTTAAGCTGTTTTCTTTTCTTCATATTAAGAACTAAAGAATTCCATTGACGTGTTCTACATTCCTAGAATTATGTCAGACTCTTCTGTTAAATTAAGGATGACAAGATATAAACCATATTTTCCAGTCTCAGAGTACTGGTTTCAGAAACCCGGCTGTCAGAAATTCAATAGGAAATATCCCAAAGAAATGTAAATATTTCTAAAGGTATAGGAGTTACTCATAATCCATCAATATGAAATTTTCTCAGGACAAAAATTGATTTCAAATGAGCCTATTCATTAATCTGCACTAATTATATTTTTTAAACTATGGCCATCTGATTACCTGAATTTTCATATTTCTTTACAATTTTCACTTTTCAGATGGCTATATTTAAAAAAATCTAATGAATTCAGATTAGTGATGATCCTCATTTGAAAGGTCATTTTGCCATGAACAACATTCATGTTGGTTGTATATTGATAACCTGTGTACTTTCTGAGATATTCACATTTGTTTGGCATGACTCCTACTGTGTTTACTCAGAGAGAAAAAAATGAGGTTGTTTGGAAGACCATATTTTACAAAATATAAAGCATTCAGATTAGTGACTACCCTCATGCAAAAGGTCTTTTTTTTCCCTGAACAACTTTCACACTTGTTGTTTTTGCACACCTTGAATAGTTTTAAAGATATTTCAATTTCTTTGGAAGGCGTACACATTTTCTCTCAGAGAAAAGCAGCTTGGAGTTCTATGTCCCTCATTCTATACAGAAAGAAGGAAATATGTTTAGGGCTGTGGACGGAGCCTACAACCTTTCTGTCATCGATTAGACTAGACTAGCTCTAAAACTGCTTTTCATGGAACTCCCTTTTAAGACATTTGGATGTATTCCTCCACAGCTGCAGAGTAGTGCACTCCCTGTCTGATCTGTGCTATTTGCTGCTCTACATTAAAGGCATCTGAAGGGAGGGGGGATGCTACTGTATTGTGCTTCTGTACTTCTCAGGATATTAACAAAAAAAAAACTTTTTAAACTGCTGTTTCTATCATCTGTCCAGCTTAGTCTAATAGCAATAAATCACTGTCAGAAAAGATTCTTTTTGACTATTTTCTCTGTAGCAACAAAATATATTTTTAAGAGTCTTGTTGTCAGACTGCTTAAGACATGAACTATCATGAGATACTAGAATTGTTTAATTTTTTAATAAGAACATTATATAAAATAAGTTTTAAACATAACTCCTGAACCCTTTGTCCTGCACTCATAAAACTTGGTAAACTTATTTATTATACTAGGGTCCAATAACTGTCCAATTCTTGATAATAAAAATAAAATGTTTGGAGTAGGGAGGGTGGTTATTTCATGTATCTGGAATCGGTGTACTGGAGTTTAATGTTTGTTTACAGTTTATAAATGTAATGTAATAAATATATTGTTTTTTACCTTTGGTAACCAGTTAAAGCCACCTAGGCATAGGTGCTTGTTTCTCAGGACAACCTAGGAACACTGGGGAGATTAAGTGACTTAATCAGAGCCACACAGTATGGAAATAGAGGGTGTGGGAATCAAACCCATGTCTGAATGCTGGATGTACAAAGCACATTTATAGTGCATAATTCTAACCTCTAGGCTATGCTGCCAGCCCCATAAATAGTGAACAATTTAGACTGGGCTGCTAATATCTCAATGGAGAACTGCCTTGAATCAACAAACATGCATTTTTTGTAGAAGTAGATGTTATTTTTTTAAATACCAGTTCTCATTTTGTTTCTGCTTAATTTCAACTGGCATTTTGGTACATTCAGTGACTGTTTCTGATTCATACACTGCTGGCATTGACCATTTTAGAACAGTGTGATCTTGCCAAGAACTTACATTGTTGGTATACTGCATCTGTGTTCTAATTTAGAATTCTTAGGTTCATGGGGATGTAAACAACATCATACAATTCTTAGATGGCACTTTACAGCAGTGTGTAACCCACAAATATTCAATGGGTTAACTAAAAGGCCGGAAAAAATGGGGCAGAAACAGAAGGGGGCCCACTATATGAAAAAAGACTTTTACAGGGAACATTACTCACAGGTGCTATTCTCCTTTAACTAAGCGTGTATGGAATGTCATGTATTTTATCTAAATCGTAAGGAACTCTGTTTACAGGGATTTGGAGCCATATACGGGAAATTCCTCCCATTGACTTGCATTAGTTATATGGGAAAACAGAGGAATTTAGCTTCCACTGGAAATAATGTAATCCACAGGAAAACATAGGAAAATTGCCCAGCAGTTACAGGAAAAAGGCAAACTTAATCAGGGAGCACACACACACACACACACACACACACACACACACACACACACACGCAGCATTTACTCTGAATAAATAAATTCAAGAGGACTGATTTAACAGCATGGCAGTTGTTGATGATTGTGACTAAAAGCGCCAAGAAGAAAATAATGTTGGTCATTTGGTAGCTCTTCACAGCCCTATCAGCTCTAGCTAGACTTTGTTTTTAACTTCCATTGGGATTTGCAGTGTTATGTCAGAAATGCAATAAAGGCTACACAGAAAGAAGGGAGTATTTCTTTAACTACCATAGAGATTTGCAGAATGGAAGGATACACTGAAAACTCCTAAAAGATACGTTCCATGTAACACCTTTTCAAGGGAAAGCAGGATGGTTGTAGGCTCTACCTACAGCCATAAAAAGTTGACTGTAGTCTATCAGAGAAAGTACAGTGGAAGTACACAAACACATACATGTCTTGCAAAATGAAATGTATGCAGACAGACTACCCACCTTGAATTTAATGACATTGGAGACACATCATTTAAGGGGCAATCTGCTCTTTCTCTTTGGCATTGTCCAAGACCCCCACCAAATGCCTGAACTTGGGCTTGAGTGTAAATAATATTTACAGTATGATTCAAGAGGTCACCCTTTCCAACTTGCAGGAAAACATTTCACCTAAATCAGCAGAAATTGTTTTCTTTTACTTTGAGAGCTGTAGACCCCTGGAATAGATTACCCTGGTAGATAGTTATCAGTAAACCAAAAGCTGAATTCAAGAAACATCTCAATACTTTTTTGCTGTCTGGGCAGACTTTAAATTGTTACTCTTTATAATAGAATAGGATAACTCAGGGGCTACATCAGCTTCCTCGCTCCTCATCCACCTTAGTATAAACCTTGGTATGAACCAAAGAAGCTCATTTATTAAGTACCATCACTGTTACCTTATAGGGACATCCATTTATTACATTATTTGCAAAAATCTGCAGTAATGCACCAAATATAAGGAAATAATGTGGTAGACTTTCCAACCCTAACACCCCACCCCCACCATCCAAGCAGCAAATGGGAAAACAAATATATTATGGTTTTAGTCATCCTGAGTTTTGGTGAATCAGGGCTAGGGTCTTCCTTGGAGTTGTCAACCATAACACTCCCCCCATTCAGTCAGCAAATAAGCACAGTATGCAGACTATATTAAATGAGGTGAGTATTAGTGTTAATACTTTACCTTCAAGGAAGACCCCAGCCTTGATTTGCCAAGACTCTGGACAGCCAAAACTGTAATGTTTTTTCCTATTGTTGCTTGGAGCATGGATGTGGTGTGTTAGGGTTGCAAGACCTAACACCACATTTCCATACCTTTTTCATTTTAATATGAACCCTATCTGGAGCATTAACACTGTTTGTCTTTTTGTTTTTGTTTTCTTCAAAGAATGACCTTACATCTTGAGATAGTATAATAACATCATTCATGAAGATCCCGTCAGAACATTTATGAAAACATCCATCTGTTAGGAAACCACAGACCAAGGAGTACCTGGCACTTCCATTTTATTTTCATTTCATATTTTATTTTTTAACTGGCTAAGTACACTGAGACAAGCCCATTTTTAGTTCAGGCCCAACAGTAAACAAAAACAGCAAAGACAGTCAATTAAGAAATTATATTTAAACAAAACAATTACTAGACACCATTGAATTGAAGTAAGTCCTAAATAATGTTTAAAATTTTAGAAAAAGATGTAAGAGTGAACTTCAAGGGGTAATGCATTCCAAAACTGAGGGTCTGCCACTGAGAAAGATCTTGCACCCACTTTAGTTTGAAAAGGAACATTTGTTAGAATAATACCTCTATAAGAGCACAAATTACAGGTAGGGAACCTGATATCTACCAAATCAGATAATGGGTACTGAGTATTTCGAAAAATAGATTTAAAAACTTGACAAACAAAATAAAAAGTAACCCTTCTATTTAACGCTAGCCAGCCAAGCTTGGGGTACATTGAACAATGATGAGATTGATAGGGACAATCCAAAATAAATTTGAAGATATTATTATAAGTCACAGTTAGCACTTTAAACTTGCCAGCTGAAAACCTGTAATAAAGACTTGCAACATAATCAACGTGGGGCAAGAGTATTCCCATGGCAATAGACTTTCTTTTATCTTCTGAAAAATATTTATTCATTTTGAATAGTATGCACAATTTTTGGTTAACTTTTTTACTTATAGCTTTTACCTGCAAGGAAAAAGTTAAAACTGGGTCCAAAAGGACTCCCAAATATCTAAGTTATTTTACATTTTCAACAGCAATCCCCCCAGTATTATAAATCAGCAAAGTAGGGTCCTTTTTCAACAAATGGGGGGTTCCAAACAGCTTTTTTTTCTTACTAACATTAAGAACCACGTGATTGCTAGAAAACCAGTTACAGGCATCATAAAAATCTGATTGCAATAGGGATGCAATCTGAAAATTAGAGCATGCTTGAGAATAAATTATCCAATCATCCACATAAAGCAGGCAATTACTGACCTTAAAAATAGAAGGGAGAGAATTAATTGACAATGAAAATAAAAGAGGGCCCAAAATGGACTCCCGTGGAACTCCTAAATTTGAGGGACTAATGGAAGAAGTAATCAGCCCTATACCTACTACCTGGGACCTATTTGATAAATAATTTCTGCACCTGAGCAATGGACCTTCAGAGAAACCAAGACAGCTCAATTTAGAGCATAGCAGGGAGTGATTAATAAGATTAAATGCCTTGGTCAGGTCCATGAACTCTTCCTTATCTTCAGTTAGTTAAAATTACAGCTGATCAATCATTGGAGTACAGTACTAAAAGCAGGTAGTAGACGTCACTCAATCCCCTTCACAGCAGCAGACTTTGTGGCAAAACGCTGTTTAGTTACCACCTCTGGATTCCTTCAGCCCTCCTCTGCAGCACAGGCCAAATGAGATGGAAAAGGTGACGTTCGGGGGAGCCTGACACACTCCCTCTGACTCCACACTTGGCCACACTTAGCCACAGGAAGCTGCCACTCAAGACGCCACTGCATCTTGAGAATATTGGATTTTAAATCCTCATTTTCTCACTGAATTAGACTGCAACCATCAATCGGTGGAGGGGTCTGTGGCTCCATACAACAGGAAAGATGACTGTTGCTTGGCAACACAGGTGGCCAGTGCTACAAGCAGTTAATGAGGTGAATGGAGCTAATTAAATTCAGGGCTGGGCAAACATGCAGGGCCATGAGACCAATAATTTTCTGCACAGTCTCGAGGATCAGATTGAATTGAAGTACAGTTGCAGCAATTAGGCACAGTTCATCAAATATCCGGTTCCATCTTCCATCCCTCCACAGTACACTGTCAAAAGGGCACAGGAACAAGGACACCACAAAGAGGACACTACAAAGAGGGTGCTGGCAATTGGCCATATTGGTCCTTGTAAGAACAGATCCAGAAGCAAATGATTTGATACCTTTTATTAGACCAACATAGATTAGATGTAACAAAAAAATCAGCGTGCTTTAGCTTTCAGACCAACAAGTCCTTCCTCTGAAACTTAATGCATTAAGCTTCCAAGGAAGGACTTGTTGGTCCAAAAGCTAAAGCACTTTGTTCTTTTTGTTACATCTATGTTGGTCCAATAAAAAGTATCAAATTATTTGCTTCTTTCTCATATGAAGTAATATTTTTCATGAGATTGTGTCCATCTCTTGAAAAATGATTCCTTCATATAAAAAAGAATGTGAAAAAAGCTAAGTCCAAGTTATTTTTGTCATATGAAAGAATCTCTTTTCCGTGAGATTTTTGTTTGTCTCACAAAAAAAAAGAGTCCTTAATAAAAAAAATGAATGTGAAAAAAACTAACTCCAGTTCTTTTCTCATATGAAGGAATCTTTTTTGTGAGATTGTGTCATTCAAACGAAAACAAATTCCTTCATCCCCTAAATTTTCTGGTCCTAAATATACCACCGTCTCTATGGAAAAGCTACTGTTTCTTCCCGTGATATTCTCTGTGATGACCAAACTCTACCAAACCCCTAAGCCATAGCTTCTGAATTTAATTGCTTCTTCACTGATCTCGATAGATACAAAGCCCTCTTCCACTCTCACCCAGACCTGCCAAAATCTCCCCAATCACAGCAATAGAGATGAGCAATATCTGTGAAATTCACTCTGCAAGGTAATTTGCAGATTTCACAAAGAGATTTAGAGAAATTTGCAGCTGCAAATTTTGCAGCTTACACTGCAAAATGCAAACTTTCGTCCATAAATTTTGTACTTCAATGGCGAAATTCGCACTTCACAATAAAAAAATTCAAATTGCAGTGAATATTTCATGCAAATTGTATGTCTCGAGGTTCGTCGTTTTTCCAAAACTCCATGAAATCCACAAGCAGTAAATTCTCTACACCTCACGTGAATTTCACGGGTGAAGTTTAACTTCACAGCATCTCTACACAGCAAGCACCTAATAACATTAAATCCCCTCAATCTCCCTCTGCTAATGAAACATCCAAACCTAAATTTCACTTTAAATTAATAACCAGACAGGAAGTACTTAATCAGTTAAAGAGGCTCAAAAATGAAGGCTAAACCATGTGAATACATGAACCATGTTTTCTGAAAATATCAGCTCCAGTTATAGCCACCCCAATCAAGAAAATTATAGATAAATCCTTTGTACAGTAGCAGGCAATGTTTCTGACAAATGGAAAATGGCTCCCATGGTGCCCATATAAAGGGGGGACGTATGGACAAGATCAAAAATTATCAGCCTATATCCCGCTTCTGTGCTATTGCCAAACTCCAGGATTAGCTCCTATATAAGCAACTCCTAATCTAGCTCGAATGAAATAATACACTAACACACTGCTAGCATGGCTTCTGCAAAAACTATGGCACTGGTACTGAGCTGGTATGGGTCACCAGTGACATAATCAATGCTATGAGTCTGGAAATGGCAACTGGAACAATATTTGTAAACTAAACAAAGGGTTTGGATTTGGCCAGTCATAACCTGTTGTGCACTAAACTTCAGGATTGTGGTCTAAATGACCTCTCTTGTAGGTGGTTTTGAAACTATTTGAGTAGGCACAGACATAGTGTCAAATGGAAAGGGTACGATCTCACCCTCAAGGTCAATCACATATGGGGTACTACAAGGATCAATTCTTGGGCCCCCTTCTCATTTCCCTGTTTATCAATGAATTACCCCAGAACTGGGGGCGGGGCCTCCGTACAGCTATACACTGATGATGACATACTCTATAGGTCCTCTTCAAACATCTACCTGATCAATACACAACAAGAGCATGACTTCAATTCACTAGAATATTGGTAGCTGGCCAACAAACTCTTCCTCAATGCCAAAAAAACAAAAGCCATGCTGTTTGATCACAAAAACCTTGGCACTGACAGACAGCATCTCCTGAAACTAAGCACATGATCTGGAGACAACATGGAGGTGGTCCAGGACTTTAAACTGACACTGTAGTGCAGCATGAGAGGGGTGCTGCACTTCTGAGGTGCCGTCTTTCAGATGAGATGTTAAACCGAGGTCCCATCTGCCTGGATTGGTGGTAGTTCAGGTGGATGTTAAAGATCCCATGGCACTTATCAAAAAGAGTAAGGGAATTTTCCTGATGTCCTTGCCAAATTTCCCTCATTCATTAAAAATACCACCAACAGCTTAATCTGGTTCAAAGTCAGTTGGCATCCATCTGTATCCCCCTCCCCCGGGTCATGCCTGAAAATAGGCAGGATTTGTCTAGTGCACTTACCCAGTCAACAAAAACTAAATAAATAAAATAAATAAATAAATAACTAGGCATGGCCCTGGACTGAAACATGACCTTTGATCCTCATATAGATGCACTTACAAAAACCCTAAACCTAAAACCTGAGTTACTTTATAAGCTCACTCCTTACCTGACTATAAAGGCTTGCCACACCATCACCAATAGTACCCTCCTCGCCCCTCTTATTCTATGGTGCCCTAGTATTACAGTCTGTCCAGGAATCCACCCATGCTAGGCTCAAAACTTTATATCACAATACTGGATGCTTTACTCGAGGTGTACACCCTAAAACACACCATTGCACAGTATTCAAAACCCAAGGGTGGCCCTCTTTTGAATATAGACTGTTACCCCCTGTACTGCATTACCTTCAAGCTATTGCAGTCCCCCTACCCACCCAGTCTATCTGGCATTATTCATAGCAAACAGTTCACCGGAACTCTCAGAACTGCAGCCCTTCCACTGCTGGATGTCCCTCTACTCAAGTGTGAGATAGGAAGATGGTCCTTCTCCTTTTCTGCCCCATACCTGTGGAACTCACTGCCCCCTGCAGTCCTGACCTGCCCTACCCTAGCTCAGTACAAAAAGAGACTCAATTCTCTCTTCTGGACTACAGCCCCTGTAACTGCTTCCATTGAATCCATTGTCTTGTATATAATATACTTTTACTCTTGGAATGAGAACTGATCAGAATGTAGTCCTTTGCTGTTTTGTGTAACTACTCTAAACTGTGTATTTGCAGTCTTATTCTTGTTTGATGTTGTATTCCTATGACATTTACAATCTGTAACTGTATTAAATACTGTACACCTTTGTCATCCTCTGTATGTAACTAATTCCGTGTCACCCCTGAGAAAGGGACATCTCATCTCAGTGAGCTTACCTGGTCACCAAAATTCAATAAATAAATAAAGAAATAAAGTGAAAAAACTAAGCCCAAATTAATTTTTAATATGTAGGCAATCTTGTTTCATATGGCTCTATTCTTGTTTCATATGAGCATATGAAAAAATGAAAGTCATCTTATGAAAAGCTATTGAAAAATGTGTCAAAACCCTATTTCTTGGTCAGTTTTCCAAAGAGTAACTGCGGAATACATCTAATGGTGCCCCAAATGACAAGCTATATGTTTTGATGTGTTTCCGTTATACAATTTTTATGGATTTTCAAAAATTATTGTTTTTGCATAAAATGGAAACAAGATGGCAGTCATAAGACAAAAGAATTTTCTCTTACAAAACAATAATACTCCCCCATACAAAACAAAATCTCTTTTCATATTGCCCAAATTAATTTCTTGTATGAAACAGCTATCTAAAATAGCATACTGAGCATTCTCATAACCATAATTTCCAATCCTTATAACACTGGAATGGATTAATATCTTTTCACCAAATCAATAAAAGGCAACACTCAAGGACAGGTACAGTCTACCCTGAAAATTTCAGACCATAATTGTAAACTATCTAGGACTTGGTGATAACAAAAAAACAGCCCCCCCAAAAAAAACTTTTATTACATTTTCACTATCCAGATCTTAGAATCAACGCATCCAGCTGGAACAAAACATCGCAGTTGAAGAGATGTTTTCCCCTACACCACACATGCAGAATTTTATGCACATCTTTTAAAAGGTAGTGAAGCCATTAAAGTCTAAAGTTAGGGGGTTAACATCAAACAGCCTAGTTAATCCTTACTAATAGAGGCACTACCGAGAAACTATATACAGAATAATATATGGGTGGGTGTGTGTAACCAGAATTTTACACATACCTTAGGTGTGGGATGCTACATAAACCCTCCCTGATGCCCTCAGGGTTTATAAAAGCATCCCATACTGAAGGTCTGTATAAAATTCTGGTTTTACACACATCCACCCATGTGTTATTTTATTTAATTAATGGTCATCATTTTTTTTTCTTTACTACAGTTGATTTAGTGCAGCAGTTCTGTCAGAAACACACACACACACACACACAGCCTGTCACTAACACACACACACACACACACACACACACACACACACACTCTCTCACTCACTTGCTCACTCACTAACTCGTCAGTCTCTGTTGGTCAGGAATGCAGCTGTGGAGCCCTGCTCAATAGGCAACAATGGCTGACTTAACCAGATACAGTTTTTACTCTTTGAAGGCAGGATCAACCATATATATTGAAAACTGTGTAAAAAAAACTAACTGGCATGAAGTAAAATGGAATGGATAAGTTCCTATGGAAAGTCGGTTAGCGAGCAACGGAGCAGCCATTTTTGGAGCGATGATAGTCCCACCCAGTTGGAGAACTGCAGCAAATGAGCTGCATAGCTCATGTTTGAGTGGCAGGCATTAATTACAAACTCCCGTGTTGTAACAGAAAATATCAAGCAGGAAGCTGTAATCGCGAAAAAAAAAACACGGTTATCAGTGGATACAAAATTATAACTATTAATTGAAATACCATTATAGTTACCTTACAGTGAAATCCATTTATAAAGTATTATTTCATTTACCTTACAGGGAAAACCATTTATAAAGTATAAACAGAGCTGCCTTATAGGGAAATCCATTTATAAAGTGTCATCACAGTTACCTTACAGGAAATACATGTATTAAGTACCATCATACAGTGGCTACCTTACAGGGTAATCCCTTTATAAAGTGCCATCACAGTAACAGTACAGGAACATTTATTGATAAACTACTATCACAGTTATCTTGTAGGGATATCCATTTACAAAATACCATCCTAGTTACTTTACAAAAAAATGCATTTGTAAAACACCATCAAAGTTAAATTACAGAGGAATCCTTTTATATAGCACACTCACTGTTACCCTACAAAGAAACACAGAAACTTAGAAACATAGAAGTGATGGCAGAGAAGGGCTGCTTGGCACACCCAGTCTAACCATTTTCCCTACCTACTATAATAAAGCAGAGCTTTCTTGGTCTCAGGCTTTTCCCCTCCCTTTCCTAATCAGTACACTTCCCTTATGCCTATTCACATGCATTCTTGAATCCCTTTACAGTTTTTGCCCTGACTGCATCCGTTCTTCCATGCACCCACCACTCCTTCTGTGAAGAAATACTTACTCATGTTTCCACTAAATTCACCCCCCTCCAGTTTCATAACATGACCGCATGTTCTGAGCATCTTTTTTTCTGGAAAATACTTCCCTCTTGTGCCCTATTTATACCTGCAAGGTATTTGAAAGTCTCTATTATATCACCCTCTCCCTCCTTTCCTCCAGGGGTACAAACTGATTTTGTTTAGCCTCTCCACATATGGTTTTTATGGCAGGCTCTTCACCATTTTAGTTGCCTTCCTCTGGACCGCCTCCATGCTATGTCAATCCAGACATGTAGTCTCCAAAACTGGAAACAGTACTCTAGGTGAGATCTCACAAATGACTTATAAAGCTGTATTGCCACCTCTTTCTTTATACTGGTGGCACCCCTCCCTATGCAACCTAGCATCCTACTGGCTCTCCCCAACTAACTTGTCACATTGTGTGGCCACCTTTAGGTCATCAGATATGATAACCCCTTGGTCTCTTTTCTGCTTTGTGGTCATCAGTACCACTCCCCCCTATCTAGCACTTTGCCCCTTAGTTACTATACCCCAGGTGCATGATTTTGCACTTTTTTGCATTGATTCTTAGTTACCACACTTTGTCTACTCCTCAAGCTTTCTTACATCACGATTCATTTTCTCCACTCCCCCCTACCACCCAGGAGTGTTTATCATATTGCAGATCTTTGTTTTATCTGCAAAAAGGCATACCTTCCCCTTTAACTCATTGGCAGTCTCACTTATGAAGACCCTTGTGGCACCCTGATGGACACCCTCTCTTCCTCAGAGTGAACTTTGTCTATTACCTCCCTTAGTCACCAATCCTGCAATCAATCTATTACCTAGTATACCACCTTTGTACACATTCCCAAGCTGCCTAGCTTGTTTATGAGTGCCATATGTGGAATGGTCTCAAAGGCCTTACTGAAATCTAGGTATGCTACATCTATGACTCCACACTGATCTACCCCCCTGGTCACCAAGTCAAAGCAATTTATCAGATTTGTCATACATAACCTCCCTGTTGTGAATCCATGCTTCATGGGATCCTGCAAATCTCAGGATTGAAGATATTCCACAATCCTTTCCTTCATTAGTGATTCCATTAATTTCCTAATAACTAAGTCAGGCTGGCCAGCTGTAATTTCCAGCCTCCTCCCTGCAAACACTTTTCTGAAGTTGGACTGCATACACTCTCCTCCAATTCTCCAGAACCACTGCTGTCTTCAGTGAGTGGCTAAACATGACTGTCAGAGGTGCAGCCAACATCTCACGAAGCTCCTTCAGTATCCTTGACTGTATCTTATCTGACCACATTGCCATATCCAATGTCAGATTTGTAAGTTCCTTCAGGATTCTCTCCTCTGTAAAAGGACTTTTGTCCACCTCCTTTACTTTGAGGCATCTGTCCCTTATCTGTTGTCCTTTGCCTTCCCCTTCCACTGTGAACACTGAACAAAAATATTGGTTCAGGAATTCTGCTTTATCCTGGTCCCCATCCACACATCCCCCTACTCCTTCCCTTCTTAACCTTTCAATCCCTCCTCTGCTTTCTCTTTATGTTTACATACCTAAACATTGCATTGGCCCTTTCTTGTTCTGTCGGAGATATTTTTCTCCTCTATTTGCGCCTTTGCACTCCTGAATGCTTTTCCTGCCTCCCTCTTCTTCTACTGATACATTTCCCTATCCTCCTACACTGTTTCTCTGTATAATTAATAAATGCTAACATTTTTTTCGTAACTTTTCCAGTCACCTACTTTGAGAACAATAGAGGTCTCCTTTTCCTGTTCCTTTTGGTAACTTGACTGATGTATATGTTTATTGCCTCCAACCAATTCCTCTCCCTCTGCCAGAGCATCCCTGAGGCATTCCCCCATCTTTGTGAAGTCAGCACTCCTGAAGTTCAGGACCTCGCCTTTGCACAGCATGGTGCAGAGAATTCTATAAAGTACCACCACAGTTACCTTACAGAAAAATCCACTTATGAAGTACCATCACAGTTACCGTACAGGAAATTCATTTAGAAAGTACCATCAGAGTTACCTTACAGGGAAATCCATTTATAGAGTGCCATCACAATTACCTTACAAGTAACTCCATTTATAAAGTACCATCATGGTTATCTTACAGCAAAATCCATTTATAAAGTACCATCATGGTTATCTTACACAGAAATTCATTTATACAGTACCATCACAGCTACCTTACAAGAAATCTATTTATAAAGTACCATCAGAGTTACCTTATAGGGAAATCCATTTATATACTACTATCACAGTTACCTTACAGGAAATCCATTTATAAGGTACCATTGCAGTTGACTTACAGGGAAATCCATTCATGAAGTACCATCACAATTATCTTACAGGAAAATCCATTCATATAGTATGATCACAGTTACCTTGGAGTAATCCATTTATAAAGTACAATCTCAGTTACCATACAGGAAATTCATTTAGAAAGTACCATCAGAGTTACCTTACAGGGAAATCCCTTTATAAAGTACCATCACAGTCACCTTACAGGGAAATCCATTTATAAAGTACCATCACAGTTACCTTATAGGGAAATCCATTTATAAAGTACTATCACAGTTACCTTACAGGAAATCCATTTATAAAGTGCCATCGCAGTTAACGTACACTGGAAATCCATTTATAAAGTACCATTGCCATTATTTTACAGGGAAATCCAGTTATATAGCACCATCACAGTTACCTTACAGAAAATCCATTTATAAAGTACCATCACAGTTACCGTACAGGAAATTCATTTAGAAAGTACCATCAGAGTTACCTTACAGGGAAATCCATTTATAAAGTACCATCACAGTTATCTTACAGGGAAATCCATTTATAAAGTACCATCACAGTTACCTTACAGAGAAATCCATTTATAGTGTACCATCTTTTTATTTATTTTTTTATTTAGGAAATTGGATTTACAACCCTTTGAGTCATAGACTCATTTCCAAAGGCCCCATGTCAGAATAAAACATAGACATTCATACAGTACATATATAGAATAAATGTGGGTGAGCAATCATAGAGAGAATAACTACAATGAGCACGGGTTAATGCCTATATATTTGGTAGCTAAAACAGAGCCGAGCTATCTACATATTTATCTAAGCGGTTAAGACCTATACAGTTGGTATCCAAAGCAATGCATAATATGAGCTGGTAGTAAGCCACCTCAGAGAGGCCCTGTCTTATACGTAATACAATGCATTCATAGTCCAGTGCAACTACATGGTAACTGATGAAGGTGAGGAGCCTGTGGGCTAGAAATAGTGAAGGCTCTCCACTGCCTGGCCAAGGGCGGGTGCATGGCCTAGCAGCATAGTGCAGGACCCACAGGTTACCAGTTACACTAGCATTGACGTGAAGAGAGGATATGGGCCCTTAAGGCAGCTTTAATAGGACCTAGATTGGTGATTGATGTGGTAGCTGGTGGGAGGGCATTATACAAGGATGGAGCTCTAAGGGGAAAGAATAGCTGGGCCAGGGTGGTCCTGACTTTAGGCACCTTCCAGATAGTCTTTTGGGGAAGCCCATGTGGATGCTGAGATGGTGGCTGCCTGAGAAGAAGCCATGACACCTATTGGAGTTAAACCCAGGTGGACTTTTTTGGTGAAGAGACAGGTCTGGTATAACAGTCTTTCCTCAACGGAGAGGATATTGGTGAGCGCATATAGGGTGCAGGTATGTGTATTTTTGTTGGCACCAGAGAGGAGCCAGCAGGCCTTATTGATGACTACTTGTATTTGATGAAGCACCTTAGGGTAGGCGGCAGCATAGATTGTGAGGCCATAGTCTACCAGCGATAAGGTGGCAGGCAGTCTTTATGTCTGTAAAGGAGACTAATGAAGGTGTTGGTGACAGAGGTGTGGATTTTTATATGTTCATGGAATGAGAGGGAAGAGTCATATGTAATACCTAGATACTTATACTTTTGGACTTGTTCCAGTGGGATGAGAGAGGCAGAGAGTATTTCTGGGGGAAATCCTTTGATCTGTTTTGGCGGTGGGCATAGAACATCATCTTAGATTTTTTAATGTTGACCACCAATCTGTGTTCAGCAAATCAGTGTTCAATCTGAGAGAAGGTGTTTTGTAAGGTATGCTGGAGAAAGAGAGAGAGGATCAGGATATGCTTCATAAAAAACAGCGTCATCCACGTAGAGGAGAAGGTTGCCGGGCAGGATTCAGGCATGGCGTTGAGGTAAATGTTTAATAGCAGGGGACCTAGGATAGATCCCTGGGGAACTCCTGAGTGAACAGGCAGCATAGTAGATATGGTATTATTAATTTTAACTTATTGGGTTCTAGATGAAAGATTGCTAGAGAACCATGATAGTGGACAATGAGAGACCCCAAATTGTTGTAATGTGTTAAGAAGGAGGGGATGAGAAACCATATCGAAGGCCTTTGAGAGGTCTATAAACATGGCCCCAGTGAGGTGCTCCTTGTCAAGCATGAAGTGCAGGGAGATAGCGAATTCTGTGAGGGTGGTCGTAGTGCTATAACCAGCTCTGAAACCATGCTGCTCCCTATATAAGAAGTTGTGTGTGAGGAGGTAGTCAGAGAGCTGATTGGCCATGATCTTTTCAAGGGCTCTAAAGAATGAGGGGGTGGCGAATCGAGATGGGCCAGTAGTTGTTTGGGAGGGAGCTGTCACCACATTTCACTATTGGTGTTATCACCGCCATTTTCTATGAAGTTGGGAACTGGCCTAGGTGCAGAGACAGATTTAGAAGGTCCATGAGTGGGGATATAACTGAGTCTAGCGTGAGGTATAGGATAGGCATATCAAATTGCTACAAAATTTAGACACCTACAAGTCAGCTGGGCCAGATGATTTACATCCCCGTATTCTTAAGGAATTAGCTATCCCTCTTTCTGGTCCTGTTGCTGCCTTATTTAATAAATTCATACAAGAAGGTCAGGTTATTGATGTCTGGAGACAAGCAACTGTGGTTCCTATCTTTAAGAAGTGTTCCAGGCAGGAGATGTCTAATTATAGACCCATCAGTTTGACTTTGATATTGGGTAAAATGCTTGAAAGAATCATCAAGGATTACCTATGTAAGATAATTGAACCAGATCCCACTCAACATGGTTTTGTTAAGGCAAGATCATGTCAGACAAACTTGTTGAGTTTCTATAATGGAGTGAGTGGGGCACTGGATAGGGGTGAGGCAGTGGATTTCATTTTCCTGGATTTTTCCAAGGCCTTTGACAAGGTCCCTCATAGTCAGCTTATTGAGGACATCATTAGCATTGGAATAGGGGGAAATATATCACATTGGGTGAAATCATGGCTTAAGGGGCGCACTCAGAGAGTATGTACAAAGGGCTTTTTCTCAGACTGGGATGTTGTGACTGGTGGGGTCCCACAGGGTTCGGTCTTGGGTCTGTGTTTGTTCAAAATATGTATTGCATCACTAAAAACCACAACCAAGGTTTGGTTAACAAATTTTGCTGACGACACACGATTAGGTTACCCGATTATTAACACTGGTGATATAGGTACCATTTAGTATGCCCTTGACGAGTTACAAAATTGGGCAACCAAAAACAAATTGCCCTTTAATACTGATAAATGTGTTGTAATGCACTTTGGGAGAAAAAAAAAAACAAGCTAAATACATTTTTGGTGGAAAAATCTTAAAAACAGTAGATGATGAGTGCAATCTGGGTATTAGAGTATCCAATGATCTTAGTCCTAAGCTCCATTGCCATGCAGTTATCAAGAAGGCAGCTGGTGTATTGCACTGCATAAATAAACATATCAGTAGAAAAAGTAGTGATGTTCTGCTCCCACTATATTCATCTCTGGTAAGGCCTCATTTGGAGTACTGTGCCCAATTTTGGGCACCAGGGGAAAAAGATTCTTTAACAACACTGGAAAAAATTCAACAGAGAGCCACTAGAAAGATTAATGCAGTTAAAGGCTTGGACTACAATGCTAGATTGAAAAAATTAGGACTCTATATGCTGGAGTATAGCAGAATGAGGGGTGACTTAAGTCTAGTATTTAAGGCTTTATATGATGATCCTCTATGGGAGTTATTGGGTTTTGAATTGAGGGATACTGTCTGCACCACCAGGGTGCATCCACTTCAATTAAAAGTAGAACAATGTAAAACTAAAAAAAGAAGCAGTTGGTTCCCAATCAGAGTTTGTAAAATTTGGAATGGCTTGCCCTTGGATGTAGTAACATGTGAAAACATGGATACATTTAAAAAACATCTGGACACCTATTTGCTACAAAAATGCATAGTGGGATACAATTAATATTTGTGAGCATTATGGACTATGGTCTACTAGCTCTGTATTACCTATGATACCTATGATCTAAGGTGTCTGCAGTAATTGGAGTGCTGGGGGGGCTTTGGACAGGCAGGCTTTCACTTCTGTAGGGATAATGACTCTGAGTTTGAAGTGGGGGTGGAGGAGCTCAGGAGGTGGTGTAGGCTGAACTGGATTAAAAACATCTGTAGGGAGGACTGAACTGAGGTCTGAGAAGGTGGAGTTGAGGCAGTTAGCTACGTGAAGTGTTTGTGGTGGTAGTACCATTAACACTAAGTTGTGGGGGGAGTGGGATTTACCATTAAGCTCCTTGATGTTATCCCAGAACTTATTTGTGCTACCCCATCACAGTTACCGTACAGGAAATTCATTCAGAAAGTACCGTCAGAGTTACTTTACAGGGAAATCCCCTTATAAAGTACCATCCCAGTTACCTTACAGGGAAATCTATTTATAAAGAATCATCACAAGTTCCTTATTGAGAAATTTCTGAACTACAACTGCAGTTACCTTACAGGGAAATCCATTTGTAAAGAACCATAAGTTCCTTACTGAGAAATCCATTTCTGAAGTGCAAATACTGTTACCTTACAGGGAGATCCATTTATAAAGTACCGTCACAAATACCATCACAGTTACCTCACAGAGAAATCCACTTACAAATTACAATTACTTTTATCTTACAAAGAAATAAGTTTATAAAGATCCATCACAGTTACCTTACAGGAAAATACATTTATAGTAACATTACAGGAAAATCGGTTTATACGGTAACATCACAGTTACCTTTCAAGGAAATATTTTTATAAAATAGCTCTATGTGAAATCCATTTATATAGCACCATCTGTGCTACCTTACTGGGAACTCCATTTTTTTTAACATGAAAAATGTTATTGATTTTCCAAAACTTGAACAAGAAACATTATGGTAAGTACATAGCCAGTGTCACGGATGAACATAAAAACTATTCAGAGCATGCTATATATCACATCACATTAATCAAGAAGAAGGCCTTTATACATGCGTGATGTTATAAATTAATTGTATAGACTAATGGCATATGGGGGGGGTACCTTGACCATTCTACTACAAAAAGAGGGAAATTAGTGAGTTGTCATATATCTACAAAGGAGGGTTCTCATAGGGGGTACTAGGACTGAACATAGATGTGGCTTCCGGTATTTATCCCATTTGTTATGATAGGTATGGACTTGGCAGCATGCAAAGAATGAAAGTCTCCCAAGCGCAGCTAACCTAGCCAACACAGCGTGCCAAGTCAATAGGGGTGGTGGAGTGGGTTGTCTCCATTTCATCACGATGGCGTATCTTGCCTCCATTAGTGGCCTGCAACCAGTTGTTCCCCTGTGCCAAGCTTTGTGACAGAGGGGAAGCATCTCCCAGGATTATAAAAGCTGATTGGTGTGGAATCTGAAGGCTAAGGATCTTGTAGCAGTAACCAAGATGCCCCGACCAAATGGGTTGCAGAGTTTGGCATTGCCAGATGGATGTTCAGGATATTAGCACTGTGTGCATGACACCTTCAGCATTCAGAATGGGGCAATAGGCCTCTGTTGCATAGGAAGTCAGGGGTGCGATACCATCTCAGTAAAAGGTTCATTTGGATTAACTGGCCCATAGCATCTTGGTAAGCCACATGGGCATTTTTAAGACATCATTCCCAGTTCTCTGGAGGAATAGTCATTTTTAACTCCTGTTCCAGGCTTATTCTACATTTGTCCATGATCCTAGGTTGTGCATCTCTAATTACGTGATACACTTGCCCTGCCAGCCCCTTGGATTTGTTTGGCCTGTGCTGTGATTGTAACCATTGTTTAAAAGAGGACATAGCACTTCTGATTTGTAGAAATTTCCAAAGTCCATTCTGGGTGAACCAAATTTGTCCTGCATTTGTTGAAACTACAGTAGATAGCTCAAATCAGTGACAGAGATGTCCACAGTGGTGAGAATATCTACCTGTTCCCAACTTTTCCACATGACTACCATACCCCCAATCTGGATATTTGGATTGTTCCATTTGTGGATATACTATGCTGCTGGTGCCCATGGTGTGCCAGGATGTTGGGCCTTCTTCATACACCTGTTCCAGGCTTTCTGAGTGTTGAGGATAATGGGGTCTTTTATTGTTCTTAACTTGCACCTGTTGCCTAGTAGCAGGCCTAGCCAGGGAACACCAGCCAGGTCAGCTTCGTGGGCAGCTCAAGCAGGTGTGCTTTTGTTGAGTGGAAGAAATCACTTTATGAACATGTGAACATATATAAACGCCAGCAGATACAGTCAGGCCTCACGGTCTATTGAGTCTGCTCAAATGAACAGCTAGCCTCTCACCTTGCAGCTACCATGCCCCCTTCCCTCTTCATAATTACCCCCCCAGTCTGTCCCATCTCTTCTTAAAACTGTCTACCATGCTACATGCTACTACCTCCTCAGGCAGAGTATTCCACCTGTCTACCACCCTGTCTGGGAAATACTGTCTGCCAACTTCCCTCCTGAATCTTCTCCCCTCTAATCTCAACTGGTGCCCCTTGTGACCCTCCCCCTTCTGGTCTGAAAAATCCCTTCTATATTAGTCTTGTTTATCCCCTTTAGGTATTTAAAGGTTTCGATCATGTCCCCCTTTTCCTCTTCTCCACCAGGCCATACTTGTTCAGCTCGCCCAGCCTCTCCTCATAGGAGTATCCCTCTATTCCCTAGATTATCTTTGTTGCCCTATGCTGTATACCCTCCAACAATCTGATGCCTTTCTTCAGGAATGGGCAACAGAACTGCAAGCAGTATTCCAGGTGCAGCCTGACCAGTGACCTGTAAAGGGGCAGGATCACCTCCCTATTTCAAGAGAAGATTCCATTCACTATGCACCCCAGCATTCTGTTGGTTTTTGGTACCACCTTCCTGCACTGAGCTGAACTGTTCATACTCCCCATAATGAGCACCCCTAGATCTTTCTTCTCCTCTGTGCATTTCAGCTGTACTATCCCCCCCCCCCAGCTGATAGCTCTTCGCCTGATTCTTAGCCCTGAAGTGCAGTGCCTTGCACTTTTTGGAGTTAAACCCCAATTGCCATGCCTCCAACCACTTCCTCAGTTTGGTCAGGTCCTCCTGCAGCCCCCTCCACCCTTCAATGTCATCCACCACCACTCATATCTTTATGTCATCTGCAAAGAGACTGATCGTGCTCTGGACCCAGTGGGAGATATCAACAATGAAAATCCTGAACAACATCGGTCCGAACACTGATCCCTGCGGCACCCCACTCTTCACATCCCTCAGTGTTGAGAGTTTCCCCACCACCACCACCACCACCCTTTGCTACCTACCCTTCAGCTAATTGGTAATCCAGTTTACCATCTTTGTTCCCAACCCTATATTTGCCAGTTTCCTCCCCAGCCTCCAATGTGGCACAGAATCAAAGGCCTTGCTGAAATCCAAATACAGGACATCCAGCTCATAGCCTTTGCCCAGTTTCCTTGTCACCCAGTCATAGTACTCAATCAGGTTTGTCCGGCAGGATCTTCCTTAAACAAACCCAAGCTGCTGACCATCCTGGAGACCACTGTTCTCCAGAATGGTCACCAGCCTCTCCTCTAGGTTATTCTCCATCAGTTTACCCACAATTGATGTGAGGCTCACTGGTCGGTAATTGCTTTGTTCATCCTTGGGTTCACCCTTGTGAATGGGTACCACATGGAGAATCCTTCAATCCAGTGGCATGCATCCTGTGTCCAAGGAGGTATTGAACAGGTCAGTCAATGGTCCTGCCAGGATCTCAGCTAGTTCCTTAAGTATCCTTGGGAGAATGCCATCTGAGCCCGGTGCCTTATCCCCCCTCAGTGCCCTTAATCCTTTCAGCACCTTATCCTCTGTGATCCCTGTATCAATTACCTCCCCACACCCACTCATCCTCTCCCAGGTGGTGCCTGACCCCCTTTTTCCTTCATGAACACAGAGCAGATGTAATCATTTAGTGCCTCTAACTGGTCCTCCCCCTTCTTCACCCAGCCCCATCCTTCTTTATCCTCACTATCTAATCTTTGTTTTTCTGCCCTTCACTGATGTATCTGAAGAAGTCCTTCTCTCTGTTCTTAATGCCCTGCACCAATCTCAGCTCCATAGATGCCTTGGTCACTCTGACCAGCCATGGTAACCTCCCTGGACTTCTTCATATACATCTCCCTGTTGTCCTCTTCTCTCAATTTCGTGAGTCTCTGAAATGCCTTTTTCTTGGCACTCACCCCCTTCATGACCTCCTGTGTAAGTGACCTGGAGTTTTTTGGCCTCCCTTTCTTACTCCTTGTTCTTGTACATGTCTCAATAGCCCCACTAGCCCTTCCGTAATAATGTCCCATTTTTGCTAGCATTCATGCCTGGTGTGATACTTGCCAGATGCCTGCCAACAATATCCCCATCCTTTTAAAATCTGGCCCACCTGAAATCAATATCACTGGTACTTGTACCTCCTGATTCCCTGCCCATATTGAGCATGAACCATACCATGTGGTGGTCACTCCCAGTCAGAGGGTTCTCCGCCTCCAGATCCATTATAGCCTTTCCATTTGACAAAACTAGGTCTAGAGTCCTATCCAATCTAGATGGCACCCAGACTAACTGCTCCAGGAAGTTGTAACTGAAGGCGTTTACTATGACCTGCTCCTTTGCACGTGTGGTGGTTTGGGTGCTCCCCTCCCCCCCGGTAGGTTGAAGTCCCCCACCACCACAGTGTTTCCTTTCCTACAGACCCTTCTGATATGCTCAACTAACTCCCTATCCTAGTAATCCCCTTGGACTGGTAGTCTGTACACTACCCACATCCTCAATGTCCTCCTTTTTAAGTCCTGGAACTACATCCATAGGGCCTCTGTTCTGCATTCCTACCCCTCCTCCTTTATGCACCTTATCCCCTTCTATACATATATTGCCAGTACACCTTTTTGCTTAGCCCTGTCCTTCCTGAATATCCTATAACCTGGGACTGTCAAATTCCAGTCCTGGCACTGGGTGGCCCATGTTTCTGTGATGGCCACAATGTCCACTATCCCTATTGCCAAGAGTGCCTGTAATTCTGCTGCTTTACTACCAAGGCTTCTTGCATTCAAGGTGACCACCCTCCAACCTGACCCTGCCTCCTCCCCTCTCTGGGATACCCAACTATTAATCCCCCTCATGCACTGCTCCAAGTACCTCCCTGCTAGCCTGGGGGTTAGCTCATTTGGCTCCTTTCTGGGATCCCTGCCTACCATCTGTCCACTCGCCACCACCCTACCTAATTTAAATCCACCTTTGTAGCTATGTATTCCCCTACCCTCTGCTTTAATGCCTCCTTCTCCTCCCTACTCAAATGTAGCCTCTCCCCTGCATAAAGTTAATTGTTGTCCCAAAGTTTATCCCAGCCCCCTACCAACCTACATCCCCTGGACTGACATCATTCACTCAGCCAGGTGTTGAACTCCCCAAACCTTACCTTCCTCACTGTGCTAGAACAGGGTACTGGGAGCATCTCTGAGAAGGCCACCAATTTCCCCAGTTCCCCACACAGCCTGCCCAGGTCCTTGAACCTCTCCCTCACTACTTTCACCATCTCCCCTGCCAGGTCATTTGTACCCACGTGCACCACATGATGCACTTTCCTCCTAGGATACTTGAGAATTGACTCCTCCACCCTGTCTGCAGTAAAGCCAGGTATGGACTCCACCCAGATGCGACTATGTCGTTCCCACTTACTGCTCCATCTAATCCCTTTCAGTATTGAATCCCCCAGCTCTAATACCCCTCCATCTCAAGTCCTCATCCTCCCCTCTACCCTTTTATCTTGGTGGCTACTGCTAGATTCCACCTCAGCTGAAACCATCCCCTTCCCTCCTACAGATCACCCCAGCTCCACCTCATAACTTTCTCTGCTCCCCCTCAGTGCTCCCTCCCACTCCTCCCCCTCCTTCCCTTTCACCCTGGGCTCCCCCTCCCCCTATCCCTCTGCTAAGTCCCTACTGTACACCTCACTAGTCTTTCTCCTCTCCCATTTACCCCTTTTCTCTTCTTCCATCCTCCCAGCTGTGTCCCTTCCCCCTTAACATTACCACCATCCTCTGCCAGACTCCTGTCCCCTGTGCCAATCTCTCATTTCCCCTTGCCTATCCCTTCCTGGAGCTCCCTCATCTCCACTTCCTCCTCCAATGTTGCCAGCACCACAAACCTGTTACCTGTCCACCCTGCTGTCTTGGGTGTGGGCTCCTACCTCCCACATCTTCCCCCAACCAGTGATGTGCAACATTTAGTATTGCCCCCGCCTCACCTCCCCATCCATCCCCAAACACTTGTTCCACCCCTGTTTTATCCTGCTGCCCTCTACCCCAGCAATTGTACCCCTCTCTCCAATCTCCTCCCCACCCCAGCAACCCACATCTCTCCCTCCAACCTCCCTAACTCCCTCCCAAGCCACTGCATTTCATCCTTGAATCTCCTCAGCATGTCACAGATTGGACACCCCCCCTGCTTCCACAATACATTCATCCAGACTGCCGCCCCGCAACCATTGTAGCCCACTAATCTACCCCTGTAGGCCCCTCTAGCATCCTGCAGCTCTCTGTCCCCCCTACTGTCCCCGTCCTCCCCCACTAATGCCGCTCTATCCCCTAGTGTATCCTTCCCTACCTCCCTCCATTTGCTCACCTCGGTGTTTCCTTAATTCCTGAACTACTCCCCAGAATGTAGTCCTTATCTCCTGTGTCCCTAAAAACCCCTGCCCTGCTTCCTGCAAAGATCATATACCTTAGGACCCCTGAATCACGCAGCACCTACAGTTGACTTATCCCCCAGAATAACAGTTACAAACTCCACCAATTGTCCTACATCAGTCAGTTTAATTCCCCTAGAACACAGAACCCAAACAGCTTCCACACTCTCCTAGTGCCAAGTCCAGTCACAGTACCCCTGTTCTGAAGCAGCTCCTCTAGAAATGGACAGTCACATTAAACTGCTCCAGACACAGCCTCAGTGCCCCAACCTTATATCAGAGCCACCAAAAATGTAAAGTCACAGTACTTTAGTCCTGTAGCAGTGCCCTTCCAGCTGGATGTATGCCAACTCCTCCTTCCAGTGAGCTCCTCCTCCTGCCCCTTTTGATAGGTCCTCTACACCAGTGGGAGTGGTTTACCTCCCTATTTAATAAAGGAGGTGGTGTGGGGTGGGAGAAAATAATACTGCTTCCTTCCTGTGCTTCTGTTTACACTGCGACTGGGTTCTGCCTTTTAAGGTCCAGTCACATGCTCAGACTGGCCACCTCTCTACTGATTGGCTCCTCCTGGAACTCTGCCAATTGGTGTGCCTTCGAATCCTCCCTGGAGCCATGCACTTTTTCTTCTTCCTCCACCTCCTGGTCCCTCCTTGCTCCCCAAGGCCACCGACCCAGCCCCTTCCACAGGCGGCAACTACTGTGGATGATTCAGGCTCCAATGAGCCCTCTAGAAGAACTACTGCTCCCTCCCTGTCCTGTACCATTCTATAGGCCCAGTGAGAACCCTGAAACCAGGGGAGACCCTTACCCTGTCTTGTCCAATCTGCTCTGTGTTTTGCCCTGATGTGTCTGGGCACCTTCATGCCCCAGAGTGAAGAAGGTATAAGCTTGTCTATTTTGTGGCAAATTTTGTCCAGTTCTGCAATGGGGAGATTGTGGAATAAGTAAGCACACCTGGGAAGCACAAACATGCGGATGGCCTCCACTTTTCCTTTAAGAGACATGCAGAGTTTTTGCCATCTCCATATTTCAGGATCTAGGGTAGCAAGAAGTAGAAGAAAATTGGCCCCTACTGGGTCTGACCAATTGGTCATGGGTTGCACCCCTAAGTACAAAAAGATGGCTGGTGTCCCGACCATTCATGTTCCATTGATACAATCTTGGTACAGAAAA